>OZ014508.1:41307368-41894868 GCA_963966075.1 Aphodius sticticus | reverse complement strand
ATTTCCAAACACTCAAAAGCATCAACAATCGCCAAATTTCGATTGCTTGAGCATTGAACAACATAGCTTCAATAGCTACAGCAAAGATGCCAAACTACACTGGACACAGGAATAATTCTCATCCATCAATATTAATCGCAAGATCGACCCATAAACATCACCTACAACAGAGTGTCTTAATCAATACGATATTGGTGAATATTTCTTAAATTCATTTTAAAATAAAACTTTAGACCATTCATTTGTATCCGATGGAACGTACCTGTCTCAAGTGGTTCAATCTTTTTCGAAGGCAGCAAAGCTGTTCATGCAACAAATATCCAGACAGTTTAATTGCTGTTACCTAAACACTCCACGGTTTCGGAATAATTGTATAAAACTTTGTACAAAGTTTTACCGTGACCAATATCCATCTACATGTGCAATTATTAAAACTTGAGCATTACAAAGCAGACAGTATTTGCTTATACCCATATAAACTAGACTACGCGCTTCTGTTTTCTAACGAATATGCAATACGTACGAACCATTGTCAAAGACAAACGGGAAGGTTTTACTTAGCTTTAGTGTGGTTGAACTTCAGACAGATCCCTTGCTGACGATGCCCAATTTTTAGCTTGTAGTTTCCTTCGTGTCTCAATGATGGGTTTGATACCGGCATTGAAACGATTTCTGCTCAACACATCACAATTTTGATATTTTGTTCAAAAAAAGTCGCTTCATTGGATTTGGACAAATGTACGACACTTCGAATTGATATGAAGATCTTGATTGAGGGCGATATTTAATAAAACACACTGTATAATTGTGGAGTTATACAGTCATAATCGTCGAGTACTCGAAATATAAACAATAATGATGTACTCGTAATTGAATTAATAATACTAAGAATGTGGATAAAGGATCAGAGATGACCGTTCAAGGCGTCCAGCCGCTACCGCTTCCTTTTCAGAATGGATACCCTTGTTTTTACTTTACCGCCAAGTTCCATCCGACCGGGAAAGGGAAGGTATTCCCGGCCTTCTCTGGTATGTGTCAATCGCGCCTACATACGTTGACGGGCAACACATACGTTCCATGCTAATATTAATAATTTCACATACGGTAGAATGAACATATCACAATCGTAACTAGTTCATGCTACTTTTTACCAATATGCAAAGATCCGTTGATTAAACTAAACTATATTTACCCTTGCAGAACATCAGCTTTCAACTCCTTCACTAAATAATCATAACTTTTTGGCAGTTTTCTTCTAAAAGTATTTCTTGAAAGCGAATCTAGCCCAAAAATTAATATGTTCAATTTTAGGCTCTGTTCTGGCACATGTTGCCATCCCGATCTGTCCCAAACGATCTTGTCCAAACGAATTCCGGGTTTCACCGAACTCCAGCTGTTCTGCTTTGCTTTACAGTCTATTTTAACCTAAGAAATGATCATTGTAGAATAAAAACTATTACCGAACTATTGCATAATTGCTCACCACGTCACTTTTTTCAAACCCATACTTATTATCAGCTTCGATGCTAACAGGGGAATCTTTCACAATATAATCATCTACTCGAATAATATCGGTAAATCGACATCTCACATCTCCAAGGGCATATCGTACACTGTTCTTAATTTCACAATGTGATTTCTGAAAAATGAATTAAAAATGATAAAAAAAGCTAAACATCAAAATACCCAAATGTAAGCCAAGAACTATGAATGTACTGGTGCTACAGTTTTGCTTTAACAGTCGGTTGCTCTAGCCATGGGCTATATTACAAAATGTGCCAGTGGAAGGCAAGAGGTAGTGATGAGTCGAGTCGTGATGTTAGTAACGTGATTTTGGAACGTTCCTTTTACATCACGTTTCGGAACGTTCGAAGTCTACCGGATCGAGGTGACTCGGCACGGTTTACGACGCGATCGTCTCGCATAAAATTCCGTACCGGCAAACGTTCCGGTACGGCTGCTGAGAATACTTGCAGTCTATACAGGCTGTCTCAACAGTGCGATCTCGGAAGACTGTGCCTCTGTTACGCCAATGCGCACATTTTAAAATTAATAGCGTGTATACAGGGTGTTCCATAAGGTAGTACCACCATTTACTCCGCGAATTTTTGTGTGTTTTCAGCGTTTAAGGTACCTGTGCGAACCCTTACCACTGTTTGGTGTGTTTTCTGTGTTATTAACACAATCCAAGGGCATTAGGTGAGTTTATTACTCGTTTCTTTCGTTTTACGAATAACCTAACCATACTTTTACCGCGTGTCTTTCCGGTACCAACTTTTTGGAGCGGAAAACGCAAGATGAGCGCCGACCACAGCGCTGGAACGCCTAAGGAGGATGGGCGGCAGGCCTCCGGGCGTAATGAGGGCGATTTCACTCAGGTGCGCCCAAGGAGGAACCGTCGCCGCCGTCCCTGGCCCGATGCAAGGAGGTGACAAGATGCGGCCAACAGGACCGACACCGCCCCCACTCAGCCCTCCACCTCGAGGTCCGGCCATAGTGGTCAAACTGCTCCTGGTCAATCCCGTTTGAGCACGAATGGGACCCATAAGTCCCACACAGGACCGAGGCCCAAGGGCAACCAGCATCAAGAACGTCGCAGCGAACCTCCACGCTCTGGCAACAACGGAAGACCCGCGCACCATGGTGGCGAGAGTCTGACCGGTTCCAGAACGGCGAAAGATGCCACGTCAAAGCGACCACGACCCACTGCGTCTACCGATCCCTCCCCAAGGATCAACAAATGGGCCAGACAGGGTGCTACTCGACCCGATTCTCCCACAAGGAGGCGACTACCAGCCACCTCCGAGTAACTATTATCGACGGTAGCAACTCCTTGGGCAAGCTCAAGGAGTCTGACTACGTCATACTTTAGGCTGACCTTCAGGACTTGGTTTTCCAAGAAGTCATGAAGCCTGCGCCTAACTTTATACCCCATTTTGCCACTATTAGTTTCAGGGGCGAGATGTTGCGAGTCCACTGCGAATGCTTGGACTCGCTGGAGTGGTCCAACTTCCCCAAGTGTGGACCCATAAAGGGAGTAAACCTAAGGATTGTCAGGGAGGACGACTTGCCGAGGCTGTCCAGAGTGCAAATCTGGGCTCCGCTAAGCTGTGGCGTCGATAAATTCACCTCCTTGGAACTACTGATACGGGGTCTAGCCGTACAGAACACACACCTAGACATTCCCGGTTGGTGCCTCTTCCACTACGAGGAGAAGCCTGATGGACTACTCCTGGTTTTCGGAGTGGGGAAAACAGACACCGACTGGCTAAGGGCTAATGACGGTAAGCTTTGGTTTTTACTCAAGCCACTCAGAGCCCGTGTTTCTAGGTGGCAAGATCCTGCAGACGCGGATGACAACACAGCGCCAGGTCCCGAACCCTGTGCCACACCTACACCAGTGGCGACAGACACCACATCGACAGCAATGGACACCTTGGAGTCCCCCGTCGCCGGACCCAGTTCCAGGCCTGACGCCCCCGCTGTCGTTGCCCCGAAGGAGGCCACCTCATCACTGTTGGAGGCGCCTCTAGACTACGTAGAGCAGGGGCGCTCAGACTTAAACCATCAGTGATCTACCATAAAAGCATTAGCCGGCAAGCGATCGACTAGGTAAGAATAAAACACAAAGTTTTGAAATGCTAAGTATTTATTAATTTGCAAATATAATAAGAGATAAATAAGTATTATGAAAATAATAAGTTTTCTATAACTTTTAATGAACTAATCTTTTGATGTCGATGCATGGCACTGCATGTCCTCTGCATACTTTTCATAGGATGGCACGTAGTTAGTAAGTGCCAAACGCAAACATGAATTAAGATGTTCGTCACTGAGCCGATTACGGTACTTAGATTTAATTATTTTTAAGATCTCATTTTCGATAGAAACTAAGTCCAACTTGAACGTGTTTGATATTCCAGAGTTTTTGGCTATGAATTGGTGAAAATAGTCGAATTGTCCAATAAACACTAACTAAATCGATTTTAGCCGACTTCCTTCGAGTTTCCTTCGTGACTTTGACTTGTACGCTGACTTTGATCATTAGGTCAATATTTTTTTTCGAATTCCTTGCTTCTAACAACATTTGTACGCTACGAATTTCAACAAAATATCAAGTATTTGGTATCATTGTAATCGGATAGATGTTTTCTATCGAATAATCACGGCGAGGCCATTGGGTACCCGTGAAAAAAATGACTCACTGGCCAAAAACCAATTAAATCACGCTAGAGGGCGCCAGGAATGCAATGTCGGCCAAAATCGATGTAGTTAGTGTTTATTTGACAATTTTCGACTGTTTTCACCAATTCATAGGAACCTAGATTATTACAGAAAAAAGTTATTTTTGCGTTGCCCTGGTGATAAAAATTGACGATCGATGTTTTTGTGTTCGGAATGCCATCCTGATTGAAAATATCACACAAAGAATATAGGGTGCCATTTAAAATTTCAATGATGACCTCATTTCCGGAAAAACCGGAAGTCATATTAACCTGAAGAGTATTCCAAAGAATGGCATTTTTTGTCTATTAACACTTTCCCAAATTTTATTCGTCCAGCTTTATAAACAAAAAAAATAAACGGGAGCACCTATGCCGTGGGTCATCCGGTATATATATATATATATATATATATATATATATATATATATATATATATATATATATATATATAGGTACATATATATACCGGTTGGAACCGTCATCGCGCAACGGTATGGTTTAGACATGCCCCTACTCTATCTATATTTTCGCAGTACATTCGTTCTATGTTGTCGCCCGTCAGTGAACAGGCAGTGGCCCGCGGTCGATTGGAACGTCAGGACTGTATGGGATCGCTTACGAGTCGCTTACTTATTAATCTACAACTATCGATTTGATTATTATTTATGGTAACGATTTAATCGTGTAGGTAAATCCAGTATGTATTCTACACAAGAAAAAATACAAATGTTGAAATGGCGACTTGCGGGTAACAGTTACCAACAAGTAAGCGATTTATTTAGCGTTGAGTATCCAGATCATCCGATTCCCAACAAAAGCACAATTTTTAATCTTTCAAAAAAATTTGATGAAACTGGTTCTGTTGAAAACAAGAAAATAACAAATAAACACAAACAAAATCCAGAAAATATTCAACAGTTAGTATGTGCTGCAATAGAAAATAAAGATACATTGTCATCTCGTACTGTTGCTTCAGACGTAGGTATATCACATAACTGTTCAAAAAATTTTGAAATCTTGTGCCTACAAAAGTTATAAATGTCAAAAACATCAGCAATTGGTAGGTGATGACTTTTATAGGCGCATGCAGTTTTGCGAACAAATGACTGCACTAATCAACGAGGATGAAAACGTCTTGAAACGTATTGTGTTTACTGACGAGTCGACTTTTCCTCTTTTTGGACATCACAATCCACCGGTTGTGCGTTATTGGGCAAAAGAAAATCAACATAGAAGTATAACCACTCACACGCAATATCAACAAACGCTATGTTTGGCTTGTATTACGGCTATGGCTTGCTGAATGTTTGGGCTGGTATTTTAAATGGCAATATTGTAGGACCATTCTTTATTGATGGCACACTAAACGGTCAAAAATATTTAGAGTTATTACAAAATGACATCCTCCCAAGTATTCAGCGCTTACCTGACGTTGATATTCAACGGTTATATTTTCAACAAGATGGATGTCCAGCCCACAATATACTACGTCAGACATTTTCTCTCTGAACATTTTCCAAATCGTTGCATTGGCACTCATTCCCTTACAATATCAGGGCCCGCCCGATCGCCTGATTTGTCTCCATTAGATTTCTTTTATTGGGGACATTTAAAACAACATATTTATGCACATCAAAATGATCGACCAGCTAGTTTAGACGAATTGCGCGCGAAAATTGTTGATGTTTCTCGGAATATCACGGCAGAAACGTTAACAGACGTGCTACAAAATTTGTATAATCGTTTAGGGTATTGCATACAAAAAGAAGGTCCAATTTTTGAAGCTGAGAGGATTTAATTTTTTTCCGTTTATCCTATAGCAATTTTGCACCATGGCTAAAGGGTTGTTATAATTATGAATTGTTAGTGGAATTATTTTTAATTTATGTACTTTAATTTCTTCACTTCGTCATTTCGCTTTCATAGTTAGTGTTAAAGGTATTATTTTTAATTTATGTACTCTTATTTCTTCACTCCGTCATATCGTTTTGGTTGTTATTGTTAGAGGAATTATTTTTTATTTACTTTTTCCGTCGATCGTTTATTTATGAGTATGTTTAGTGAATAGAAAATCGTTTCTTATATAAATGCACGATTTCTATTAATGCATGATTTGTTATCGACAATCAAAACGACGTCATTGTAGCCAATCGAACATGCGTGATATAAAATCATCCAATCAAAACATTACGTTATCCAGAACCACAGTCGAACTGTTAAAAAGTCTCAATCATTAATGGCTCCTTCGAATATACTTGTTGGTTAAATAACTATTTCCGCCGATCGTTTATTTATGAGTGAGTTCAGTGAATAGGAAATCGTTTATTAACTCACTCGCCGAACTGTATTGGAAGTTGAGAGGCGCACGTATGTATAGGCAGTATAGTTTGTGGTGGGGTTGAGGGGAATATGATGAAAGCCGTTGCGCGATGACGGTTCCAACCGGTATACCTACAGGTCTCCCACGACGAGCTGCCATTCGAAGTATATGGAGAACCAAACGAAATGAGAAATTGAAAATTTGTGGACTTATATTGTTGGACATGATCGTCTCAACTAAAATAATTTGAGTTTTCGGTTACTTCCGGTTACACCGGAAATGATGTCAACTTCTATATTTCAAATGGAACACCCTGTATTTTATCGCATTTTTGAAATCTTCATTAAATTTTAATTATTAATTATTTATTAATTAATTAATTTTATATTAAGTATATTACCTGTACCTAACATGTGTTATTTTTGAGATATTAATTTTTTTTTATTAAAAAATGACAGCTGCACGGATACTTTCAATTACTTATAAATTATCCCATTTGAAAAAATCGACTTTTATTACTTTTCTCTAATTCAACTTTGATCTTATAATTTGAACAGCCTGTATAACTTTTAGAAGAATTCTACCGATATGTCGATAATATGTTCCCTTCACAACAATTTTGCCGGACAACTTTTTTCCAACGGTCACAGGGGATAATTTATAAGGAATTGAAGGTATCCGTGCAGCTGTCTTTTTTTAATGAAAAAAATTAACATCCCAAAAATGACACATGTTATAGGGAATGTAACATAAAATTAATCTAAAATTTAATGAAGATTTCAAAAATGCGATAAAATACAGGGTGTTCCATTTGAAATATAAAAGTTGACATCATTTCCGGTGTAACCGGAAGTAATGGAAAACTCAAAATATTTTAGTTGAGACGATCGTATTTTCAATCTCTCATTTCATTTGGTTCTCCATATACTTCTAATGGCAGCTCGTCGTGGGAGACCCTGTATATGTATAAAATTAATAGTTTAGCTGCATGAGATTCTATTTGATCGAGATCGGTCGTGTCTGCATTAAAATAAAACGAGTTAGACAGGATTTGACAGATATTTTGATTCTATTGACAGTAGGTATTGTAAAAACATCAGCGTTTGACACTACTTGTCATTAGAATCAAAATATCTATCAAATCCCGGCTAACTAGTTTTAATGTAGACACGATCTCGATCAAATAGAATTTGCTCATGCAACTAAACTATTAATTTTACCAAACAATTTTTTAGATATAAATTATACAAAGCTTCCTATACTTTAATTTGCCAACACTTTCGAAGCTCTTTGAGAGGCTGCTTCAGCGTCAGCTGCGAGGGTATATCGATGAGTGTCAATTGCTTCCGGAATATCAATCGGGTTTCAGACCCTCTCATACCTGCGCTACTGTGCTGACTGACATTACCGACGACATAGTTACGGCTGCAGACGGTGGTAGGGTTACGGCTTTGGTGCTCTTGGACTACAGTAAGGCTTTTGATTCCGTTAACCACGTGATCCTGATCGAGATTATGTCGTCTCTTGGATTGAGCGCCACCGCTGTGGAACTTTTGCGCTCCTTCCTCTCGGATAGAACCCAGCGCATCCGCCTTAATGGCCTATCAGAGCCCGATTCAATTACCAGAGGTGTCCCACAGGGCGCCTTTCTCTCCCCCTTAATGTATACTTTGTTCCAGAGATGTTAAATTCCGGTAATTAATGTTTTTCGTAATTTACCGTTGAAATTAAAATTATTAATTTCAAATATTAAATTACCACGAAATTAAAAATTAAAAATGGTAAATTACGATGACATAAATTACCGGATAATTAAAAATTCAAAATGGCAAATTACGCTGGTTTAAATTACCGGGTAATTAAAAATTCAAAATGGTAAATTACGGCTGTTTAAATTACCGGGTAATTAAATATTCAAAATGGTAAATTACGCTGGCTTAAATTACCGGGTAATTAAAAATTCAAAATGTAAATTACGCCTGTTTAAATTACCGGGTAATTAAAAATTCAAAATGTTAAATTACGTTGATTTAAATCACCGGGTAATTAAAAATTGAAAATGTTAAACTAAACAGATCACTGTAAGTTGTGATTACTACTAATGTTAATAAAAATGTTGGGTAAAACCTAAATCATTATTTTGTGGATAACTAGCTATCTCTGATCTTTTGCCTGATTTGATAGTACTAAAACCAAAGCAAAGACTACATAGAAATACTATTTATAGCACTACTACAAAAACAGCAAAATCAAACAGAATAATAATGGTAGAAAATAAACACTTTAATTCTGTCCATATTCACAAAATAACTCTCCGTTTCACATAGGGTTTTTTTATCCGAATCATTTTTTAGTCTCGATCATTTTTCTAACACTGGTATATTTATATAAAAATGAACTTTGATAATAAATAGCTTCTGATTTCAGAGCTGTATTATCCGATTTGTTGGATTGGTCGCCATTGGCAAAGGGGCTTTCCACTTCTCTATTCATTAAATACAAAATATTGGTTCTGTATTTTCTGAAGTAATGTCGGATGATTTGGAATAGTAAAAATATAACGTTTACGGGCAATGGGACTGTCATTGGATGTGTTAACTTTACCCATAGACCAATTTCCATTGGCTAAATACCTTGAATAACATTGTCATTGTCTATTAACCTATGATACAGACCTTATAACGAATGGTCAATACGACGCCGCATGAGTCCGACCATGTACCACGCGGATTGAGGTAGGTATGTACTTCCCAGGCAAACGCAAACAACAGTGCACTTGTCGACTGCTTAGGAGGGGTGGGGCGCATTCATGCGTCTACTGATGGAAGGTCTTTGAAATTAATTTATCATTAATTCCGGTAAATTACCAACGGTAATTAAAATTGTCGGTAAATTACCAACGGAAATTTAAATTGACGTTAAATTACCATCGGTAATTTACGCCGTAAATTACGGTAATTAAAAATCGGTAAATTACTATTAATTACGTTAATTAATTCGGTAATTTACGCGGTAAATTACGCTTTTACATCCCTGCTTTGTACACAATGGACCTATCCAAGTTGATCAACGAATGTCACTACCATCAATATGCAGACGATACACAATTGTATATTTTCTTCGGGCCCTCTGAGGTCCGAATGGCTCAAGATGTGCTATACCCTATGCCGGATGCTATCTGTTGTCGCGGAATTTTCGAGAGACCATCAACTTGCTCTGAATCCGACTAAGACGCAGGCAATTCTGTTTGGACCCAAAGAGCGTGATTTGAATATTACTCTGGGCGTGGATCGAATCCCTTTCACGAACTGCGTACGCAATCTTAGCCTTTGGATGGACTCTGATTTTCGGTTTCAGCGCAATACATCGGAATTAGTAAAGGGAGGTTTTCGGGCTCTGAAGACAATTTACACTAACAGAGGCGTTATGGACCGCCCCTGCAAGTAGATTCTATGTGAATCCCTGGTTTTGTCGAACCTAAATTATATGGACACTGTGTACGATGGGTTCTTGCGCTTGACGGATGTCAGCGTTTACAGAAGATCCAGAACTCCTGCATTCGACTGATTTATGGGATACGCAGGGGTGGTCACACGTCGGTACATCTGCTAAGTAGTAGTTGGGTGGACATGTTGAGGAGGCGTACGTTGCACAGTGTCATGTTCTTCTACAAGATCTTGATATCCAGGAGACCGAGCTATCTGCACAGAAAGATTGTCTTTCGGGGTGATGTCAATGATGTTAATGTGCGTGCGCGGGACAAAATCAGTATTCTGGTGCACCGGACTGCCTTTTTTCGGTGTGGATATCGCTACCGTATTGCTCGTATGATGAAGGACTCTTGTGTGGGTGGATTACGTTGTGCGAGCAAGTTGGTGTCGGTGCCGTGTATGAGAAGAAAAGTGCTTGCTAGTTTGGTTCCGGAGACTCGATCCGTGGACTTAAGAAGTGATACTATCATTTTTTGTTTTTCTTTATTCTTTTCTTGTGACTTATGTCATTTGTGTACTGAATTCTGTTCTTTTCTACCCCAGGGTGCCAGGAAGAACACAGGTTTGGATATCTTTTGGGCTTATGTAATTCCAGTAAAGGCAACCCTTTTGGCCTGTAATGTATTATTTGTGCAATTGTATGTTTGCTTTTTTTTATTTTTCTTCTGCCCAATAAATAATTTATTATTATTATTAATTACGTGGTAAATTAATATTTGAAATTAATAATTTTACGTTCTCCGGCAATTTACCGAAAATATAATAACCTGCCAAAATTTAGCATCCTTGGATTAATGCATCTTTTATCTTAAAAAAAACTTCATAGTTCACAAAATAACGTATGTTTTCATATCCTGGAAAAGCGGTGCGATAAGTTTTCCTCACCACCAATACTCCAATGTACCGATTTTTTGCACTAAGGGCTAATATTTTTACATACCAACAAAGTTCTCAATAGTTATGAGACAGATTGGTCAGATTTGTTGCGCTAAGGGGTAATATTTTTACATACCTACAAAGTCCTCAATAGTTATGAGACAGATCGGTCAGATTTGTTGCGCGTTTTTAGCTTGTTAAATGACGGTGACACAGTAAACACAAGGAGCACGATACGCGCCCCATCCACCGCCTCCTACATATCTTCTCATTTCACAGGCTAAAATTACGCAACAAATCTGATAGAATAGTCATAACCACTGATGACTTTGCAGGCCTTAGACTCTTGGATCAGCTGTTGATAGCGTTTCTAAAGTCCCACTTACTCTTGGGCTACAGTGGGCAACATGTAGCGACCGACATGTTATTTCTTGATGGATCTTATGTGATCAATGATATTTTTATTTGAGTTGTCAACAACAGCAATAGATTTGACCCAATCTTGTTGCCTGCTGCTGTCGCCATCTGGTCTAAACTAAGCACAGGCAAGTGTCTGCGCAAATAAACACATCTGAGGTTCACCAACAGATCCAACACGAACTAGTAAATCCTAGGTTTCACCATTATGTATTGGTCAATTCTAGGATTAATCGCTATGTCTTGGTAAAAGCCCGAAATTATATTGTTAAATACCATTATCAGACATTTACCAATTCCTATTGGTCAAACCTAGGATTAACGCGTTAATCCTAGGTTTGACCCTATTTCGGGCTTTTACAGTAAGTCTAGTGATGGGAAAAACCGTCCATCTGTCGGAACGTACCGAACGTTATCGTACCGAAAAAATCACGTTCCGAAATCACGTGATTTCGGAACGATTGACGCTCACGGCGCCGAATGTTATCGAATGTGTTACCGAATGTTATCGTACCGTACAAAATCACGTGATTTCGGAACGGTTCAGGTTGGAAGCTCACTGCGCAAATTATCGCTAATGGTGACGTTCGTTCCGTTGCAGAAAGTTGGAAATTAGCCAAGTCGATTTGATTTGCAATTTCCAAGCATAACTACTCAAAACAACAAAATATACGCATTTCACATACATATGTTTTGGAAAGTTTTTATAGAAGGATTTCCTGTCTGTACTGTACTCCGTGTATAGATAAAATACTTACGTGTTTTGTTTATTACTACGGTTATAGAAAAATGTGATCTTTATATGTAATAACCAGGGATGTTGCGGTAATTATTTTTTTTTTTCGTAAATTACCGTTGAAATTAAAATTATTATTTTCAAATATCAAAATACTCCGTAAATAAAAATTAAAAATGGTAAATTACGTTTACTCAATACACAGATAGAAATTTTTGTTTAATTCAGATAAATATGCATTGACTCAAAGAAATCTGGTGTTTCAATAGAGGCAAAAAATATTTATTTGCGGATAAAAACGCATTTCTTTGAAATATTTGTTTGGTAGAAAGAACGTTTATTTGTGTCAAACAACTTAGGTTTCCAGTTAAAATTTACAATTTGTATGTCATAAGGAACGAGATTTATTTTTGCAAATAATTATGATTGTGTTGAGTGAAAGCATTATATTTTTTTAAATTAACGAAATTGTTGGTTGAGTTAAAATGCGATATTTTAAGTTTGCAATAATTGTTTCTTTGATTAAAGAAATTATTAATTGTTGAAGGAATTAATGTGGAACTATTATGGACAAGAATTTTTCGGAGGGTACAGTAGAGTCGCCACGTGCCACCTCTTTTTTGGGATGTTGCACATCCTCGGTCAGTGGTTGGTCTTCCCAGCCCTATATACCGTACGTTTCCCCGAACGCTAGGCGTAGCATTTACGGAAGAACGGCAACATCGCTCTCCCCACCCGGTGTATTTGTCAGCGGCTAAGCGGTTCCCCGGTGCGCGCTTCGTGTGCTAGTAGCTAGTAGGGATGTTCCGATACACCTTGCTATACCGGTATCGCGTATCGTATTGTATCGTATCAAATGTACCGGTTCTGTACCATACCGGAGCACAAAGTACCGGTACATTGGCACCGGTACATTTTTTCAAGACGTAATTCCGAATAAAAGAAATATTTTGCGTAGCGGCAGATACCTACACACATTGTAAATAAAATAATATACAGTAGAATGAATACGTATTTTTATTTTAAAATAGCATATACAATATGTACGCATACCTACATAAAGTCCCAACTGAATGTAGTAGGCATGCAGATAGAAATTTTTGTTCAACTCACACATAAAGGCGTGTTTGAATAGAGACAAAAATATATTTATTTGCTACAAAGGATGTTTATTAGAGTCAAATATCATTTGTTTGGAGTAAAGTAATGTTGAAATAAAAAATCTTTGTAGCAAATAAATATATTGTAGCCTCTCGTCAAACAAATATCTATTTGAGTTAAGTAAAAATTTCTATCTGTGTGCGGTTTTATTAAATATTTGAAAGTTTCTTTATCTGTGGTGCTTAAGGTAGATTATCTTTTGCTATCATATGTATTATATACTATTGCATTGGTCGCATTAGCTGGTTTTTTCCCTCCTACATAAAATAGTTTGTATGGTCGCAATGCAAGTGCAGCACCGATTATCCGAGGTCTATCATCTAATTTTATTATTTTCTTGTTATTGTAGAAAAGAATTACAAATGTTTCACAATGTTAAAAAAGAAGATCGGTCATTATACTGTATTTTCAGCCAGAGTTGGCATGTGCATTTACATTCAATAGAATGTTCATAATACATGCCAACTGATAGATGTCATTTTGAACTACATAAAAAAATAAGAATATAGAAATTTAACAATTTCCAAAATAACACTGGACAACTCTCGCTTTAAAAGTATAGGAATATGTAAAGTATCGTACCACCCATGGTATAGGAACTACTTGATTCACCATGGCACCACCAGTGTTTTCCAGAAATTAATGGGATTTTTAATTATGATTTTGTACAAAATATGTAAATGCATTATGTATGTATTTTTCCAAAGAAAATATCAAACACTGCTATATTATCACATACGGAACTACTTGTTTCACCATGGTACCACCCACAGATTCATCAGTGTTTTCTTTGTTTCTAATCTGCTTGTTGGATGCCACCGCTGAAGGTGTTTTTTTTTTCAAGTTTGTCGTAAATTCCGCAATTTTAATGTCAGTGTTACAAAGTTCGCATTTTCTACCCAACTTGTTTTAATAAACACTTTCCATAAGCTACTCGACGAACGTGGCATGTTTGTATGTATTTTGCTTGTAAAAAGCACTATGAATATGGATTTAATGCCTTTCGCACTCAAAGATTTGCACACCAAAGTTATGTTAAATTTTAGTCGGAATTTCACTGATCGTTTTGTGACACTATAAAATAACACAAACACAAATTCCTTCGTTGTAAGCAGTGTCGCTTGTAAAATAAACTTATGTAAAATAAACTTATATTAGTTTGCCGCTAGAGTACGCTAGTTGTTGGCAACAACAAATACCGCGATACAATATCGTTCAAAAACGTATCGTATCGTACCATATTGGATGCTATAGTACCGGTACAAAATATCGGGTATCGGAATGTAAAGTACCGGTACTTAGAAATATCGTATCGAACATCTCTAGTAGCTAGTAGTTTGTTGTTCGCAGGACTGTGTGCGCTCGCTTTTGTGCTTCTTTTAAAATGCACGTACATGGTGCATACATAATTTCTAAATTCTCTTTTATTGTCAGAGAATAATATGCAAAAATAAAAACGCTCTCAAAAAAAAAAATATAAACTAACATTCTACTACAAACAAACAGTTAAATAAACATTATTTTATCTCGGGCTCAAAGATTCCGCCTTGCGCTGCAAGACGTAGTAGAAGTATCCGAGCCGTTTGTAGAAGTTGTCCCTCGCGCCAGAGAGCGTTTCGGCTGTTACAGTGTTGGCAGCTTCTGTAATTTTTGCTCTCAACTCCTGTAAATTATGTGCCCTATTGACTTCATCGACATCAATGGTATTTTTATGGTAACCCCACAAGAAAAAATCGTTCGGAGACAGATCAGGTGATCTTGGTGGCCAACGAATGTCGCCTGTCCCACTAATAAGACGGTGAGGAAATGCGGTTGTTAAAAACTCTCGCACCCTGGCCGCGTTATGAGCAGGACAACCGTCTTGCTGAAACCAAACATCATCCTGATCTACTCCGGGAAGGTTATAAATGGCGGGAAGTACTTGCTCTTGCAGCAAAGTAAGGTACTTCTAAGCGTTAAGAGATACATCGATAAAGAATGGACCAACTAAATGATTGCCTAGAATACCAACCCAAACATTTAGTTTTTCGGGATATTGAGTACGGTAAGCATAACTTTGGTGCTGATTTTGTTGGGCCCAATATCGAAGAATGGGAGGATTATGTTTACCATGTAACGGAAAAGTCGATTTATCAGTAAAAATAATATTTTGTATAAAATTTTTATCTGCGTTCGCCTTTTCCATTACAGTTTCACAAAACTCCATTCTACGAATACTGTGCTCTGCGAAGGTTTCCTGAGTCTTTGAGTACCTATAACTCCGGAAATCACCCTTCTTCAGAGCCTTAGCAACGGCTTTCTTACCAATACCCAATTCCTCGCCAAACGCTCGAGTGGGTTTCTTATCGTCCAGTACTACAGAACCGCAGATTAGTGCATCCCGTCGTTCTTTTGCCTCAATTTCTTGTGGACTTATCTCCCTTGGATGACAAGTACTGCAGCTCTTTAGAAAAAGATCTTTTTCAAATTGATGCACAATATTGAAAATGGTTTGCACGGGATAGGTCTGCCTTCAAAAGTGATTGCAAACAAATCCACGCACTGTTGCGCCGAATTGCCACCGTAATACCACTTGATGATCTGAAGCTGTTCTAGCGGAGGGTACATCGCGACTGCAAAGATATGAATGTTATGAAGCGTTCTTAGATCTGCGATAGTTCTGCCGTTGCGTGCATGTGCTTCGAAACGCAAAACCAGACTGACCTGACCAGACCTGCTCTCCCACCAGTCGGCAGTCCCACTATAATTGGCTGCCCCACTCAACCGACGTTGGTAGTGTTGTCGCGTGATACGCAAGTTTCTATAGACCTATGCCTAATTTTTGCGGACACAATCTGTATAGTCAAGGTTAGGTTAGTAAAGTATACGCTGATTTGGAGTCGGAACTTGAGCTTCCAGGCACTGTACTCTATGCGACTCTATGTGTATATACTGTCGGTCACACGGCCTTTATACAGACGGTATGGCCGAAGTACGAGGAGAGAGTTTACTGCGTCTGCTAACAATAGAGTTGGATGAGATACTCACAGCAAAAATATATTTTTTTTGAATCAAAATATGATTTCTTTGGCGGAAGTAAACGTAATTTTAAGTCTAAGCAAAAATATTACTTTAAAGGAAATAAATCTCTTCTTGTGTGCACAAATAGTTATTTGAATCAAAATATGATTTCTTTGGCGGAAGTAAACCTATTTTTAAGCCAGAGAAAAAATATTTCTTTAAACGAAATCAATCTCTCCTTATATACAGGGTCTCCCACGACGAGCTGCCATTAGAAGTATATGGAGTACCAAATGAAATGAGAGATTGAAAATTGAACGTATGAGAAGAACAGTAATATTCCAAAAACATCTTTTTCGGTAAATAAGAAAAAACTGTATACCTAAGAAACTTGAAGTTTTACAAAAAAACGGACTATTGTAAATGTGTAGATCTATGGGCCCTAAATATTATCTCAAAATGGGAAATGATATGCATTATTAGTTTTGTAGATATTTACTATAATGTGTCATGGAATATTATCATTCTTCCACTCAATCAAAGTTGTTCCCTTGCTCATTTTTTACTTCCTTCGCTTCAAACTTTGGGTGTTTTCTTGGCGTTTGCGATAAAGTCTTCATACTCTTTAGGTATGTAAATGCGGTCTAGCCGCCGAACCACACGCTTTTATTATAGCCTCCTTCTCCTCACCAGTTAAACCTCCCATACACTGTTTCTTGCAACCACAGTCTGGCCTAGGGGTGGGCGCTCTTGGAAATTTGTGATCGATTTCGAACACTATTTAAGATCCATCTGATCGATCAGATCGATAAAATCGATCAGATCGATCAAATCGATCAGATCGATCATGATCGAGCGATAGATCATGATGGGCTGGGCAAAAAAATCGATCGATCGATCGTTCGATCATCTTATTTGAAAGATCGATCTGATCGATCTGATCGATCGGCTCGATCTGATCGATCGGCTCGATCTGATCGATCGGCTGGATCTGATCGATCGGATCGAATCATGATCGATCGATCGGATAGAATCATGATCGATCGATCGGATCGATCGGATCGATCATGATCGAGCGATAGATCATGATGGGCTGGGCAAAAAAATCGATCGATCGATCTGATCGATCGTTCGATCATCTTATTTGAAAGATCGATCTGATCGATCGGATCGATCTGATCAATCATGATCGATCGATCGATCGATCTTTTAGTTCTTCCATATACGCACGACACGTGTCCGGCAACGTACGTATCGTCAAAAGATCGATTAGATCGATCACATCGATCAGATCGATCTTTCAAATAAGATAATCGAACGATCGATCGTTTTTTTTTTGACCAGCCCTAGTCTGGACCCGCACATCGATCACATCGATCAGATCGATCTATCGATTTTTCAAATAACATGATCGAACGATCGATCTGGATCGATCACATAGATCGATCGATTTTTTTTGCACATCCCTAGTCTGGACCCGTTTTTCTAGCTTCTACTAGAAAATATCCTCTGTGGGTAACAAACTCCTATCCCTTTGTCCTACTTACTTTTTCCATCTCTTTTAAATGGCATTGTTTAGTCTTTCTTTAAGGCTGTTCTATGTCAGATTCAGAGTCAGATGACATAGTTTACACTAAACTTAGCACTTGCTGATAAGCTCAAATGACTACACAAAACTGTATGAACTAAAGCTCACGTAATAGAGAACACTATTAAATATTAAGTACAATATATTACTACAACAGGCACAGCTATTCGACCGGACTTTGTGGTCGTTGCGTAGAAACCGCCGTCCTCGCAAAAGAATAGTTGGTACACTACTAAAAAATCAGAGTTTTATGGAGATGAAAAACTTGATCTCAACTCAAACCGTGGCTTTGGTTAACAGAAGGCAGGGCGATCGGCCGCAGCTGGTCAAAAACCATAATCCAAAAGTGGGAGAAAACCCTTTGCGCTAGGAAAATCGGGCCGAACCGCTTCCGACGCGACGTCGATTAGTGGCCGTTTTATTTTATTATCTAGTATACGGATAAAACTTCACTTTAAGCATTTGTTGTTAAACACAACTTTTGACCACAACCTAACCTCAAACAACTAGTAACGAAAAACTAACATGCGAGCGCTGTGGCAGACGACAGTTCTACGCGAACACGACGTCTGAATGGAAGAACAGTAACATTCCTGGAATGTTATCTTTCTTCCACTCATTGCAAACTTCTAAGCATTATTTCACAGACAGGATAGAAGGGAAGATTACTCTTGATACACTAAACGATCGACCTACATTTAAACTACAACATGGCTATCTCAACTTTTTTTTGATATTTTTGGAATATTACTGTTCTTCCACTCACACGTTCAATTTGTGGACTTATATTGTTGTACACGATCGTCTCAACTAAAATAATTTGAGTTTTCGGTTACTTCCGGTAGCACCGGAAATGATGTCAACTTTTATATTTTAAATGGAACACCCTGTATTTTATCGCATTTTTGAAATCTGTATTACATTCTAGATCAATTTTATGTTACATTCCCTATACCTAACATGTGTCAGTTTTGAGATATTCAGTTTTGTCATTAAAAAATGACAGCTGCACGGTTACTGTCAATTACTTATAAATTATCCCCTGTGACCGTTGGAAAAAAGTTGTCCGGTAAACTTGTTGTGCAGGTAACATTATCGACACATCGGTAGAATTCTTCTGAAAGTTATACAGGGTGTTGAAATTATAAGATCAAAGTTGAATTAGAGAAAAGTACTAAAAGTCGTTTTTTTCAAATAGCAACCCTAACATATGAATACATTTATCAATTCTATGGAAAATTTTAGATCAACTTCGTGTACAATGTCCTATACCTAAAATGTAATTGTACCTACTGAAATCGATTTTTAAACATCACAGTAGAAATTGCAAACATTGCCAAATCAAGATTGCGTTTAAAAACAATTGAACAATTTGAAATAAACAGAACTTTATTAAACAATTTTTTTAGCTCATTTTTCATTATAATTAATTTAGTATTTATAACACTATAAACCTATAAGAAAACACAATATCAAAAGAAAACAAAATCGTAAAGTAAATTAAAAAATCTGCTTAATTCTATTCAGTAACTGTTCAAAAATGTTGCTGTTTTCCGCTAAACATGCTTCAATTCCTTTTAACATCTTATGTGGCGTCCCTGATTGAGTTAGCACATAACCCATTGAAAGCAACTGCAACTCTATCTTTCATGTTCTCCTCATCAGTTATTGGGTCCTCATAAACTACGTCTTTAACAACTTTAGGACAAAGTAAACATAGGACATCAGTGGATAGCCTATTAGAGACAAGTACCTAGTTTTAAGAGTTCAGATTTAAAGTGATGGGTAATCTTTTAGATTACTTTCAATATGTTAAGTACCATATGCTTATTAAAAAAATAAAGTTCTGTTTATTCCAAATTGTTCAGTTGTTTTTAAACGCAATCTAAATTTGGCAATGAAAAATCGATTTCAGTAGGTACAAGTACATTTTAGGTATAGGACATTGTACACAAACTTGATCTAAAATTTTCCATAGAATTGAGAAATGTATGCATATATTAGGGTTGCCATTTGAAAAAAATCGACTTTTAGTACTTTTCTCGAATTCAACTTTGATCTTATAATTTGAACATCCTGTATAACTTTTAGAAGAATTCTACCGATGTATTGATAATATGTTACCTTCACCACAATTTTGCCGGACAACTTTTCTCCGACGGTCACAGGCGATAATTTATAAGTAATTGCAAGTAACATTGCAGCTGTCATTTTTTAATGAAAAAAATGAATATCTCAAAAATGACACATGTTAGGTATAGGGAATGTAACATAAAATTGATCTAAAATTTAATGAAGATTTCAAAAATGCGATAAAATACAGGGTGTTCCATTTGACATATAAAAGTTGACATAATTTCCGGTGTAACCAGAAGTAACCGAAAATGCAAAATATTTTAGTTGAGACGATCGTGTCCAACAATATAAGTCCACAAATTTTTAATCTCGCATTATTTGGTTCTCCATATACTTCTAATGGAAGCTCGTCGTGGGAGACCCTGTATTTGTGTGAAATCAGTTTTAAAATATCTTCATCAACAGAGGCACAATCTTCCGAGATCGCACTGTTGAGACACCCTGTATAGACTGCAAGTATTCTCTGCAGCTGTACCAAACGTTTGCCGGTACGGGATTTTATGCGGGGCGATCGCCTCGTAAACCGTACCGAGTCACCTCGCTCCGGCAGACTTCGGAACGTTCCGGAACGTGATGTAAAAGGAACGTTCCAAAATCTTGTTACTAAAATCACGACTCGACTCATCACTAACAGTAACACCCAAAGAAAATAGAGTATAGTTAGAAATGCTAACTTCACGTTAAAATATCGCAACACGAAAAGAGAGAAAGATAGATTAACATTAACTGAGCAACCTACCGTCAGGGTGCGCTTGAGGCAAAAATGCGGGAAATTCAAACCTGTGGTATACATACGTACAATACATAATCATTTTAAATTTTATTCTATTCTTTTGTAAAGCAAGAAACATTTTAGGGTATGTATTATTTATTAATATCATGAAATAATAACACAAAATACATTATAATATAATAAAACAAATACAAAATGCATTCTAATAAACTAAAATAAATAAAATATTCTGTTTTTAACATAAATAACAACAAATAAAATAAACATTCTACAATAATAAATAAATAAGAAATACAATATATAAATATAATAAATATACAATCTTGCTACGAGATCAAATAAAGTTAGGTCAGGTACATTCTCACATCCATGATCCAAGCAGCAGACATGTCCTAAAACAAAAGAAAACACAAGCAGTATTTGTTCAAAACTACATTTGTCCTAGATTAAAAACCTTAATGTCATTAAGGGTCAAAATGAAATTAATTTAATTTGCTTTTTTTAAACTTCTTAACTTTTTTATTATGTCCTGAACTATAACTTATCTTTGATTAATTATCTCTTATGTATTTGTATATATCTAAACATTATTATAGTATATATCATCAGTTTGTTGCAGCCCTCTGATGACAGGTAGGATGGGTATTTGTAATACCATGTTGCCTAATTTGCCCAAATAGGTTTTCTAATGAATCCTGATTAAATGATTTTAAAGTAAGTAAATTATTCCAAACAAAAATAATACGTCTTAATGTTGTCTGCCAACCTTTAATAAAAGAAAACATATTAGTTTTATCAGTCCGATCTTTAATATTAACAATCTTCCAAAAACTCAACTGGTTTAACATCTTGTTCCACAAATTTAAATGATTTTTCACTAAGTGCACATCTATATATCTTACCATCAGGAGCAAACCTTTGGCTACTGTTAAGTGAATCAAAAAGATTGTCAACATCAAAACAAACTCAGCAGTATAAATTGCCTCAGCTGGTAATTTGTTTACACTTAACAAAAGTTTCAATTGCTGAGACAACAGAATGACTTAATTGACATGGGGCTACTTTAACTTTCATTTTCATGAAACTATCACTTGCGTTAACATATTGATCTCTAAGTTTTGGTAGCACTTTGTAAGTTCTGTTGATCCAGATCAAATTTGTCTTTAATATATTTAAATTTCGCTTCTTTGAGGCCTTTAAAACGAATATCACCTGTCCTTAGAGCATTACGAGCATTTTTAAGTAAGTGAGGCACATCATATATTACACAAACTGGTTGAGCGTTAAATACAAAATGATAAGGTGTTGGCGCATCTAAATTCTCCAAACACAAAAAAAAAAACAGAAATAAAAAAAAAATAGAACAGAATATGTTATTTTATTTTTATTAGAATGCCACGTTCAATTGAGTTTTCAATTATAACTCACTTCTTTATTCCTGATTATTCATTGGCATTGTTATTATTATTATTACCAGTGTTATTATCAGTTTATGCCTTTTGTTGCATAGCAAATATGTATATTTTTTGATTTCTCTGAATAAAGATTACTTTACTTTACTTTTTACAGATCAGACAAAAGTAGATATATAAGGGCACTTCCCGATCCACCACATCCACCACATTTACATAGGAAGCTATCCCCTCCACTTTTCCGCACGAAGACGACCGAGGCCAAGTCAGCCGATCTGCCGAGCGCGGTCGAACGCAGTAGTTCGGTCGCTCACCGATAGATGGCGCGTGAGCTCGCTCAGTACACGTAGTTCGGGAACTTCACCAATAGATGGCGCTACAAAATTTAAATTTACTAAAAATTTCAAATTTTCGCGTCAACCCCAGGTCCGCCAACCCCAGACGTACCAACCCCACGCGCTAAAACGGCATGTCGACGGACCGCCATATTTTAAACGACACCATCTTCTTGAGCACATTTATTTAATATATTAAATTGTACCGAGGAGCGCCATCTACCGACCAATTACCGAACTACATACCGAGGTTGGAATCCACGCTGAAATAATAATAGTTCGGCACTTCACCAATAGATGGCAACCGGTTAATTTAATATGCGAATTTAAAATGATAATCATTTATGCAAATAATTGCATGTAAATTAAGAGTGGTTATTTAAAATTTTAGATGCATACAGACCCTGAATAAATTATACAGATCTGCATACAGACCCTGTATAAATTATACAGACCCTGTATAAATTATACAGACCCTGTATACAGACCCTGTATAATCACAACAGACCCTGTATACAGACCCTGTATAATCACAACAGACCCTGTATACAGACCCTGTATAAATTATAGAGACCTGTATACAGACCCTGATGAAAAAAATCAACAGAACTGCGTTGACAGCTACTATATATTGACTACCTTAGGTGCTACTCCTTCAGTATTGTTTATGATGAAGGTCGTTAATCATCCATCATTATCTCTTCCCTTAAATAATCTAGACGGTCTTTGCTCAAACGATGAGACAAAACAGCAACGGCATGGTGAGCTCCTACCAAACACTATAAGAGCTATTATTTGTGGCCCATCTGGGTGCGGAAAGACAAATCTTCTACTTAGTTTGTTATTTGAAGAAAACGGGTTACGCTTCGAGAATATTTACATCTTTTCCAAGACGTTATTATCAACCAAAATATGAATTTTTAAATAACATAATCAAGAAAATACCAGAAATTGAAATCTTTAACTACAGTAACAATGATGAAATTGTGGATCCTCAAGATGCTAAAAACAACTCTGTATTTATTTTCGACGACATAGCATGCGATAAGCAACATAAAATACGCTCATATTTCTGCATGGGGCGACATAAACTTGTTGATGCGTTCTACTTAACACAGACTTACACACGAATTCCTAAACATTTGGTGCGTGATAATGCGAACGTAATAGTTTTATTCCCACAAGATGTTCTGAATTTACGTCATATATATGATGAGCCTGCTTCCACGGATATGAATTTTGAAAAGTTTCGAAAAATTTGTTCAGATTGTTGGAAAGGAGGAAAACATAATGCATTAGTAATAATGAAAGATTTTGAAATTAAAGATGGGCGATACAGAATGGGGTTCGACCAGTATATATTAGGGGTATCATAGAAAATATCATCAGTATCAATAAACCATTGTGTAGAAGAGGGTGAACAATGATGATGAAGAAGAAGAACCAGCTGAGATATGGCAATCTCAAAAAACGATCACTACTTCAGCGAGATTGAAAACACATTAAGCGACGAATTAGTGAAATTGCTAATGTAAGAAAAAAATATCTAGCATTGAGATTGGGGCGTGAACATGATGCAGAAACAATTGAACGTGTTGTAAAACCCATAACTAACTCTTTAAAAGACATTTCATCTAACACATTAAATTTACTGAAGAAAAACATTAAAAACGATGAAGATATTAAACAAGAAAATATTAAACAAGAGGAATATGAAGAAGACGTTAAGACAGAAGATTCGAAGGCGGAAAAGTATGAAACAATGGACTTATCAACAATTCCAGCTGAAATTAGAGAATTGTATGAAACCGGTGTAAAAGGTCGATTAGATACGAGCTATGGAGTACAATACAATAACGCCACCGATACTTGGACCTTAGGTTCTAAACCCATAGAATTTTCGGGGGATAAAATCATTATCGATAATCGAAATACTTTTAATGGAAGGAAAGGGTTATATGAATTAATATTTCTAAAGAAACCCATTGGCTATACTTCAAAAGATTTTAAAACGTATGGCGAAATCATAAATTTAACGAGTGTGCATAAACGTAAATTTGAGGAGGATGCTCAAAATAGAGGGAGTAGATCATTCAAATACATTAAAATAATAAAGCCCCTGCTTGAAAAAGTAACTAATCCGGATAGTCCTATAACAAAAATGAAAAAGAGTGGTGATGGACTTCAAATGGACTTCAATAATAAGAAGGTGGAGTATATATACTTTGACAACATCGACGAATTGGTAGATCGATTAAAGCTATTGATCGCTTCACAAGCTGCCGGAAATAATTCTCATACTAACGAAATTGCATCTATTATCGAAGAACTGAGAGAAGTTGAAGTAATTTTCTAACATGGGTGTAGATAAATTTGGAAGATCTCCTAGATCTACTACTAGTCGACAAGGTCAGCGAGCAACAATGTTCCCACTAACTAAAGATGGGGGTTATGATATTCAAAACGGTAGGTTGAGCAATATCGGGGCACCCATAAATGATCACGATAGCGTTCACAAACAATATACTGACGCCGGAATTCAAGAATCCATCAATTTTACAAAGAAGGAATTGAAGACGTTGATGCAAAAAACAATCCCAGATAAGTTGACGAACCTGGATATCGATATTCGAAGTTTTATTAATAATGAAATTACCACCATTAATGATAATATTACTACAACGCAATCTCACATTGATTCTTTTAAAAGTATCACTACCAACGACATCAAATCAAGCACATCTAAAACCGACGAATTAGAAGAGAAACAGAAAGATATATGGAAAGAAGTGCGAAAACACCGTGAAAAAATAGTGTTACTTAATCGTAATAGTACGGAAGTAGATAAGGATTTACGATCGTTTGCCCAACTCACAAGAAGTGCGGTCGCAGATATAGAAAAACGCTTATCATTTCTCGAACACAAGTTAAAGTTCAGTGCAGCCCCTACCTTCACACCGCAAACTTCACAAAATGAGCAAATTTAGCAAAGCAAAGGAGACTGTTGTAAACGAGTTACATAAGCCGGCTCGCAATAAATTTCCTAGACGAAGAACCATTCTACATGGTATAGATGATCTTTGGCAGGCAGATCTAATGGAGCTCATCAAATATTCCCGCTTCAATAGAGGATTTAAATATATACTTATTGTAATTGATTGTCTTTCAAAATTCGTATGGATGGAGCCGATTAAGAATAAGTCATCGAGTGAAGTGTCGCGTGCTATGGGACTAATATTGAAGAATTCGCAACAGCGTATTCCAAAGAATCTGCAAACCGATAACGGTACTGAATTCTATAACAGTCAGTTTAGTTCGCTAATGAAAAAGTATTCAATCAACCATTACTCCACATTTAGTGTAATGAAGGCGGCCATAGTTGAACGCGCAATTAAAACCATTAAACAAAACTTATTCAAATTATTTAGCCTATACGGAAATTACAAATGGCATCATCTACTACCAACCGTCACATCAAAGTATAATAATTCAAAACATAGAACCATAGGGAAAAAACCCGTAGACGTAAATTCAAAACAAGTGGAGGATGAACTACTCGGAACCGTTTACAGTCACATCAAAATTGCTGGTAAGTGTAAATTTAAAGTTGGCGATATCGTCCGCATAAGCAAGTTCAAACATGTTTTTACCAAAGGGTATTTACCGAACTGGACAACGGAATTGTTTAAAATTACATCAGTTAGAATAACAAATCCGGTGACGTATATGTTGAATGATATGGAAGGTCGACCGATAAAGGGAGCATTCTACGAATCAGAATTGTTGAAAACGAACTTACCCGATGTGTATCTTGTGGAGAAAGTTTTAAGAAAAAGAGGGGGTAAAGTGTTTGTAAAATGGCTCGGTTTTGATAACACTCACAACAGTTGGATCCCAAAGTCAAACATAATGTAGTGGGGTAATCATTATAAATTCAGACAGCCGCCGTCTCATAGATCAGTGGAGTGAAAGATCATAATGATGAATAGTCCGTGCAACTACTGGTCGACAATCGATAGGCTGTATACCGCATATGAAGAGGCTATAAAAAATGAAACGCGCTTCATCAACGAGTCGCATTATGATGTAGAAAATGCGAAAATAATAGCTGGATTAAGTGCTGCTCGAGGTTTTATCCCCATGATACGGATTACATCGTCTGCTGATACCAACAACAATCATATTCCCATAATTCATTCTGATTG
Organism: Aphodius sticticus; assembly: GCA_963966075.1. Classification (NCBI taxonomy): domain Eukaryota; kingdom Metazoa; phylum Arthropoda; class Insecta; order Coleoptera; family Scarabaeidae; genus Aphodius; species Aphodius sticticus. The sequence goes on along the minus strand of OZ014508.1, from coordinate 41,868,232 downwards.
GCCAATACTGGTTCGAACGTTGAGGGGCTTCTTGGAAAATGACAACGACCTCCGATACAAGAATATTACAACCGGTGAGGGGGAATTAAAGTTTGAAGAAATTGAACCTGAACGACACTCATTAGGAGTCAGCGTTGTGCTAACCTTCAGAAATGTATCAATTCATCTTTGCGAAATAGACATATCCGGTATTTTGTATCTCGATGACGTAATACAATGTAAGTTGGCAATGTTAAAAAAAATAAACTTTGCATATTATTTTAATAAGTTAATGATAACTTTTGTTGGAAATAATGTACAAAATCCGTATTCTAAGATAAAAGAGTTCTGTATAAAAATCCAAATGAATTTAATTATACTGTGTTAGATTATCTTACTCTTTCTAGCACACTCTAAAACCACGATATAATCAAATTTAGTCTTCAGTTTGCTATCGTCATTCAACCAACATGTATCATAAGTCTTCAATTGTATTATTAATATTAGTGTATTTGTTCATACGAATAGTTTGTATAAAACTTAGAATAAGACAGCATCAATCAGTCGCTCGGTACTCTAACGCATGCGATAACATTATTTCACATATTACGCGCGAAAAGACTTTGAATGATTTTACCGATGAGGAGTTAAGATTATTCCCCATCAAATATCTACGAACACATGTATCTGCACAACAACTGCAAAATGTATGGCATAAACTACCAAAGGCGTATCTGGAAGATGATGAGTTAAAATCGAAATTACCCTGCTACAAGCATTACAATACTCCGGGGCAGATGACGCACTACGATGGACCACCACCTTCACGAAAAGACTGTCAATTTTGTAAAATATTGAATATGTAGATACAAAGTGATGATTTATATAAATAAATGTATTAAATGAATTATGTTGTATTATTTATTTTTAGTGATGTAAGAAAGGAGCATCTAAAATATACTATAAAAGGGGGTTACTTTTGAAAATCTGATTAGTATCAATGAATACGTATAAGGGAGAGGGCCTCTTAAACAAAGTTATTAATAATCTCCCATTTGAACTACATTTACCGGGGTATCAGTTTTGCGGACCTGGAACTAAATTACAAAAGAGACTACAACGCGGTGACGGGGGAGTGAACAAACTGGACACAGCTTGTAAAAAGCACGATATCGCGTATTCCAAACATAAAACTTTAGAGGATCGACATCGGGCAGATAAAGAACTCGAGTATAGTGCTTGGGATAGAGTAAAATCATCAGACTCTAAATTTGGTGAAAAAGTATCCGCTTGGTTTGTTACTAACGGTATGAAGTTAAAACGAAAACTTGGTATGGGGATGCCAACATCTAAACGTTCCAAAGTTGTAAAGAAGAAGGAGAGAAGAAGGGTGAGGAAGAACCAGAAACCAAAAGTTGCATTCCGCAAAGCAATTGTAGACAAAGTTGTCAAGACCATAAACAAATCTGATAATTTGAGAGACGCATCACGCTTAGCTATACAAAGTGCTCGTTTAGCTGTTAAAGATGCTGGGGGGAAAGTCAAGAGTAAGAGTCCCCCGTATAATCCCAATTCCCAAGACTGGTGGCATCCTCCCTCTACTACCAGCAATTTTTGCCGGACTATCAGCTTTAGGAGGTTTGGGTGGTGGAGCAGCTGGTGTATACAGAGCCATAAAGGGTGGACAAGAAGCTCGAGATAAGTTAAAGGAATCGGAACGTCATAATAAAACGATGGAAGCCATAGCTATTGGTAAAAAAGGATCTGGATTATTCTTGAAGAAACATAAATCTGGCTTAGGGTTATACTTGAAGAAAAATTTTTAAAAGAGCTACCCAAGAGGCCCCTAACCAACATCGATTTAGTGAGATACGCTAAAATATTAAAAATCCCCAATTTTCGAGGAGTCTTTATGCGCGACACATTACCGAAAACACCTCACACCCCAAACGAGGCAGGCATTGTTAATTTGGATAGCGATAGTGGGGCGGGTACTCATTGGGTAGCATATCGGAAGACAGGACGTCGAGTCAACTACTTTGATAGTTTTGGAAACCTGCGACCACCAAAGGAGTTGATAAAATATTTCAAACATTGTAAAATAACATATAATTATGAAAATGTACAAAAGAGTACAATTGCGGTCACTTGTGTTTAGAATTTCTAATAAAGTATAAATAGTAGTACGCACAACAGAATTGTTTAATTATGTCTCAAACGTTCACCCTAACATGTACCAAGAGCACGCTCTCAATTGATTTCTACCCTCCAATAGAATTGGAACATAGATCACAGTATTCCCTAGCTCTACTTGCTCTGCATACGTACAATAGTATTCCCAATATTGAGGAGGGCGTAAACAATAAATTTTATTTCGGAGATCCAAAGTTAGATAAGCAAAAACAGCAACACGAAGACGTAATCGAGATTCCTACAGGATCATACGAGCTCAGCGATATTACATCACACATTCAGGAGGAATTATCCGCGCGCGGACATATACCAGCGTCATCGGATAAATTTACATACGATAATTATCTATCGATCCGGGGAAATAATAATACTTTGAGGTGCGAAGTGAAAAGTGAACTACGAATCGACTTTACTAGTGAGAATTCCATTGGACGAGTGTTGGGATTTTCACCGAAAGTACTTATACCGAAAACTAAATATCAATCCGACTTACCGGTGAATATCAGCAAGGTTGTTACGGTACGTGTCGAGTGCAATATTATCCACGGCTCGTATTATAACGATAAAACATCGCATACGTTGTACGAGTTTGCTCCAACCGTAGATCCTGGCTATAGTATCGATATCGAACCAAGTAATTTAGTATACCTACCCGTAATAAATCAGCATTCCATACCCAATATCACGATAAATTTACTCGATCAGAGTGAGGAATTGGTCAACATTAGAGGTGAGAAGATTGTCATTAGATTGGAATTGAGAAAACTCAACTAACATGGGATTGGTTTTCAATGCCCAACTACCTGGAAGGTATATAAACAAGCAACATTTTCAAGCTGCATCAGTTAGTGTTCGACCGTCAGTAGTAGTACAACAACCATCGATTAATCGCTCTTCCACATTATCCGCAGAAAATATTCAGTTTTTACGTTCTCTAGGATATCATGTCAGAAAAACTATCGTTATTCGGAAACCCCGAATTTGATACTTCCATAGCACGAGAAGTGATCCATACTTACTGTAGTGTATGCGACCAATGTTAAAGGTCAATAGTATATATATATTTGGTGTGACGTACTACGACGGAAAAACTCCGTAACCAGTTTTATGTATATGCTTGTCCGGGCATTTTTGCGGACATTTTATTCGTATGTTATCAAGTGAAATAAACAGTCGAAGACAGTATCACTGTAGTTTTATTAACGAATCATTACAATTGGCGACGAGGATTACGGAAAAGTTAGAGAAGAAGTATTATTTTAAGTTGAAGAAGAAGTTATTATTTGAGTTGAAGAAGAAGTTCTATTTTGGTTATTTAAGAAGAAGTATTATTTATTTGGAAAAATGGCGAACGAATCTACCAGCAGTGCACATGGGCACCTGCGAGAATTTAATCCAAGTGTAGACGAATGGGGAATATTCAAGGCACGTATGGACAATTATTTTATTGCGAATGATGTTACCAATGATATAAAGAAGAGCGCGATGTTGCTAAACGCATTAAACGAAGAAGCATATAAATTAATCTACAATCTGTCATTTCCGGAGGCACCCGAAAAACAACCGTATGAGAAAGTTATTGAAATTATGGATACTCATTTCAAGGGAGCCCAGAGTATATTTCCAAGTCGATGGAAGTTTTATACGGCGAAAAAGAAAAAAGAAGAGACACCCAGGGAATGGTCAGCTAGATTGCGAAGTCTAGCATCGAAGTGTGAATTCGGCGGGGAAATGCAAGATGTTCTTCGAGATATTTTTATTGTAGGGTTTGATGAAGGTCCGATCCAGAACCGATTAATGGAGGAAAAAGTTACAGTTAGCTTCCAGGAAACTGTCACACTTGCCACAACCAAGATGGTGACGTCCCAGGACTCCATTATGCAGATGAAGAAAGAGCCAGTTTTTATGATGTCAAACAAAATGGCCGTACATCCGCAAAATGTTCGGAAGGTACCTCAAAATAATTTTAAGCAGGCCTCACCTGTGCATAATTTTGTTAATAAAAAAGAAAAACAATGTTTCGCTTGTGGTCGCACAAATCATTTAGTAGAAAATTGTAGATTTAGGAATGCAACTTGTTATAAATGTAACCACAAGGGACACATTGCCTCAAATTGCCGTAAAGACAAAAAAGTTTATCATAATTATTTAGATAATAATTTTGTTTGTAATATTTCGTCTACTGGTAAGCCAATTTTGGCTGAGCTACTGATTGAACATAGAAAGTTGAAATTTCAGATTGATACCGGTTCATGTATTTCAGCCATCTCTGATGAATTGTATTTTAAAGAATTTGGAAATCTGAAATTGAAATCTACTGATAAGGTTTTATATGTTTATGATGGTAATTCTGTAAAGCCGTTGGGTTTCGCGGATATGATGGTTAAGTATAATGGTAGAGAAGCAATAATTGAGGTATTTGTAATTAAACATGGAGGACCACCTATTGTGGGTAGAGATTTTTTAAATATTTTTAATTTAGAAATTCATGAGAAAAATGAAGTAAATTTTGTAAGCGAAGTGGAGTTAGAAAAATTGCAGAAGGAATATCATGAAGTTTTTAGTGAAGGTTTAGGTACATTTAATAAGGGCAAAATAAGTTAAAAATTAAAAACAGATAATGTAACACCAAAGTATTTTCGCCCAAGGCCTCTTCCCTTAATACTAAGAAATAAAGTTGAACAAGAGATTGAGAGATTAGTAAATTTAAAAATACTGGAGCCTGTGGTTTTCAGTAATTGGGGGACACCTATTGTGCCCATCCTAAAGAAAGACGGAGGCGTTAGAATTTGTGGAGATTTCAAAACGACCTTAAATCCGGTTGTAGAAGTGGAACGGTATCCTGTTCCTAAAATTGACGATTTGTTAAATAAATTAGAAGGGGGGTGCATATTTTCAAAAATTGACTTATCACAAGCGTATCAACAAATTTTGTTGGATGATAAATCAAAAAGTCTAACTACTATAGTTACACCGTGCCCATGAAAGACAATAATAACTAAACGCTGATATTGCATATTTACTCTATATAAGCTTTGCATTGTTAATGGTAATCTCAGTTCTGCCCATAACAAACACACGCGTATAATCTGTATTGTCACTGCAGTCTATATTTAGAACTCCGCGTATAATATACAGTGTATTTTTATTATACGTGAAATAAAGTCGCTTTTTAAAAAACCTGCTTTTCATCCAAAAACGATAATTGGCGCAGTCGGTACGATCTGTAAACGTGATAGTGAATCGTGTCGAATCTCAAATCGTTTCGATATACGGACATATTACGGTGAACACCAGTTCTTTGTTACGGATCGCAAAAGAACCGAGAAGCAAGAAAAAGCGAAGAAAAGAAAAACAACAACGAAGAAATTGCCCAGCCGAGGAGGAGCTCAAATCGCAGAATCCCTGGACAACCCCGAAGCCTGCCGAGGAATTTGGATTTCTAAAATCGGAATTGGATTCCCAGACTTCACCAAAGACAACAAAAGGAGCGAAATCCAAGGAACGGATCTCAACCCTACACCGCACACGCAACAAAGAAAAAACACACCAACCCCATGTGGATATTATTCATCGTGTTGATAGCCAAGTAAGTACCACTTTATTTTCCGCAAAATTCCGTAAATTTTTCCCTGTGTAAAATCCCTTTGTAACCCTGGATAATTTGGAAGATTTGTATAACGCTTTATTGGACATCAACATGGCTCGCGAAATTTCAAAAGTCGATCAAGACCTTATCCCTATTTTCGACGGCGATAGGATCACATTGAAGAGCTACATAAATGCTTGTGAATTCCTCATAGAAGAATACCTACCAGCAGATCCAGCCAACCAAAATGAAGTTCGGATAGCTAAGAGGCTTTTAATGATTTTTATGGGTAGATTACGTGCCAAAGCACGCGAGGCAGTGGATGCAAATAAAACGCCACCACTTGGCCCGAATTAAAAAACATTTTAATTCATTCATTCGGAGACAAACGATCAGAAGATGTGTTAGTTTACGATTTGAACAGCTTAGTACCGAAACGAGACGACACCACCGCTAGTTATGCTAACAAGATAAAGGCAACTTTATACACGCTACTATCAAAAATAAATTTAGAAGAAAACAATGCTGTGATCAGGCAATTAAAACAGGACCAGTACAACCAAATTGCATTAAGAACATATTTATTTGGACTTGACCTAATTAACTCACATATTGGAATGGAGGTGAAATTACGAATTCCACAGGACATCGAAACAGCTGAAGCCTATGCATTAGAAGTTACAAATTACAACATGCAGAAACAAAGATTTTTGTCAAATTTCCGTCAACAACCAACTCCTACCAAACCAATGATGACTCCAATTCATCGAGTACGAAATAGACAACAGCCATCGTCACAACAAAGGTTTCAACCACACAATCAACAACAGCAGAATAGATATATTCCGCCCGCACAAGTACCACCCCGTATAATGTATCACCAACGACCACAACAATATCAACAACAATACCAACGACCACAACAGTATCCGAATCAACAACAATATCAACAACAAAATCAACAATTTGCCAGAAGTCCCGGACAATTACAGGAACGTCCTTACAGACCAACACCTATGGACCTTAGCAACAGTGCAAATAAACGAATAGATTCATCATCTTTGGTAAAACCACCACCAAAAAGACAATGGGTATCTAACAACATTGAAACAGAATGTGAACCAACCGAAGAATACGAGAATCGTACACCAGTCGATGAAAATGTAATTGAAGAACCATATTATGAAGAGTATTTTGAAGACGAAAACGCTTATTTTGACGAAGAACAATCAACAAATTCTCAGGATTTTCAGACGGACCAGATACATCAGCCGCCTACGTAACAATTTCTAACAACGCTTACTCTCAAAATCCAGCACTTCCATATATTGAATTTGAAGGTTTAAAATTTTTGATTGATACAGGAGCAGAATGTTCTTTGATTAATACTGAAATTTTTAATGACGCTAAATTGAGATATTTATGTAACAATTATGAATTTAACATTAAAACACCCCATGGTATAGAAAAAACTAGAAATGCCGCATATGTACCATTACCAAAAGTTTTCAATTCGCCAGAATTTCATTTATTTGTTTGTTTTGATTTTTCACAGACTTTTGATGGATTATTTGGATTTGATTTGATTACAAAATTAGGAGCTTCATTAGATGCGAAACGACAATTAATAAGTTAATAACTGATATAAGTTAATAACTGATAACGCTGAAATTCCATATAAAATTAATCAGCCTGTTAAAATTATTACACCTCGTTCAAGTACAGTAATTGACTATGAAGTAACAAACATTCAAAATGGCTTTGCAGTATTTCCAGAAACAAAAGATCATTTAGGAAAAATAATAATACCAGAATCACTTGTCGAAATTAAAAATAACAAAACAAAAATTATTGCTAATAACTGTAGTAAACTTCCTATTCAACTTTATAATAAATCTTTAGAATTGCCACCAGTACATGAGATAGAAGAACAAATTAACATTGGTTATAACATGGTAAATCAACAAAAATTATCCCAATTACAAGCAGAAAACATTTATAACAATTTAAACATGGATCACTTAAATTTAGAGGAGCAGAAATCACTTCAAGTTTTATTATTGAGATATAAACATTTATTTCACATTGATGGACAAAAACTAACTTTTGCACACAAAATTAAACACTCTTTGAACATGAAAAATAATTCACCTATTTATGTAAAGAATTATCGTCAACCTTTAGAAACAAAAAAAGAAATTAAAAAGCAAACTTTGGAATTATTAAGACAAGATATAATTAAGGAAAGTATTTCACCCTGGAATGCACCTGTACACATTGTAACTACACACAAAGATGGTAAAACTAAAAATCGAATGGTTGTAGATTTTAGACGCCTTAATGAACAAATGATAGAGGATAAATACCCTATTCCTAATATTTCTGACATTTTAGACAAGTTAGGTCGTGCGAATTATTTTACATCCCTTGATCTAGCATCAGGTTATCATCAGGTAGAAATGGAGAGGGAAGACACCCCTAAAACTGCATTTAGTACAGAATAAGGACACTTTGAGTTTAAACGTATGCCTTTTGGTCTTAAAAACGCACCAGCTACTTTTCAGAGAATTATGGACGACGTTTTAAGAGGTTTATTAGAAGATACATGTCTTGTATATTTAGATGATATAATTATTTATTCTTCTTCATTGCAAGAACATATCCAAAAATTAATTAGAGTTTTTGAACGTTTACAATCAGCAAATTTTAAAATTAAATTAGAAAAATGTGAATTTCTTAAAAAGGACATTAAATATTTAGGACATATTATAACTGATAAAGGAGTAAAACCAAACCCTGAAAAAATTGACGCAGTTACTAGATTTCCGATACCAAAAACTAGAACCGAAATTAAAAGCTTTCTAGGACTTTTGGGTTATTATCGAAAATTTATAAAAGATTTTGCCAAAATTACTAAACCATTTACTTTGTGCTTAAAAAAGAATGCAAAAATTAATTATGAAAATGACGATTATGTTAAAGCTTTTCAATAATGTAAAGAACTTTTAACAAACGACCCTATTTTACAATACCCCGACTTTAATAAAGAATTTATAGTTACAACTGACGCTTCAGATGTCGCATTAGGAGGAGTTTTATCTCAAGGAATTATTGGAAAAGACAAACCCGTATGTTATGCATCGCGTACCCTTTCAGAAACAGAGTCTAGATATTCAACTATCGAAAAAGAATTATTAGCGATCGTTTACGCCGTTAAGCAATTTAGGCCTTATCTCTATGGAAAAAAATTCACTATTTACACAGATCATAGACCTTTAGTTTGGCTTTGGTCACTAAAAGAACCTAATTCTAAACTTATGAGATGGAAAATTAAATTAGAGGAATATAATTTTGACATAATATATAAAAAAGGAAAGTATAATACCAATGCAGATGCTCTTTCTAGAATTCGTTTAGTCGATTTAAACGTTATTACTCAGAAGGATTTAGACAGTATTTTACCTAATATTGATGACGAAGAGTTACTTCAGATAGCTGAAGAAATGTCTATCGTTATAACTGAACAATTAGAAAACCAACCATCAACGAGTAAAGGAATAGGCATAGGTAGAAAAGAAATTGAAATTAATAACCCACCAGGAGAAACTGAAAATATTTCTGATTCTAATTCCGTTGCATCTTTTGTAGAAATTGAAACAGCACCATCAAACTCTGACTCTGATACAATTCATACAACACGTACACAACAACCCAGTAAAACTATCGAAATACAGAACACAATTTTGGATAATAAAAAGAGACAATTCATTATTTCCGAGAGCTTAGGAAAAGATATTCAAGTTAAAATTAAAAAAAGAGATGAATGTACAATCAATTTTGTTAGAATTCCACGTGAAAACTCAGAAAAATATATTTCAAAATTATATACTGAATATATGAACGAAAGAAAGACATTTTATATTTACACTGATAACGAAAATTTATACAAAATTATGTGTAACGTATACTCTGACAAATTTACAAACAATGGACCTCATATAATTAGATGTTCAAAAAGAGTAGAAGTTATTACTGATGAAGAACATAAAATAAGACTAATAACATCATATCATAACGGTTTAACTAATCACCGTGGCGTTAAAGAAACCCTCCAACATTTACAACGTAAATATTGGTGGAAGAAAATGGAAAATCCAATCAGTCAAGTAATTAAAGCATGTGACACTTGTAATAGGTCAAAATACAACAGACACCCAGAAGTACCTTTACTTCCTATTACACAAACACCAGACGCACCTTTTGAAAAATTATTTGTAGATTTATTTTCATTTGGCAAAGAAAAGTATTTGACTCTTATTGATACATTTACACGATTAGGACACGCAATACCACTAAAAAGTAAAAATCCCACTGATGTGTTGGACGCATTTTTAAATTACTTTAATTACTACGGTATACCCCAAGAAATCAGATCGGACAAGGGTTCAGAATTTAATAATAAATTAATAAAAGAACTAGCTGCACTTGATAAAATAACTTTGCATTTTGGAACTGCTAAAAATCCCGAAAGTCAAGCTAATATTGAAAGATTTCATTCAACACTGTTAGAGCATTTAAGATGTTTAGATGACGACCCTGATATACCGAAGGAACGAAAAGTTCGTATGGCAACAATAGCGTACAATAACTCCATCAACAGCGCAACAGGAATGACACCCTTCGAAGCACTCTACGGACACACTAAAACAAGGAATCCCATGGATTTATTCTACGCCAAGGATACTTACCAGAATTTAATCGACCGACACAAAGAAAGAATGAAAATTCTCTACGAAGCCATTAAGAAGAAAGATGACGCAAGGAAAGAGAAAACTCAAGAAAAACAGAGAGAAGAAGTAAAAATAACTGAATGGAAAATTGAAGAAATGGTCTACGTAGAAAACCTTACCAAAAGTAACAAGTTGGTTAAACCATATTTTGGCCCTTATAAAATATTGAAAATAAATGATAATAGTACAGTCGAAGTTCAAACTAGACGAGGAGTACAAACTTATCACACTAGAAGATTAAAGCATGGCATTGTTACAGATGCTGGCATACCAACGCAGACGTGAAAATGACACCATTACATGGCCCTTTGCTTCCCTTACGTTTGGGCATAGCAAGAAACAAGATCAGCCATTGGACAACTGTAGTTCGTTACGATCTACAACCTTTGACAATTCAAGTGGACGAAATTAACCAAGGATATAAACAGCTAGAGGAACTTGTAACCAGAACGAATAACACGGTTATAATACAATCATTTCAGTCAGTCCTTCTAAACTCGGAGAACTTACTAAAACAACTAAACAGTGGAGAGAAACAATTAGTGCCTCTAATACGAAAACCTCGTGGAGCACTCAACTTCATTGGATCAATAATCAAAGCAATCTCAGGAAACTTGGATGCAGAAGACGCCGAAAAATATGACAAGGTAATACAAGAATTGGCAAATAACCAGGAATCAATAACGAAAAATGTAGCAGCCCAAATACACCTAGCACAAACAACTTTGCAAAATTATGATGAAAATCTACAGGCATTACAACAAAATCAGGAGAAGGTTACCACACGTATAAATGATATTACCCAATACTTAGAAAAGGAAAATACTAAGCAAGATTCTTATAATCTATTGGATAAATTACACACATCTTTATATGTTGCAACAAATTCTATTTTAACATTGATCGAACGTTTAACAGCAGCCAAAACATTCGCAAAACTAGAAGCATATCACCCAACAATTATTCCTTCAGAAGAACTTATTCAAGAATTACAACTTATACAGACTTCAATTTCAAACCTAGAAATACCTTTGAAACCAACTATGGAAAATATCTACACTATAGAAAAATCTATTTCAGTAAAAGCTTATATTAGGGGATACATACTTACCTTTCATTTGGAAATCCCATTGGTAGAAACAACCACTTACCAGTATTATCAATTAATTCCTTTGCCTATAGCAGAAAATGCCAGTTACCTAACCCTTAATATTCCCAAACCTTTCCTAGCGGAAAATAAGGATAGGTACATTAATGTTGCTACAAAATGTAAAGAAATTCAACAACAAGAATTTCTGTGCGAAGCTACAAGCCAAGATGCAGCTGATCATCCCCTTTGTGGACATCAGATTGTAAGACACCTGCCAATAACAGCATGTTCGTACACCAAATGGTCCTCGCTAGAAGTCAAGATGATTCATCCCACCGAGAGCGAATGGATCCTGTTCCAGGCCAACTCAACAGCCGAGATCAAGTGCAACGACCGTCAAGATGTTCGCCTCTTACAAGGAAACTTATTCCTTCAACTGACACCTGAATGTTCTATCCACCTTGGACACGAATATCTACAAACAACATCAAACCAAGCCCCTGACAGAGAATTTAATATCAACCCGATCAATCTAACAATGATTAAAGAAGATCAACCCCACTGGAAGTTAGATGACCTTCGTCTCCAAGATCTGCAGATGACCGCCATCAACACTACGAAGACTGAATTAGCCCAATTGGACTTGCAACTTCAAGAGTTAGCCAAAGTTCAAGTAACTCATTTTTGGGGTTCCACAACGTCCGTCACCATCATGGTCCTGACTGCATTCGTCCTTATCGGGATTGGATTGTGGCACCTACGAAAAAGAAGTCTCCAAGGGAAGAAGTTAACAACCCAAGATACGGAACAAGTTCCAAATCGTTGGCTCGCTCCAAGAGGGGAGGAGTTACACCGTGCCCATGAAAGACAATAATAACTAAACGCTGATATTGCATATTTACTCTATATAAGCTTTGCATTGTTAATGGTAATCTCAGTTCTGCCCATAACAAACACACGCGTATAATCTGTATTGTCACTGCAGTCTATATTTAGAACTCCGCGTATAATATACAGTGTATTTTTATTATACGTGAAATAAAGTCGCTTTTTAAAAAACCTGCTTTTCATCCAAAAACGATAATTCTATATCCACTCACAAAGGATTATTCCAATATACCAGATTACCTTTTGGTGTAAATTCTGGGCCAGCTCATTTTCAAAAAGTGATGGAAACTTTACTATCAGGAATAGATAATTGTGTTTGTTTTTTGGATGATATATTAGTAAGTGGAAAGAATATGTCGGAGCATATTCAAAGTTTAAAATTGGTATTAAAAAGATTAAAAGAGGCAGGATTTAAAGTAAAAATGGAAAAATGTAAATTTTTAGTAAATGAAATATTTTATTTAGGATATAAAATTGATAAACATGGAATTCATACCACGAAGGAAAAAATTAAAGCTATTCAGGATGCGCCAATTCCTACTACCGTCACGCAGTTAAAATCATTTTTAGGTTTAATAAATTATTATGCAAAATTTGTATCAAATTTGTCTACATTATTGCAACCACTGTATTATTTATTGTAAAAAAATATTAGGTGGGTTTGGACAAAAGAGTGTGATATTGCATTTGACAAAATTAAGGAAATATTAATGTCGGCAAAGGTATTGGCGCACTTTAATCCAGAATTGCCACTTCAACTAACTTCGGACGCGAGTAATTATGGGGTAGGAGCTGTATTATCGCATGTGGATAAAAACGGAGACGAAAGACCGATTGCGTACGCTTCACGTACGTTGAGTAAGTCAGAACAGGGCTACTCACAAATCGAAAAGGAAGGGTTAAGTATAATTTTTGGACTAAGTAAATTCAATCAGTATTTATACGGTCAACATTTTTTGCTGGTCACAGATAATAAACCGTTGGTGTATATTTTTAATCCTCACAAAGGTATCCCGGCTTATTCAGCAAATAGATTATTAAGGTGGGCAGTTATATTGAGTAATTACAATTATGAGATCAAGTATGTAAAGTCAGAGAAAAATGTAGCAGACTGTCTATCACGCATACCGATTCGAGATGAGGTTGAATTACTAGATAATTGTAGTGTAAATTATATTAAAATGTTTGAGGAGGAAAGTGCTCCAATTAATTTTCAAAAAATTAAGTTAGAATCAAATAAAGACATAGAATTTCGTAAATTGACTAATTATATTAAACATTGATGGTCAACGAGTGTAGATAAGGACGAGCTTAGACAATACTTTAAATTTAGAAATGAACTTACAATAAGTCAAGGAGTAATTGTGTGGAACCACAAAGTTGTTATACCATATGCTTTAAGGGATGGTTTATTGCGAGATTTGCATAAGTCACACATGGGCATTCAAAAAATGAAAGAATTGGCAACAATGTATTTTTGGTGGCCTAGCTTGAGTGGGGATATAACACAGATTGCTAGAAATTGTGAGAAATGTAAAATAATAAAGGATAATCCGCCAAAAGGAAAATTGCATTTGTGGCAATGGCCAAAGGAACCATGGGAAAGGGTATATTTAGATTATTTTGGGCCTTTTCATAATAAATTTTTCCTTGTTGTGTTGGATGCACATTCAAAGTGGATTGAGATATTTCCTACTTGCACAATGACCAGTTCATTTACAATACAAGCATTGCATAGTTTAATTGCAAGATTTGGGTTGCCAAAACTAATTGTTTCGGATAATGGTACCTCATTCACATCTGGAGAATTTAAGACATTTTTGAGTTCAAATGGTATTAAACAAATTACTACTGCGCCCTATTCACCATATTCTAATGGAGCTGCAGAAAATGTAGTCAGAACAGTAAAAAATGTTTTAAAAAAGGAATTAATTAATAATAACAGTACAGACATTAACAAAATTTTGTATAGATTTTTGTTTTATTTTGTTTTATATTGATTTTTGTTTGACTATAGAAATACTCCACATTGTACAACTAAGAAAAAGCCATCTTATCTTATGTTAGGAAGAGATATTGTTCATAGGTTTAGTTTAGTTCATAAGGTAAATGTGCAAAATTCTACAATGACAAATACAAAAATTAATGTAAATAATCAGCAAGAAAAGCAAAGATATTATAATAGTAGTGAAAGAAAAAGAGAATTTAAGATCGGAGAGAAAGTATTGATAAGGGATTTTCGAAAAGTCAATGAATGGTTAAAAGCTGTAATTGAAAAAAAGATGGGATCGTGCGTATATTTTTGTAATGTACCAGAGCTGGGAAAGGTGTGCAGGAGACATTCAAATCAGATATGGAAAGATCATAGTTTTAATGAAAATTCATTAGCACCCTTGCCTGTCTCTTGTACAGTCGCTGAAGCAAATGTTACAAGGGATAGTGAGGATGCTGTTGTTTCAGAATATAAGCAGGTAGACGACGTAAGACCAAAACGGCAAATTAAACCGCCCGATCGTTTAATGTATAATTAAGGTGTTGTTGGATATTTATGTAATTACTGATGTATTTTTTTTAGAGGGAGAGATGTGTAGTGTATGCGACCAATGTTAAAGGTCAATAGTATATATATATTTGGTGTGACGTACTACGACGGAAAAACTCCGTAACCAGTTTTATGTATATGCTTGTCCGAGCATTTTTGCGGACATTTTATTCGTATGTTATCAAGTGAAATAAACAGTCGAAGACAGTATCACTGTAGTTTTATTAACGAATCATTACACTTACCATCCCACAACTAAATCTTTCCAGCCGAATGACGAAATTGAGATCACAATCAATGAGAAAGATGTTCTGGTCTCGATGTATGAGAGCGCTCTGTACATTGAGGGAAATATTGAGCATTCAGCGGCGGGAAAGGGTACTGTTAGGATTACAAACAATCTGGGTGCCTTTCTCTTCGGAAGTATCAGCTATGAACTCAACGGTATTGAGATTGATAGAGTTGAAAATCCAGGAATTACGACGCTCCTAAAATCCTACTTGTGCTTAAGTGAAAATGAGTGTAAAGCTCTTCAAATTGCTGGACTCACATACCCGCTTGATAAAAACATTTATACGCTGCACGCGGATAACAAATTCTCTCTTCGAATCCCTCTAAGTTTTCTGCTGGGCGTTTTTCATGATTATAGACGTGTTATTTGCGGACGTCATAAGCTGCGTTTAGTACGTGCCAAATCTGATAATGATTGCTATCAAATTGTTCTCCCAGAAGCCGATAAGGATGCAACCGATTTGAAAACTTTGAAAATAAATCTCACCAGCGTTCAATTAAAAGCAAAACATATAATCCCCTCAGATATCGTAAAATTAGAAATTTATGAGGAACTTAAGCGTGACAAAGCCATACTAATACCCTTCCATAAGTGGGAACTGCATGAGCTACCGAGTCTTAGGAATACCAACAACGATATCTGGGCAGTGAAGACAACCGTCGCCCTCGAGAGACCGCGATTCGTGATTGTCGCATTCCAAACAAATAGGAGAGATAACATTAAAAGTTACCCATCATACTTTGATCATCTGAACATCACGGATCTGCGGGTGTATTTAAATTCCGACTGCTATCCGTATGAGTCAATGCGTCTGAACTTTGATGAAAAGAGATACACCGAAGCATTCCAGATGTACTTAAACTTTCAGACTAGTTTCTTGGGTCGTAGTCACCCCGAACCTCTACTAAATTATAATGATTTTAACGAAAGAGCCGTATTCGTGCTGGACACATTTAAACATAATTCAGAAGTTGTGCTCCCATCAACCTGCGACATCAAACTTGAATTTCAGAGTTCCAAGCAATTTCCCGATAATACTAAAGCTTATTGTATTATCGTTCACGATAGCATTGTTGAATACATTCATGTGCATGAGCTCACCCGTCAAATTCGATAGTGGGGAGATTTTGCTGATGGGGAATTTTGCTCAGTTTAATTCCTACTCCCATCAACGATGCCAGCTAAAGCAGTATCTAAGAAATTAAGTGCTCTTAAACGGAAGCAGCAAGTGTTACGCGACCAATTAAAGTTATTCGTGTCAGAACTGGAGGATTTAAATAGAACTATTGCAATGTACAGTTTTGTGAAGAAGTTTGAAACAATCAACATTACGTCATAGGTGGGGATAAAAAGTAGTATATATTAGTGGGTTATAATAAAAATTCATTTAGTTTCCAGTTTACCACCGAATAAAACATTCAAAATGAAAATCGTTGTGGTCGACATCCAAGGTTTCCAACTAAGGTCTGGTGATTTTATAGTAAAAGAATTGTGCATTTACGATGGTCGATACCCAGTTAACCATTTATTCATACCATCCACCAAATATGAAGAGCTGAGCGAGCTGGAAAAGAAAACTATTCGCCATCTCTCAACACATCATCATGGTCTCGACTACTGCGGAGGCTTCATCGAGCTGAGCAAACTATCCAACGTCTTGGAATTACATCTCCATGATGTGGATCGCATCTATGTAAAAGGTGCCGAAAAATATCGAGTACTATTGGAGCATTTAGCCAATATGAAATTTCAACCACACATTATCAATTTGGAAGGGATTGAATCCTGGTGCCCACCGCCACCCCTCATGGAGAAGTTTACACCATGCAAGTTTCATACAAAAAATAATATTAGCGCAGTTTGTGCTATGAATAATTGTAAACTACTGTATAATTATATTATGTCAACTTTACCATTATAACGAAATAAATGCGTTAAACGAATTTCTTATGTTTTATTTCATAGATTAAGCAGTGATAATATAAGAGTGAACGGTAAGTATATTAAAACACTGATGGTGACGTCATCATTTGTATGCGTGTTCAAACATGTTCAAAGTCTAAGATTTAATGATTATAATATACTGGTGAAATTGATCACGTGAACAAACGCTATATAATCGAGTAAACTCGGAAAAGAATTCAGTCTGTGCTAGCAACCGTCTAAATCAATAACTTCAAGATGTCTACACCACCTAGAACACCAACACCTGAGCCATCAACCGACAAACCGGCATCAATCTACGAATGCGAATTTTGCAAACGGAGTTTTAAGAGGAAGTGGACTCTCAAACGCCATGTTCGATCAGTTCATACAGCGGTAGGGTCTGAGCTTAAGAAGTCTACAACAACGTCATCACCACCGCTATGTGAGCTTAAGAAGTCTACAACAACATCAGCGTCACCGCTATGTCAAATAACGTCGGAAGACTTATGTGATTTATATAAACTGGATGCGAATTTTGTAATGACTCTTTTAAGAGATAATGGATTATAAAAACCATGGTCGATCAGTGATCAAAATATATATATATATATATATATATATATATATTGTCAACTTTACCATTATGAAAAATAAATGTATTAAACTACACCATTTGGTTTATATGATATAATATTGCATTTTTTAAATGAATAGATACGTTAAATGCATTTCTTGTGTTTTATTTCATAGGTTAAGAAGTGATATTATTATTAAAAGAGTAAAGTCAATACGGTGAGTATATTAGAATTTCTCATGTGCTAATTAGCAGTGTTGTCATACTTACCTTTTTTTTCTTTTTGATTACTATATTTTGCACACAATTCATTTATAAATCTATAAAAGTTATCATTTGGGCGTTGGTAGGCATTCCAACGTTTTTCTCCCCCTTGTTTACCATAGCCATCGAAGATAGACTCCGTAGCTCGTCTTCGGTGGTGATGGCTTCGGCTAATCTCTTCGGCAGGAATGCTATGAAGTTTTCAAATTCCACAAGAATTGATGGCCAAGTGCACTTTGTGATTCTTTTCGCCGATTTAATTGGATACGGTGTATCAATTTCCAACTCTGATATCTTCTTCTTTGGCTTAATCTCGCAAAGGCCCAACTCGGATAGTCTGGAAGACATCTTGTTTGCTGTTGTTGTAGTTGTTGGTGGTATCTAGTTGTGGAACTGGTCTTTTTTACTGTATAATGGTCCTATTTATTTGAAAGATGGTATAGAGAGGGAAATTTTTGAGCCAATGATAGCAAAAGAAAAAATATGATTACACTGCAAACTTCGTATTAGGTATTTAAAAAAACGCAGCAATACTAGAAAAAATATGCTTATCTAGAAACCACATTTGTTGCTCTAACAGGAAGCCAACTCATCAATTCTTTGAAATTAGCAAAGAGAATTGCTGCGAACGCATCAGCAAGTTTATGTCGCCCCATGCAGAAATATGATCGTATTTTATGCTGCCTATCGCATGCTATGTCATCGAAAATAAATACTGTAACCCCGACTAGTAATAGCATATACAATAATAAAATGGTGTGTGATATAAGAATTCCTAGAACGATGATGAGCGGTTTTTTTTTTTCGATTTCACATATACAATATGTAGTCGGAACATCTAGATAAATATAAAAGATATAGCAAAAAATCGAGCATTAGAAATAACGTTTATGAACTTAAGAAATAAATCATGCGATTGACCCATCTATTATACAATTCTCCATCCACAAAATTAAAATCGTGAGAACTGGTGGGAGAATAATTCACCTATTAATTATCACCAATTGAGTAATGCCCCCACGCTAGCGTTGTAACACCATCATTATTAATATGACGTTTTACATCGTAGGGTGAAAGGGCTAATTTACTCTGCAAATTAGTGAAAATAGTATGCTTGGCAGATCTAAATAATAGCTGTCTTACACGTAATTGCGTTTTATCGAATAAACAGCGTGTATAATCGTCAAATGTGATTTTTGTTTTCACCACAGACTTCTTTACCCCTTTTGCTTTTTTGGTGACGTTACCCCCAATACCACCAACCCGATTTGCATACATCTTAGCACGCAACCCAATAAATTCCTCCATTATTCTCCCACGATTCTCATCTTCATCAAACCTAAAACTGCCTTATTCTGTGGCGGAATACTGAACGGATTTTCTATCGCGTAGTTGGATGTATCGAACCGTTCCAAGTTTTCGCGCACGTCCGCATAAATATCCTCGGTTTGGATGGCAACAGTGAAGCTATCCGTGTCCATGTAACATAAACTAATCATATCCCCGTATTTGGGTTTCAGGAAATCGTAATAGAATTGATACATTAGCAATTTCGAGAGTTCTAAAACTGCGAACCCGACATAGATGGGTTTGTTATAAAAAACATTAAGTCGCCCCATATGAATTGCTGAAAAATTCTCGGTAAAAACCTTTATACTCTTAAAATTTAACTTCGCGATCACACTACCCGCACCCAACTTAGAACGCGCGCTAGTTTTAATATCATCCCAACTTGTTACCAACTTCACGTCAACACGCTTGTCGATGTTCTCCATTGTCTTGCCAAAACATGCATTATTTAAAAGTTTGTAGAAGTCACGTTCGAATTCGTTGACAGCCTGTTGACGTAAACTCGTATTCAAGTCGATATACATTTTTAACCAAGCTGATTGCTTAAATGTTAGAACCCGATTAATTTTCTTAATAACAAGACCATGAGCGATGGCGTGTTTTAAATTCCGATAGTGAATTACATAATTTTTGTTATTCATTAAACTTGGAATAAGTCGTTTATCAGTTTTTGAACAAGGTGGGACGATATTTTCCGCTAGAAACGGTAAATCATTGTGCAAGTCGTGGAGGTGTTGTGGATATTCGACATCAACATCTAGGATGTATCCATAACTAGATGTATCCGAAATATTGTTGAAGTCGCAATTTCCAATCTCCTCCTGACTCATCGAACGAAATCCACCATAAGGCAAGTATTGCGACATTGCCCAACCGTACAAGTTGTTAGCATCCCAATACATTAAGTATTTAGATGGACGATTGGGATCAAATGTAGGCATATACTTGTTATTCGCAGCTGCGTGTCTAAGTGAGCATTGCGATATTCCGCCCCTTATCCCTTTCTGCATAAAATGAACCATATCTATGTCGGTTAGCAGTTCTAAATTAACTCTAGTATATTTCAACATCGCGTCCCAACTCAACCCGGGCGCTGTATAGTAGTGTGCCGGATCGAGGTGATACGTTTTGTGACATACTTTTCTAAATTTTTCGAAAACATCTGTCAAAAGTAGCACATCAGTCGTTAAATATAGATCTGAGTAATCTTTCAGATTTTTACACCTAAAAGTCTGCCAAACATTCTGAGCATGGGTGTACTGCTCATCCGTAATGTCCTCGTTAGACATTTTATTAAAAAATGCCTCTTTAGGGGGTAGTGAGGTATCTTCTAACTTGTCTAACGAGGTCATATACTCATAGGGGAAAATGCCCTTTTTCCTTAGTAATTTAAATTTATTCTGTGCGGGTGCATATTGTAGCACATTCACTAGATCCGCATCTGAGAGATTACTCGCTAATGCATCAAGAGACGATGCCATGAATCTAAAGGAATCCAAAAACCGTAATTGAAATATTTGTTTTTGATTTTCCCTTTATCATCTAGCACCGTATCCACATGAATTTGCTTGCCGAAACTGATGTAACGCTCTTTGTTATTCGGTATAACATCGATGCCTTCATCGAAATCAACTTCGGCTAACTCTTTAACGAACAGATGGCTGTCATATCCGCTGAAATTGTGTAAAAATACGGGTATATGATTTGGAATTTTGTAGTTTAAGTTACAAATCGAGTGGACAGCACCCCTAAAACGGGAGGAGGCGTGACAATGATCGCGAACTTTATCACCAGAGCCAACAAATGGTCTATTGCAAATAAAGCATTGCTCTGCCGCATCATAGCTAGCTTGCTCCTCTGATGTTAGAGGATCCATCGGTTTAATAACTTTATAGTGACTGTTATAAATTGACTTTACATCAGCAATTAATTTTGAGATAAAAACTTTCGCGCAATCCTCCCCCGTATAAATCTCAAATTTATTATTCGCGTCATCAAAGGAGCAAACTATTTTATAGGCGAAGCTGTATGGAACATGTTTCGCAACCGCTTGCGTAAATGAAACGCTCGGATCAGGTTCACAATGTTCCACAGGCTGTAATATCGATTCGAAATCCGCGTAAATCGCGAACGGTACAATTTGTGAATTATTATAATTGTTAAATTGTAAAATATTACCCGGTAATTGTTGACCCAAAAAATTTGGTTTAAAATTTAATTTTGTGGATGGTAAAATAGTGCGAATTTTATTGCAGTCGTTTTCCTGGTGTTTAGCTAATTTATGCTCAGTTGCAAAATTTGTTAAGCAGCCATCGCAAAAATGTGCGCGTCCACCATGTTTATTAATTTGTTTAGAAAGTAATTTTGAAAAATCTTTAATTAATACGAAATGACCCTTACCATCCTCAAAAATGTATAATAAATTAACATGTTTTTTGCGTCTATTTTCTGTATAATAAATGGGTCCATCCACACAATAATGGTTCTTACCATTTTCTGTTAGTTCATAAACGTTAATGCTTAGGTTATTTAGTTCCTCAATTTTTGCTAAATCTGTTAATTTAACTGGAAATTCCAACTTACCCATATTTACCACCTCAGAGTAATGAGGGTAACTAGTTGTTCGGTTAGTCATTTCTTCAGCAGGGCGAAGTGCTGCTGTTAAAGCCCAAGCCAAGCATGCATTATCATCGTTCTTGATATTGATGCATGCTTTTCTTTTCGCTATTTTCTTGGGGAGATCGATGTAGGATGAGTCCTGAAGTGGTCGATATTGGTTAATGTTTAGCTCCATATGTGAAATCGAAAAAAAACTCCAACCTGATTGACGCTCTTGGAACTGTTCGCTCTGCTTCTTTATATCACCTGCCATTTCATCATAGATGTTGTTAAAATTACTGGACGGGGTTACCGCCCGAAATTTGGTATTGAAACTTTTTAGTGAGGCTATAACTTCTTCCTCCTCACCATCACTAGCAACCATTTTCTTAATAAATACTGCGAAAAGTTCAATTTGCACTTTCACCAAGGTCGCGTCTGCTAGGTAGTTCCATACAAGATCCTTGGCGATGCTCTTATTTCTTTCCAGATATTCGGGGATGTCATCATTCGGTAGAACTCCTCCGATTTCATAGCTGGCTACCCTATTCTGGAAACAGGTAGCCAGCTGTTGCACTCCATTTGAAAGTTGCTGCCGATGCGTTTTTAAATGAGCGTTAAGGGCCATGGCTGAGGTGAAGCTCATTCCGCAATGGTCACAGAGTGATGCTGATGTTGATTGCTTCTTGTTGCCTCTTCTAGGTGGCGGAGGTGTCCTCGCCCTCTTCATCCCTGCTCCGGATGGTTCATTCACGACTACCGCGGAGGAAGAAGGTGCAGGGTTCGCTCCATGAATCTTACTCATATGTCTTCGCAGAGCATCTTGGCGTGCGAACTCGCGCATACATAGCGCACATTGTTTGGTTATGCGCGAATGTACAGTTGTCTTATGCCTTGTTAGGGCATCGGTGCGGGTGAAAGACATTTCGCAGATCTCGCAGGTGAACATTTTGAGAGAAGCACTGGAATAGCGTAAGTAACGTGTGGTGTAGTCGATTGTTGGCAAAAGACTGACTCTCTACGCCTATTGTATCCAGATATTTCGTGTTATTCGATACGCACGCACTGTTCACGTGATTGTACCATGCAGTTATTTTCGTTCGAGAAAAGGCTGACCGCGCGAATATTTGCATTTTCGGCCGCGCTCGGTGCTGAGTACGACAACGTATTTAGTAAATTTCAAGAGTTATTTTAACATAATCTACTTGTATTACTCTAAAATTCTGTAAGAAGTATAATTGTAACACTAAAAATTCGTTTATTTTAACACTTGGAACAAATTAAAAATTAAAATTCAATACTGGTGACGCCAGCTAAATTAAAATTAAAATTCAATACTGGTGACGCCAGCTATTGGTGAAGTGCCGAACTATTATTATTTCAGCGTGGATTCCAACCTCGGTATGTAGTTCGGTAATTGATCGGTAGATGGCGCTCGGCACTTCACCAATTGATGGCGCCGCCGGTACCTCTAAAATAATTTTGTCCTCAGATTTGATTTTGCTCTCTAAAATTATTTTGACATCTGAACTGAGTTTGTCCTCTAAAATAATTATTTCTATAGTTTTTATTAATAATAATAATAATAATAATCAGTTTATTGTTCAAACAGTAACACAATTAAGACAATTCAATTAAGTATGTGTATTGTTAATATTTATTTCTGTTTCTGCGGACACAGCATTTACTTGCGGATCACGACCTCTGTTAAACTCGCGCTGAGGTTGCAAATAATTGTTCGCTGGTGTATTACCATTTCCGTAATTTTGGTTCTGTCTTTGATAGTTATTTGTGAAAGAATTTTGTCTGTTACCTCGATTATTATGATTTGAATTAAATTTCCTGCTGTTGTTAAAACCATTACCAGAAGAATATGGATAATTCTTCTTTTAATCTGATGCGAAAATTTGAATTTGATCGGTTTACGCTTGAAAATAAAAATAGTAGTGCGTTCTCTCTCTAACAGCGACGTGTGAGTCATACACTCCAGGTTCCAGCGTTCGGCCACGCTCGACAGATCGGCTGACTTGGGCTCGGTCGTCTTCGTGCTATGCAAATTAAATTAACCGGTTGCCATCTATTGGTGAAGTGCCGAACTATTATGATTTCAGCGTGGTTCCCAACCTCGGTATGTAGTTCGGTAATTGGTCGGTAGATGGCGCTCCTCGGTACAATTTAATATATTAAATAAATGTGTTCAAGAAGATGGTGTCGTTTAAAATATGGCGGTCCGTCGACATGCCGTTTTAGCGCGTGGGGTTGGTACGTCTGGGGTTGGCGGACCTGGGGTTGACGCGAAAATTTGAAATTTTTAGTAAATTTAAATTTTGTAGCGCCATCTATTGGTGAAGTTCCCGAACTACGTGTACTGAGCGAGCTCACGCGCCATCTATCGGTGAGCGACCGAACTACTGCGTTCGACCGCGCTCGGCAGATCGGCTGACTTGGCCTCGGTCGTCTTCGTGCGGAAAAGTGGAGGGGATAGCTTCCTATGTAAATGTGGTGGATGTGGTGGATCGAGAAGTGCCCTTATATATCTACTGACAAAGCCTTCTGATTTGATTTCATTTGATCGCATACTGTTGCAACAACATTAAAACGAACGTTTCGCAATTGTTCAATACATTTGACTATAAGAGCTTTTAAATTACTTCCTTCCTGTGAGAGAATGACTAGAAAAGTAGTATGCAACAACTTGCTTGAAACTTTTTCTAACCCCACGAATCATGAAAACCAAAGAATGATTTGCCAACACATGACTGCGACCTAGATCGCCTAAATCCTGAAACCCACAAATTGTCTGCTTATGTGATTCATATTGAAGTCCTGGTGAAAGAGAGCTTTCATCAAATAACAAAGTTATATTTCTGTCCAGTTCCGGCATTTTATCAAACTCAAATTTTAGTACATCTAAAATTGGTTTATTAATACCAGTTGTAAATGAAATTTTGGCTAAGGTTAATTTTAAAGTTCTTGGACTGGGTAGTTTAAAAACAGAAAGTAAATATCTCTATACAATCTCGGACTTCTTTTATAAATAGATAACGCAAAGGCTTTGTCTTCACTGGTCCATTTTTACCATGAGGTTTCTTTAAACTATTACGCAACTGACAATTTACAAACTCTTTAGTTACATCATTTAAATTTTCTTAAATAAACTGAAATAAACCACTGTCATACATATTCTTTAATTGTTTTACTTTATGGCGTCTTTCTCTAAAGACAATTTTAATTTTGATAATTTGGAAAAAACATTGCGGTGAATTTGATACATTTCCGATTCTTGGGGTGATAAATCCTTTCTTGGCATGCCTATTTTAGACAAAAATCCAGACTTTTTTTCCAAAAGAAGCGAATATCTATTGTTCGTGTGTGAGTTTTTACATGACTTATCTACTTCTAAATCAGATCCTAAATTATTTGAAGGTTCTCCCGCACTGTTATCTAATAAATTTGAAATATTTGGCTGAGTAATATCAAAGAAACTTTATCTAAATTATTATTGTTCAAAATATTAGGTTCAAGACTGTTATTAAATGATGAACAAGCAGAAATTGAAATAGATGGTAAATCTAAAACATCTTCGGGTGGTAGTAAATCGCTAGTAAACCTTTTTGGTATGGCATTAAAATTTAGCCTTTTAATAAGAGTGCCTAAACTGAGAAACGTCAAAATGGTCTTTGCAAATATGAATATGTTTACAATCCTTATCTTGGTTAATGTTACAATGATCTTTCCAAATATTTAATCGTTGGTTATCTTTTAAAGGGAATTTAAAGAAATGTTTATTTTTATAGTTCTGATCTGAGGCGGAAACTAAATATGAATTGGTGCATTTGGGATATAGACAGGCAAATTTCCTACGTTCCAGAGATACATATGCCATTCTAGAGAAAAAGCAATGGAGCTTATAAAAATATCTAAAATATACTCACCCGATAACTAATATATCTACATTCTTAACCTTAAGTGCTTCCGCTTCCTTTCCTCTTAAGGGTGCCGAAACGGGTGCGTTCCGCACCCTAGAAAGTTCAGCAAATTTGGTAAACGTACTTCGTAAATCGTACCGATCTTTTAATTTTGCTTTTAAATTTAAGATTTTTTGCAGCCAAAGGGTATTAATTGAATGTAGCTACAGCATACGAACAGGACCACGATAACTAAAAAGAGAATACATACCTCTCCGTTCAAAAGCACAAAAATCGTCGTTTTTGCTGCTTCGTACCGATCGTGTAACTAGTCATTTCTTGGATATTTTACTGCATGTATAGATAGGTGATTTTACTATGCATTGTATGAAGCAAGGATTTATAAATCCAAAAAGAAAATTGTAAGTTATTGTCTATTGTTCAATTCTGGCCAATTTTCGGTATGTATTCTCTTTTTAGTTATCGTTGTCCTGTCCGTATGCTGTAGCTACATTGAATTAAATACCACTAGAGCATAAGAGCGAAGGGGCCCAGATTTTTATAATTCAAATTGTTGTTGTGGTAAGGAAGGAAGATGCCGCTGCACAGCAGAATGCCTCACGGCGATACCAGGCAGCGGGGTGGAGGTGGGTTCTTCCTAGGCCCCTTCGCCTTTAAAAAAAAAAAAAAAAGCTACATTCAATTAATACACTTTGAGTGCAAAAAATCTCAAATTTAAAAGCAAAATTAAAAGATCGGTACAAATTACGATTACCCAATTTGCGGGTGCGGAACGCACCCGTTTCGGCACCCTTAACCCATATCAGCTAAATCGTCACTTGTCCTTTTGTGTAAATAATCATCCTAAAAGCAAGTACTAGTTTATACAAGAGTATTAAATATGTAATTTAATTCATACCATAGCCTTTGAACGAAACTGACCCACACAACTCTGCAAATCACTGGAAATTATGACGCTTGTTATGTTAGGTTATGGCGGGACCGCATTTACAACAGGTTAGCTATGGTTAGTTACCTAGTTACAAATGCTTAGTGCTATTTGGTTAACTTCACGTTAGAAAATTTTACGCAAGCTCCCTCTGACGGTAGGTTGGCTAACCAACGCAAAATGACGTCACCGTGTTTCCAACTCGGCCATTAAAACTTTCACCCGGGTGGTAACACCCGTGGTATGAACATTAAAGGTATGATCAATTTTTGAACGAATTTACGACCGTTACTGCGCAGGTGATATATAGACAACCAACATTGCATATGTCAAACTTAGGGGTTATGCCGCTAACAATTACTGTGACACCGGCAGATCCATGACATTGCACAAAGTTGCGCTTTTAATGCGATATGTCGGCTCATTAGTCGGTTCCAAAACTATTTTTATTTCATATGTCGGGGCACAGATAACGGAGATATTCTAGGTAAAAAAAAACCAAAAACCCAAAACGCTTTTTGAAATATCGGGGAGTGGAAAACGATTCTGGGCATATGTCGGGACATGTCGGTGAAAAAAACCGCAAAGACCTCAAAGTTTTTCAAGGTCAAATTTTTCCAAGAGGTTCCTTGATATGTCGGGGAGTAAAATTCGAATCTAGACATATGTCGGAATACATCCGTGTAAAAAATCATATATCGGAGCAATGACCGAAAAGTTATTCAAGGTCAAAGTTTGGCGGCAAAAACCGAAAACGTTTTTTGATATGTCGGAGAGTGGAAATCGATTCTGGGCATATGTCGGGATATGTCGGTGAAAAAAAAACGATATGTCGGGGCAAAGACCTCAAAGTTATTCAAGGTCAAATTTTTTCAAGAGGTTTCTTGATATTTCGGGGAGTAAAATTTGAATCTAGACATATGTCGGAATACATCCGTGTAAAAAATCATGTATCGGAGCAATGACCGAAAAGTTATTCAAGGTCAAAGTTTGGCGGCAAAAACCCAAAACGCTTTTTGATATGTCGGAGAGTGGAAATCGATTCTGGGCATGTCGGGATATGTCGGTGAAAAAAAAAACGATATGTCGGGGCAAAGACCTCAAAGTTATTCAAGGTCAAATATTTTCAAGAGGTTTCTTCATATGTCGGGGAGTAAAATTTGAATCTAGACATATGTCGGAATACATCCATGTAAAAAAAATCATATATCGGAGCAATGAGCGAAAAGTTATTCAAGGTCAAAGTTTGGCGGCAAAAACCCAACACATTTTTTTATATGTCGGGGAGTGTATTTCGATGTTAGGCATATGTCGGGATATGTCGGTGAAAAAACCAATATGTCGGGGCAAAGACCTCAAAGATATTCAAGGTCAAAGTTTGGCGGCAAAAACCCAAAACGGTTTTTGATATGTCGGTGAGTGGAAATCGATTCTGGGCATATGTCGGGATATGTCGGTGAAAAAAAACAATATGTCGGGGCAAAGACCTCAAAGTTATTCAAGGTCAAATCTTTTCAAGAGGTTTCTTGATATGTCGGGGAGTAAAATTTGAATCTAGACATATGTCGGAATACATCCGTGTAAAAAAAATATATATCGGAGCAATGACCGAAAAGTTATTCAAGGTCAAAGTTTGGCGGCAAAAACCCAACACATTTTTTTATGTCGGGGAGTGTATTTCGATGTTAGGCATATGTCGGGATATGTCGGTGAAAATACCAATATGTCAGGGCAAAGACCTCAAAGTTATTCAAGGTCAAATTTTTCCAAGAGGTTTCTTGATATGTCGGGGAGTAAAATTTGAATCTAGACATATGTCGGAATACATCCGCGTAAAAAAATCATATATCGGAGCAATGACCGAAAAGTTATTCAAGGTCAATTTAATAATAATAATTAATAATTAATATAAATAATAATTAATAATTAATATAAATAATAATTAATAATAATTAAAAATTAATATAAATAATAATTAATAATAATTAATATAAATAATAATTAATAATAATTAATTAATATAAATAATAATTAATAATAATAACTAATATTAATTATTATTATTAATAATTTAATTTATAATAACTGCGGTTTTGGGAAGCGCGAATATTTTGAGGAGAGTTGTATCATAAAGGATCCTAAATTTACTGCTATCATACTGCTTATATATAATATTTCATCTTTACCTTCCTTTTGATATTGTCTATTAATAAATATTGTCTTCATGTGTCTTTACTGGCCTATCCTCATTGCTGCACAGGGTTTCATAGTTTTCCTTTGCTTTGCAAACTAGTGTTGCAAAGCATAAATGGCAATGTTTTTTCAAAATTGGGTTGAGCTGTGGTGATACCCGCAAAGAGAGTACCCTAGGCTTCAGCGAAGCTCGGTACTACCAATTTGCCCTGATGCTCTTCATTACTTTTCAAAATCTATTAGTGTAATTTTGATTTATATGTTGTATCTAAATTATTTATCTAGATTTAATATATTTAATGAGATGGATCAGAGAGTTCCAATAAATAATAATAATAATAGTAATAATCTTTGATGCATGCTTTTAGTTATATTTATTTTGACACAATTGTATCAGTACAAAAATGTAAAATGTGTCTCAAGTTAGCCGACGAGGGTTTAAAATAAAGTCAATTATAATGCTGTTATTGGTTAGTGCACATATTTGAAAAGACTCAGAACAGTTTATTTTTATGTTGGTGTGTTAACATTTAACATTACCTTACCCAACAGTGTTTTTCTTGTTGTCAGGATCTGCACAATATTGGCTGCCCTATGTCGTACCGAAAACGTGTTTTTTTACGTGACTGCACTTGAAAATGCTTGGTAATTATTCTTTCTTTCGTAGTGTTAATTATTGTGTTATTACTTATTAGAATGTATTATATTCTACGTATACGAAAAGAGTAAGAGTGTGCGTTTATATTCTATATAAAGGATCGGCAACCGATTAAGCTGACCACACAGAAATCATGCAAAATAAAAATGTACAAGGCGTTCATTAAAGACAATTAAATTAATCTGAATTGCTAAGATTGTTAATGAACATCTCATTTTAATAATCTCTATTTATTGATGATTTTTAAGTAACAATTAAGCGCATAAAATATATACAATGGAGATAAAATAGAGACAAAATAGAGATAAAAACCAGTATGTCCTTCTGTTTGTGTTTTTGTGTATTTGTATTTTACTATGTTTTTAAATACTCGCGCCATGCACGGCCTCCGACCTTTCCCGAACGAGCACGACTCGTTATTGATTTTCTTATTCCGAGGCATTCCTCGCCCTACTTGCATGGCGTGTGGTTGCTTGTATCAAACAGTCGAAATGAAACTACAATAAAACGTCACACAATCTTTTAATATTATATAAGAGTTACGAAAGTGTACACAAAAACAGTATCACATAACGTGATACGTAACACCTTCTGAACCGAATGGTATATATAACCATAATAAAATATATTGTAATTAACGACGTGTGTACGGTAGGTTCGGAATCCTAGCGTTAATACGCGTTGTAGAGATGTGAAATTTTTACAGTGGTTTTCTGATGTAGTATTGCATATTGGAAAGTACCTATATAAAAGTAATAAAATATTAAATAACGACATTTATTTTTTTTTGGTATACCTTATTATTTTATGAAAATGACTTTCCAAAATAGAACATAAAAAATAGAAAGGTTTTACCTATTAAGTTTTACCAATTAACACCTAGACGGTTGTAGACGGTTGTATGTGCATCGAGTGAAGACGTGTTTCTCAAGCGCTGTTAGTTTTCGCCAAGTGTACTAGTGAAAAATGGGTCCTAAAAAGGACAAGAGTGTGGACAATGCAATGACGTCGTTTAAAACAGCACGTGGCAAACGTTTTGAAATCCGAATTGTCCGTAATGCTCACAAAAACCGCAGAAAGAATAATTGAAGAACTAAAGTCTGAAATTCTTCAGTGTAGCTTGAAGTTAATCCACCAAGATACATTAATTAAGGAACAAAACAAAGTTATCATTGATTTGAAGTCTAAAATCATGGAAAATCCTTCGAGTAGAGCGGCTACGAGACAGCTTGACGCTGTTATCGTTCGTAAAAACCAGACCGGTCGGGGCGAAGAACGGGCAGATGTCCGAGTGACTGTCGAACCGAATATCGAGAAAAACAAATTTCCCAAAAATGGGAACTCCGCTGAAAGTCCACGTATCGAAACCCGTCAATCTCAGACGGACGTTGGTCGTGATAATTTTGCGGCAGTAACCAAAAGACATAAAAATCAGATAATGGTTGGTACGGGAAACAACAAAGCATCACGTCTAAAAGCAGCTAAAATGCCACCAAAAAAGTCGTATATTCATGTTTGTCGATTGGAGATCGGAACGACAGGGGGTGATGTCGAGGATTATATACGCGAATTGTTAAAAACTAAACTCTAGAGGCCCTTCATACACTTCCTTCAAAGTAGAAGTAGAAAGGGACATCGCTCAGGAATTGCTTAACCCCGACATTTGGCCACTGGGAGTGGGAGTACGTAGATTCTTTGTTACTCGGCCTTTTTTAGAAGAACCTCAGAGGGGTTAGTTGGAAACAATGCGACCGATAATTTACCGATAATCTACGGACAAAACCGAGGCAAAATAGAACAATCCTTTACTATCTATCATCAGAATGTTCAGTGCATCTCTACAAGTTTTAATTAACTAATTAATGAGTTAAATCTCCTTGAAAGCTGCAAAGTAATGTGTATTACCGAACATTGGCAGGAATCAGACCAATTGAGATGTTTCAATTTTCCAAAATTTAATTTAGCAGCCGCTTACTGCAGTGGCAAGGCTAAAACTGGGGGTTCCGCGGTTTATATTTCTGAACAGCTCAAAGCAATGCCAGTAACGTGTTTGATTTCACTGGCTGAAGAATCAACGTTTGAATGCTCCGCCGCCGAATTCAAAATTGGTTCTAAAGCTTTTATCATAGCTTGCATCTACCGCGCTCATGCATCATCAATTCATGATTTTTTGTGCAAGTTTGAGGAACTTTTGGAATTTATGGCAAAAAGTAATGCAATTTGCATTATATGCGGCGATTTTAACATTGACTTATTGGCTATGGATAAGAAGCAATCGCAGTTCAAAAACCTTCTTGATTCATATGGTGCTGAACTGAAGATTAACCAACCTACTCGAGTTACGCTAACTTCGCAAACATTGCTTGACAACATCATTATTATGCAAAATAAGAGAGAGCAAGTCTGTGCTCCAGCCATTGGCCGAGTAATTCCTACGGGGTTCTCTGACCATGCAGCCCAGATCTTTGATTTGCCGATTAATGCTAAGTTACCAGAACCAGAGGTCGCAGACGTGCGTGCTTTCAGTGAAAGTGCAGTGCGTGACTTTGTTAGTGCCATTTCCGATGAAACCTGGAGCGATGTTTTTCGTTGTGAAGAAGATGTTGATCTTCAGCTGAAGGCTTTCCTGGACATATTTCTGTGGCATTTTGAGGTTTGTTTCACCGTGAAGCGGAAACTGATAAAGCGCGTCCAAGAGTGGAAACCCCCAGAGAATCTTACCCCCCTTCGAAATACGGTTGCCATGCTGCAGTGCATCGCTAACCGTGACGTAAGATACCGTAACAGTTATCGAGAATATAAGAAACAATACGATAAACAGCTCGGGGAGTCCAAGCGCGCTCATTACGATAACCAAGTACGTCTGTCAAATAACAAAACTAAAACCATGTGGAACGTAATTAATCAACATATCGGAAAAGTAGCTACAAATTCCAATTTACCGGACACCGAAAGCGATGAACAATTATCAAATGATTTTATCGACTTTTTTAGTAACATACAAAATAATGTAAATTTTTCTCATACGAACAGTACGACCCTCGCGTTTCCTATTAATAATAAAAATTTTTATCTGTTTCCCGTGACTGAGACCGAATTAATATCAGTCCTCAATCAGCTAAAAAACGGCAAATCTTCCGGGCATGATGGCGTACCTACATCTATTTTGAAAGTGTGTAAATCGTTTATTGCTTTGCCAATATCCCATATTATAAACACGTCCTTCCATACAGGAACCTTTCCGGAACATCTTAAGGTAGCTGTCGTGAAGCCCATCTATAAAAAAGGCAACATCAATGATTTAAATAACTACAGGCCAATAAGCTTACCGTCATCTTTCTCTAAAATATTTGAAAAGGTAGTCTATAACCGTCTTGAGTCGTATGTGACGAAGCATAAGATACTAAGTAATTTTCAACACGGGTTTCTCAAAGGCAAGGGCGTAACGACCGCGATGTTTCAGTACACCGAAGCAATACTTCATTCTCTGGAGACTGGGCGGTTGCCTTGCGGCATATCACTTGACCTCTCAAAAGCATTTGATACTTTGGACCACGTTATCCTAATTAAAAAGCTTGAGAGAAACGGCGTGCGTGGCACTCCTCTTGCATGGTTTACGTCATACCTTGGCAATCGCAGACAGTATATTAGGCTCAACGTGGGTGGGAGAGATGCCACATCCAATTCAAGGGCTATAGTCAAGGGCGTCCCCCAGGGTAGTATCCTCGGTCCCTTACTATTTTTAATATATTTAAATGATATCTACCACTATGTCGAATCGAGTTCCAACAGGTTAATAATGAATTACGCGGACGACACCACCATCCTAATCACTGCTGATTCTCTGGAGGATCTGACCGTCCGGGGTAGTTCATGCATGAAAGACATTGAATGTTGGTTGGATAGCAATAATTTGATTTTAAATGTGGACAAGACAAGTGTTGTCATGTTTCGATATACCCGCGAGACAAGCATTCCCGACCATCTGCTTTTAAAGACCACATTCTTGATGTAGACCAACATGTGAAGCTCATGGGTCTTTGTGTCGACGAGTCGCTTAAGTTGGGGCCCCATATTGACTCAGTATGTGCGTAATTAAGTGCGAGGTGCTTTGCGATTCGGCGGCTCAGGGACCTAGTGGGGTTGGGTGTGCTATGGACAGTTTACCATTCTTGCGCCGTCTCTGTCATTAGATACGGACTTGTGTTTTGGGGCAGTGGCATTGATCTTTGTCGGGTTTTTGTCATCCAGAAACGAATAATTAGAAATATACTGAATATGCGTGCTTTCCAGTCTTGTAGAGGTATTTTCAGACAAAACAAAATTCTAACGGGGTACGGACTGTATATCTTTGAGTGCCTTATATTCGCCTATGGACACAGGAACCTCTTTGCCACCAACAACGCGCAGCATAACTATGAGACCAGACACAGGTCAGATTATTGTTACCCGATCCATCGTTTGACTTTAAGTGAACGTGGGCTTAATTATAAATGCCTACAACTTCACAACAAATTGCCAGTTTGTACTAGAGGCCTGAAGACAATGGCACAATATAAGACATATGTTAGATCCTTGCTCGTCGAGATCGAACCGTACTCCTTATCGGAATATTTTCAAGCAGTCGTTTGACTCGTTGTCGAGATTTTGCTGTATATTTGTTATTTTGCTGCTGGTGTTTGGCAGTGGATTCTTCTTTATTTTTACTTACTATTACTGTTATTTTTACTTACTATTACTGTTATTTTTCATTACTATTATTTTGTATTACTGTTAGTTTTTCATTAATATTGCTCAAAATCTTGTGAATTATATTATTATTGGATTCTGCTGATAATTTATTAGTTTATTATTATTTGTAAACCAGGAAAACATTTTTTCGTTATTTTGACTTTTTAGCTTTTACATGTATTTTTAAGAGTAAAATAAACATTTATTTATTTATTTATTTATTTATGAACTTAGTTTGAATTATTTATCGTTTTTACGTGATTTCGAACCCGCGATTTAGAAAAAAATTGTTTTTTCTAAGACAGCCTTGACTTTACCGTTTGTTTCATGTGTTTTTTTACGTCCTATATCGCCTGTGGTTAGTTTTCATTGCAAATAGTTTTTCTCTAAACGCTAACAAAAATTTTCATTAGTGGGGTATACATGCTCCTTAACGCATCTTGTACATGAATCACTTAAATAATGTACTGTAATAGTGCTTCTTGACACTTGGCGCATCTCGTCGTGCAAATTGTCACTACAAATTGGTTATGTATTTATATAATAAGCAAACGATTGTTAGCTTATTATGTAAGTGTATTGTATATCTATAGCCAATAAATTTTTTCTTTATTTTGTCATGTTTTGCTACTACATATTACCATGAATAACTGAATAAATTTGCAATCCTTGCCACGATATATCAAAAACGTTTTGGGCATTTGCTGCGAACCTTTGATCTTGAATAACCTTTCGACTATTGCCCTCACATGATTTTTTTGCTGGGATACATTCCGATATGTCTAGAATGAATCGATTTTCATTTCCTGATATACAAAAAATATTTTGGAATAGGTGCACCTTGAATAAATTTTCGATCATTGCCCCGACATATGCTTTTTTACACGGTTATATTCCAATATATCTCTGGATTTAATTTTCACTCCTCGACATACCAAAAATGTTTTGGAAAAATTTGACCTTGAATAACTTACCAGATTCGAATTTTACTCCCCGACATATCAAGAAACCTCTTGGAAAAATTTGACTTGAGTAACTTTGAGGTCTTTGCCCCGACATATCGGTTTTTTTCACCGCCATATCCCGACATATGCCCAGAATCGATTTCCACTCCCCGACATATCAAAAAACGTTTTGGATTTTTGCCGCCAAACTTTGACCTTGAACAACTTTTCGGTCATTGGTCCGATATATGATTTTTTACACGGATGTATTCCGACATATGTCTAGATTCGAATTTTACTCCTCGACATATTAAGAAACCTCTTGGAAAAATTTGACTTGAGTAACTTTGAGGTCTTTGCCCCGACATATCGGTTTTTTTCACCGACATATCCCGACATATGCCCAGAATCGATTTCCACTCCCCGACATATCAAAAAACGTTTTGGGTTTTTGCCGCTAAACTTTGACCTTGAACAACTTTTCGGTCATTGGTCCGATATATGATTTTTTTACACGGATATATTCCGACATATGTCTAGATTCGAATTTTACTCGCCGACATATCAAGAAACCTCTTGGAAAAATTTGACCTTGAGTAACTTTGAGGTCTTTGCCCCGACATATCGGTTTTTTTCACCGACATATCCCGACATATGCCCATTATCGATTTCCACTCCCCGACATATCAAAAAACGTTTTGGGTTTTTGCCGCCAAACTTTGACCTTGAATAACTTTTCGCTCATTGCTCCGATATATGATTTTTTACATGGATGTATTCCGACATATGTCTAGATTCAAATTTTACTCCCCGACATATCAAGAAACCTCTTGGAAAAATTTGACTTTGAATAACTTTGAGGTCTTTGCCCCGACATATCGGTTTTTTTCACCGACATATGCCCAGAATCGATTTCCACTCCCCGATATTTCGAAAAGCGTTCTGGGTTTTTGCTTTTTTTTATCTTGAATATCTCCGTCATCTATCCCCGACATATGAAATAAAAACAGTTTTAGAACCGACTAATGAGCCGACATATCACATTAAAAGCGCAACTTTATGCAAAGTCATGGGTCTGCCGGTGTCACAGTAATCCGCTAACAATTTATAGAATACAACAACGAAGATTTTCGCAGATTTTCATCCCCACTCCACATGAGTATGGGCATACCTCTAATCGTGGTATGATCATTAAAGGTATGATCAATTTTTGGACGAATTTACGACCGCTACTGCGCAGGTGATATATAGACAACCAACATTGCATATGTCAAACTTAGGGGTTATGCCACTAACAATTTATAGAATATAGCAGACAAATATACTTGTATAAAAAGAAAACATTCAAGCATTTGCATTATGTACGCAGAAATAAGCATAAATAAACAAAAATTGGTTTGGTACTAGTTATGTTTACGTTATTAGGGGTTATGCCACTAACAATTTATAGAATATAACAGACAAATGTACTTGTATAAAAAGAAAACTTTCAAGCATTTGCACTATGTACGCAGAAATAAGCATAAATAAACAATAATTGGTTTGGTACTAGTTATGTTTACGTTATTATTCTTCAACCATGCAGCGCCGCCCAGCGGATATTAACGTAACGAAGATTTTCGCAGATTTTCATCCCCACTCCACATGAGTATGGGCATACCTCTAATAATAATACCACGCCTCTAATCACCTCTA
Source organism: Aphodius sticticus (assembly GCA_963966075.1). Taxonomy (NCBI): domain Eukaryota; kingdom Metazoa; phylum Arthropoda; class Insecta; order Coleoptera; family Scarabaeidae; genus Aphodius; species Aphodius sticticus. Next base: position 41,831,079 of record OZ014508.1, on the reverse strand, counting down.
ATAATAGTACCACGGTAACACCATAGTAACCAAGTAACACGTCTGTGTTCTGAAACGTCAAGGTGGTTAGTTTACGCTTAAATCATATCGCTAATACAATCTAAAAACAAGACTGAAATAGAAACCGAATGGTTTGAAGATTATTGTTCTCCATATTTACCATGTAACAGAAGTCCGCATACTGCAAATATAAGATATGATCAGTTTGAGGTTATGTACATCATGTATAAAATAATAAATATTTTACTTATTTAGTGTCAGCGTTAATAATACACACGGAAATTCAAGTAATGATGCATATTCCCACCACAACATCCCAGAAAATTGAGAGAAGTTGCGCCAATTTTCAATGCTTGTGCAATTTTTGGGCTTGCCTAACACAGATACATAGGTCCTAATGTTGAAAAATCTTCCGATCTTTTCCGTAAGAACCTCATGGCCATAACATCATCAAGTTCTCAAAAAATAGATCCTTTTAGGGCTTTCCTGTAAGAAATAGCTCCTGCACATTCCAGGAATGTGATGCAGTTTTGCATTGTGTTGCTGGCATAGGCTAGGCATAGGTCTGAATCATCATCAGGGTTGTTTGAACCACCATGTTTGCATGGTTCCATTTTAGTCAGTCCTTAAAACATATTCTACAAGAACTCCTGGGTGAATTTGTGCTTAACATACGACAAGGTATTTGGTTCCAACACGATGGATAGGACACCCACCAAAAGTGGACAGGACGTCCACTTTTCTGTCAAGGAGCGCCAGTTCTTAACTGATCACTTTCTGATGGATTAGTCGGGGTGTCTGCATTCATTGGCCCACGCCATCCCTTCATCTAACTCCACTACAACTCTCTTCTGGGGGCATATAAGAAGTTGCCTATTCACACATAAGAAGAACTGCTCGCAAGAAGACTGCATAGGGTTCAAATACCCCTAAATCACCGTACCAACTTATGTATGGAACTAATTGCACAGTTTTTGTAATAACTAAAGGAATAAATGGGTGCGTTCTGCCACTTTAAGCGCTTGGGTTCAGCGGACGGCAACAATTGGGCAGGAACAACATGAACGCAATTGCCATTGGTTGCTGAGTTCAAGCGCTTAAGCACTTAAAGTGGCTGAACGCATTGAATAAAGTCTATTTTTTGATTCAGTCTAGTGCCTAAACTAGTGATGGAAGCATTCACATTACATTATCAATAATAATCGATTATTGAAATAATCGAGATATGTCGATTATTATGTTTAATAATTGATTTTTAATAATCGATCCTTAATAATCGACACTCTGATTTTCATGCGTTCTGCCACTTTAAGCGCTTGAGCTCGGCGGACGGCAACAATTGGGCAGCAACAACATGAACGCGATTGCCATTGGTTGCTGAGTTCAAGCGCCTAAGCGCTTAAAGTGGCTGAACACACCCATTGATTAAAGTCTATTTTTTTATTCAGTCTCTTGCCTAAACTAGTGATGGACGCATTCACATTACATAATCGATTATAATCGATTCTTAAAATAATCGAGATATGTTGATTATTATTTTTAATAATTGATTTTTAATAATCGATTCTTAATAATCAATTCTTAATAATCGATTCTTAAAAATCAATTCTTAATAATCACTTCTTAATAATCGATTTTCAATAATGGATTTTTAATAATAGGTTTTTAATAGTTGATTTTATATACATTTACATGAGTTTTAAACCCCTCCGCCACCAATTTCGTCACCCAACCCAACCCAAAATATGTTTTTACAGTATTGACTCTCCCCTATACATAACCGATTATTAAAAATCAATTATTCATAATCAATTATTACGAATCGATGATGAATAATCAATTATTAATGGAGAACAACTTGAGAACCAAGAGAACCAGATTCTTGAAATAATACGATTATGCCCATCACTAGCTTAAACGGCTCTTTACCTAACAAGTATTTATTGACAAAAGGTGCGTGTTTAGGTAGGCCCTAAAATCCCTATTATTTAGTTGCAACCTTTATTGGTTATTTCAAATTATTTTCAAATTACATTGCGTAATTTGCCACTGAGTTGACAATACGAATACTAAAAATAAATACATACCATCACTCAGCTCTGACCAGCCACGGATAACCCGCACACGGAAGCTATCGTAAATGGCGTGCACGGAAAATCTGCCGCCCGGATTAAACACACACGGACAATCGAGTTCTACTGTATTTCTTTGACGATTCTTTCCTACAATAATGGGATGGTTATTGTCAAATTTCTTCAGATAGTTGTTTATTTGTCAACTGTCCCCTTTTGTCCTTGGTAGGAGTTGTGGTGATTCCTCTAAGTTTGAGCTCGTAGAAGTACGATATCCTAATTTGACCTTTATTAAGAACCCCTAAATCTTTTTGGGACCTAAAAATTGTATTCTTTTATATATAAAAAAAAAATACTTTTAACCCTACAACACCAGACATCCGTAAATTTTACCACGTGAATGTCTGGTGTCAACGTGATATCACAATAGTCTGGTATTTTAGGGTTAAGAATTTTTTTCCCTCTTTGTTTCTCCATGACTTCTGTCACGTTGAGTTGTCATTCTTATTGTCGTTTTTAAATAAAAATGGTTTTTCTCTTCATCCGAGTTTTCCCTAAATTCCTTATGGATGTGAGAAATCTCTCCAGAAAAATTATTGTTGCATTTATAAAGACAATATCACAGGTTTCTTTTGGTTTTCTTTCTTGAGCATTTTCACCTTTGCAATTTATGTATTCTTGGCCATTTTGTCGATGAGTCTTTCTGTTGTTGTTTCCTTAGTTTAGGGTGGGCCTTTCTTTTTCCTGTTGTCTTTATAGTTGGTTGTGCAGTTTCATCAAGATCAAACCTAGATCAAATCAAATAATCTTAAAATATGGAATGATATAAGATCAGTATACTCACAAGTTGTCATTTTCTGGGATGTTGTGGTGATAATATGCATCATTACTTCAATTTCCGTGAGTATTATTAACTCTGTCACTAAATAAGTAAAATATTCAAATGTTTATATAATTGATATACATAACCTCAAACTGATCGTACCTTATATTTGCAGTATGCATACTTTTGTTACATGGTAAATATGGAAAACCATAATCTTCAAACCATTCGGTTTCTATTTTAGTCTCTTTTATATTGTATTAACGATATGATTTAAGTGTAAACTAACCACCTTGACGTTTGAGAACAGCAATAGAACACATGATACACACACCGTACTTTTAACCACCGTACTGTAATCTCATTGTTTGATTGGACATCCTGAATATTAAGTTGAACGATGGACATAGAATAAAACAGCTTCTCTAGACCCACGGAACCAATATATAGCCATAAGCAAGTTTTGATTATACCTAATCTATGGACAGTGAATAAAATGACTTAATAAAATCAATTTTCGAATAAAGTGGACAGAATAGTCTGATCCTTGGGCGACGATCTGTGTAGCAAAATATATATATATATATATATATATATAAAGATCGAAGAAGCAACCGACAAATACCTTTCTCCTTTATATATATATATATATATATATAATAAATTATATAAAAAAATATACAGAATTAATGTATAAAGTCAACGAACGAAGTTATTTTCAGTGTTTTCCCGCAGACTCTCATTCAACTAGAGCTCCGCTAAAAATTTAAGCTGAAGTTTCGAAATTTGGTTTTACGCAAAGTTCCCTCAGGTATATCACTACCAAGAACAAAAATTTTCATTGTATTTTTTTCATTCAACCTTTTGTTGCTCTTAACAAATGTATGTGCCAACTCGTTCGAACGAGCTTTGTCTCATTTCGCATAAAAAATAATATCGTAATAATCAGACTTGATAAGAATAAACAAGCCTGCGGACTAAGCGCAGGATCAAGAATATGCAGTATATAAATAGTCTACTGTTCTAGGAAGGTAACATACATGGCAGGTGACCCAATCTTTATCGGAACAGGTGATCTTCGAAGCATTTTTAACAAATTTCATCATTTCGGGCGAATCCACTGGTAATACTGGCTGCTTACATTCTAAATTATTGTCTTCACTTCTTATCAATTGCTCCATTCTAAGCCTAAAATATTTTGTCTCAGGAAATATTATTTTCAATTGTGCAAGATACATACAGTTGAGCTTTCTGATCGTGGTCAGATGCATAGTTCCACAGTATACCCACCATACAAATTGTTACGATGATATAAAATATCATTAAAAAACGTCTTTTGTTAGTTATCGAACGCCAGGGCTTCATGTTTTTAAATATGCGTTTTGGGAGCATTTGGTAATGTTCTACACTTTAGGCAAAAGTACAAGCACACAACAATTAACGACAGAAATGTAAACCATATGTAAACACAAACACTGGTTTTCAGGGTTGAGGGAACTCGATTTTCAGACGACGACGTCAGTGTTACCAACCAATAACAACAAATACTTGGTACTTACTACTTGGTTTGGTAGAATCATGGCCACTGCCAACCCTACGGATTTAGCCGTAGATCTACGGATTTTGCTACGTCTGCTCGGATATACGGATAAACGTTCAGAACCTTGATTATACCTATATTTTTTGTACCATAATATATATATAGATTGTTAGCCAAAGCGCGTCCACCAATTTCTGCTCGCTGCATAGTATAGTGGCGCACCTAGCGGGAAATAAGCGTATAGATATCAACGAAACCCGAATTGATATGAATATGCAACCGAATTAGCTCGGATATTGTGAATGCAGTGGCGGACTGGGTCCAAAAATATTTGTTGCCAGGAAGCCAGGGGGGCCCACCTTTTTTGTTCATGCTGCCGGTATATACATATACAGATGTCCCACTTGTTTCCCCGCATAATTATTTTTAGAAAGCAAATGTCATTCTGAATAAAGGATTTATTTGTTTTCTCAATTCCTTGAAAAGTTTCAGCCGTTTGAACACACCCACTACACATTACAACGATAGAAAGTAAAAAAATTTAAATAAAAATATTTAAAAGAAAATCAACATAAATTGAATAAAAAAATGAACCAAAAAATTCATATAAAGCTTTTTATTAATTTTTTTCTAGAAAACAAATGTCATTTTGAGTAAAAAGTATCATATGGACTTATTGGTTTTCTCAATTGAGGAGTTGGCCGCAAGAACGATGCAGCCCCAATTTTTTGGCAAATTGAGGTTTTGCACTAATCGAGATGTATGTAATCATACATCATGATTAGTGCTCAATTGCTTAAGAAGTTAGAGCCGGTTAAAATAGGGTTTTGTTAATAACTCAAACGGTTGTAACTTTGTTACCCAGTCAGCACAAAAACATCTCAGCGATGTTCCTGAGATGTTGAAGTCACAAATTGAACATCTTGAAATAAATCCCGAAACAGTCGCCGAGATGTCGCATAGACCCCCTATGTCGCTCACATTCAACTTTAAACTGCTAATCGCATAGATGTTAACAAAGGACATCTGTGCGATGTTCAACTTTGGACGCTTTTGGAATGTGTTCCATTAACGTCGCGCAGATGAATGTAGTAAACGTTCATGTGATATTACATTTGGACAGTTATGAGAGGTTAGTTAAGGACGGTAGATAGATAATCTGCAATAACAATGGTCATAATATATATTACATTTGGACGGTTATGGGATCTAAACAATACGGCATAAATATGTACGCAGTAAACATTCATGTAATGTTACCTTCCGTCAATTTCCCCGCATGCGGGGGGCGTATCCGAAATTAGGCTGTTTAGGAAGATACTATTAAACAATTATTTTCCGCGGTTACCTATATAGGTCGAATTGTGACTTACTGTGACGAGACCGTTATAGCGCCATCTATGTTTTGATAGAGTAATTATATTAACATTCATGCAACATCACATGGATGTTCTAAATGCAACTTTTATTTTAAAACATGAATGGGACTAAAATGAACATTTCATACATGTTTGATTTGCAGCGTATATGGAACATTATCAAAGGGATAAATACTAACGTTAAATATTGCATCGAACATCCATGCAATATTACATAGATGTTTGTAAGAAAAATTTCCATGTTTTCATCAAATAATGGAATATAAGAAATAATGCACTAGGCTTTGATGAAATCTTTTATTTTTGTTGAGTTCGTGTAATATTCGATTTTCAAGCTGTTCGGCTCGCCATCGGTTGCATACGTCAGTCTCAATGACTGACGATCTCTACAATGACATTGTCATTGCAGGCTCCCGCGATTATGTTGAATTATAGATTTTAAATTTTCTGAAGATGTCTGTGAGGCAAGTAATTATGCTGGTTATCACGAATGCAGCCTTGTGTATTGTTGTTTTATAGAAACTGACGTATGCAATTGATGACGAGCCGAACAGCTTGAAATTCGAATATTGCACGAATCCAACAAAAATAAAAGATTTCATCAAAGCCTAGTGCATTATTTCTTATACATAGATGTTTACACTAAAGCGTTACTGTTACAACTTAGTGGTACCGAAATGAACATTTTATACATGTTTCATTTGCAACGTATATGCAACATTACCAAAGGGATAAAAACTAACTTTAAATAGTTACATCGAACATCTATGCAATATTACATAAATGTTTATACTAAAGCGTTACTTTTACAACATTGGTGGGACCGAAATGAACATTTCATACATGTTTCTTTTGCAACCCTTATGCAACATTACCAAAGGGATAAAACTAACGTTGAATAGTTTCATCGAACATCCATTCAACATTACATCTATAGATTAGTTTCAGAAAACCCACACAGACCAACTTTGTGATTACTAAAGACACTTTTAACTCATTCAATACCAAGATGGCGTCATTAAGAAAACGATTACTTGTTTACCGGCCTCTTCAAGATTTGCGCCGAACGAGCGACAGAGAACGGCTGACCAAGGCCGTCTCTCTCTCTCTCTCTTGTAAAACAAATTGTAAAACATGATGTCCAAATGGATCTACTAACTACTAACTAATTGTAGTTTAAGTTAGTTTCTGGATTAAGTTTGAGGTTAGAATTTCATTTTTTTAAGTACAAAAATTTCGGTTGTGGTAGTTATATATAATTTTTCTTACCCATATTCAGTAATAACGTACAACATAACCTCACTCACGAGAGAGGTTTATGAGTGCATTCATTCGGATCACCTGAAAACGTTCAGAATTTTTGAATAATTTACTTTTTCGCTACTAATCATTGTAGACCAGGCAATTCCTGTCAGCTCAGAACACATTTTAAGAATGCATCCCAATCTCCCAAACTATCTACTATCTACGCCTCTGAATGCATGTTTATCCATTTATCCATTGCGCGGGAGGTCACGTGGGGTGCTCTTCTTAGTTGAAATCATCTGTAGCACGGAGTAGGAAGGGACGAGTTTGCAGATACTGTACATACTCTTTGAAATCTCACCCAAATGATTCCATGATAAGGCTGGCTGAAACGACAACTTTGTGGGAATGCGCAGTGCGCACATATTGGTATCTCTTTTCTCTCATTCATAAATAGACCTACATAATAATGGGACTTGCGACGATTGTCATGGTGTGGTGAGGTTATGTTTCTAAAAATTATCAACATGTAATGTAATCTATTCAACATGTTTACACTGAAACGTTAAGTTTATAACATTAATGGGACCAAAATGAACATCTCATTCATATTAAACTTGTAACGTGCATGAAACATTACCAAATGAATAAAAACTAACGTTAAATAGTTGCATCAAACATCCATGCAACTTTACATAAATGTTCATACTGAAACGTTAACTTTGTAATATTAATGGGACCAAAATGAACATCTCATACATGTTAAACTAGTAACGTACATGAAACATTACCAATGGGATAAAAACTAACGTTAAATAGTTGCATCGAACATCCATGCAACATTACATGAATGTTCACATTGACACGTTACTTTTATAACATTAATGGGACTAAAATGAACTAAAATGTCTACATTGAACCTGTATGCAATATTACAGACATCAAATATTTAACGTTCATAATGTAACAAACGTCAACGTCCTTGTGATGTTAAACGTCCCATTGTGCTGACTGGGTATAAATTGAAACAATAATTATAGTCCATATGACACGTTTTACACAATATCTCATTTACTATACTGGAGAAAAATTGCGGGGAAAAAGTGAAAACTGAAAGAGTTACAAAGAAAAACTTACAAAAATATTATGAAATAGAATGTTCGGCTAAATATTATGGAGGTAAAGTAAAACTGTTTTTGGTGTACACAAGTTTTAATAATATAAAAAAATATATAATATTTAAACAAAAATAAATAGTATTCTAACAAATAAACAAACATAAAAATATATAATAAATCGATCTTATATATCTTTCAGCTTTCCTAAAATGTCTAACTCGGTGGTCTATCGTCAACAGCTAAAAAGATATTAAGCATCTAGTGTTACATTTGTAACTTAAGCACAATATTCACAAATTAATATTAAATATCCAGATTGTTCGATGAAATCCAACAATCTCTCAATTATAATAATTCTTCTTTTCATGCAGCAGCTTTTAGTAATAGCAGTCTGCAATTTTGATTTATACAAACATATAATTTCCCAGCCGGCACAATGGGACGTTTAACATCACAAGGACCTTGACTTTTGTTACATTATGCACGTTAAATATTTGATGACTATGTAATATTGCATACAGGTTCAATGTAGACATGTTACTCCATTTTAGTCCCATGAATGTTATAAAAGTAACGTTTCAATGTGAACATTCATGTAATGTTGCCTGGATGTTCGATGCAACTATTTAACGTTAGTTTTTATCCCATTGGTAATGTTTCATGTACGTTACTAGTTTAACATGTATGGGATGTTCATTTTGGTCCCATTAATATTACAAAGTTAACGTTTCAGTCATGGATGTTTGATGCAACTATTTAATGTTATATATATATATATATATATATATATATATATATATATATATATATATATATATATATATATATATATATATATATATATGTATGATTGAGATACGCTGATATGAACAGGTGTAGGATATGTGAAAAATATACGAGTAAAAGTTCTTCACTGTTCAATTTATTCCTCTTCGACATCTACAGGAAGCCTACAACTTGCAGCGCCCTGATACCTTCAGAGTCTAACCACCACCACTCACATAAATTTGCGGCTTTTCGCTCTATGACCCAAAGAGCACTCAAACTCCCTCTTCAAGATCGTGAAAGAAGCAGGGAGTTTGAAACCATTCGCTATCTAGGAATAAAAAATGGTTATAATTTGAGGACCATCAACAAAATCATACACGCTGAGGTCAGAAAGACGCATCCTCTATCCAACAGAAATATCCCTGATGGAGGGACCTTTTGGAGATGTTTTACCTTTTTCAATAATAGCGTTAGCAGAGTGGATAGTTTTTTGAGCAAGTACGGAATAAAGTGTGCATTCAGGACTGGAAATTCCCTCCTGGCACTTGTTGCAACAAGACCCACTCAAGATAAATTTTCACGGAGTGGCGTCTACAAAATAAAGTGCGACGAATGTCAGGCATTTTACGTTGGTGAGACAGGAAGATCAATAAAGACTAGAATAAATGAACATAGAAGGGCCAAGCATCTGTCAGCGTTCGGCAGGCATCTTCTCTTTACTGGTCATAAAAGTGAGTTAGACGAGAACATTTCTATTTCGCATCAGCAGAAAAAAGGTTTTAAACTCTCCCTACTTGAGGCGCTGGAGATTTGGCGGACCTCAAAAACAAAAGGTCTCCTACATGAACAGGTTGAGCTTAGTGTAGAGCAACTGTTTAAGAATATCACATGTTAAGAGTCTAATTGTTGCCGTTATGTGTAGTTGCGCTACTTGCAATTTGAAATTTGTAATTTTATTGTTTTGTATAGTACGTTTTTCTATTGTAGTGTTCTTCTTTATTGACTGAGTAGTTTTAGCCCGTTTGGTTGCATGCTCTCCAGGCGTGTATATTTGTTTATTTCGTTCTATTTCGCCTGTTGCCTGTCAGCACTCACAGATTGTATTGTTTTTAAGAGTGTGGTTGGTTATGCACTTATTTGCCGTTTCTCATTATCGTTTTTATTTTGCCGTCTGCAGGTCCGGGTAGGTTTTTTGGATTATGTTTGTAATTTTCTACTGCCCGACTCTTGTGGTTTCGTTTGCTTAATCAGCGTTTTCGACTTATTGCACTTTTTCTGCACTGGCTGCCCCGGGGCAGTTTTGCGTGTTCGACTTATAATTTTCAGGAAGCACTCGCCGAGTGCGGCGTGTTCGACTTACGACTAAAGTTGCCCTCAGGCGCACTCAGGGCAATTTTCTTGCACTGACTTCGGGAGTCGGTGCAGTTGAGTGCAATATGACGGACTGTCAACAAATCATGTCACGTTGCGACGAAATGAAAGCGTCCCAGCTTATGGAATTATTATCTTCTTCATCGTCCGAGGACGATGAAGACTTCTTGTATTTTTTAGTTTCGGAAGCATTTTCGACTCAGAAAGGCCACAGTGTTGAGATTAATTACAACATACAGGTTATCCGGATTTTATTCAACTGGAAGCTGGGAGCGAGGTACAATTAAAACCTCCGCAGAAAAACAAATGTACTTGTTTTTGTGGTATGTATATGAATATTTATATGTGTAAATATGAAGCCAACTAATTAAATATGTAACTTTTAGGTTTGCTTGTAATAAAATCTCGTTACGGGCAGTTGCAGTTCTATTTGATGTGGCCATTAGCACTGGACATCAAATAGTGGATCGTGTCATCAACCATTTGGTTGATATTGCCCCTATATATATAAAATTCCCTGTGTCGGCCGAAGAAAAAGAAGAAACGTCTTCTTTTCTTGTCTTCTTTCAGTCTTATAAATGAAATAACCCAAATGTTTGTTATTATTTCAGGTTGCAGGATTCCCCCAAGTATTGGGGTGTCCCGATGTTATAACCCCGGCTAGGAAAATAAAATCTACGTATACAAATCGGCATGATTTGCCAGCGATAACACTGCAAGGTGTGTGCAGTTACAATCGACTGTTCCTTGACGTTTTTACTGGTGTACCCGGAAAAATACACGATGCACGTGTTTTTAAAATGTCGGACATTTTTGAGAAATTACCAACCGTATGTGGTAACAACTACCACATTCTGGGAGACAACGCGTACCCACTTAGGGAATGGTGTTTAACACCATACAGGGAATATGGACGGCTAGATGCAGGCGAAACACTGTATAATAAGAAATTTTGTGGCACTCGGGTGCTTATAGAAAATTTATTTGGCATATTAAAAGGTAGATTTCGTCAGCTTTTAAAGGTCCACATGCACGACGTGGACAAAATTTCTAAATTTATTGTGTCGTGTTGTGTTTTACATATGTGTATATTAAATAATGACTTCCTGATGGCAGGAGAAATTCACATAGAAGAGCACCTTGACATAAATGTGCACCAAGAACCAGACAACAAATTAAAACGATTAGGTGACATAACGAGGAATGCTTTAAAAGATAGATTTTCAAACATCACCTAAACATGCATAGCGGTGACACTCTGTTTTTTGTATTGCATGTATAATTATAGGTTTTGCATTTTACAATAAATTGTTATCGTGTTCCTGAAAATAAATATACATATATAAAATAACAAGAAGTTTCTTCTAATAACAAAGTAGTAGCTACTTATATTCACACTTTATAAAATAAAATATCCCATTTTTCCTATTCAAAAAGTCTCTTTTATTATATTATTATTATCATCACAGTTTTGTAATATAGTATATAAAATAAATATTGCCTTTCATGATGGCGTCAACTGGAGGTGCGCAAGTATCTCGTGATGAAGGAATTACAAGCGAATTACTCTGTTTTTATTGTGAGTCGGTAGTGAAAAATGCGGTAAAATGTGTAAAATGTGAAGAACATTTTCATCCATCATGTCTTCGCCGCGCGGCAAGTAAGAAGTCAACTTTATGTGTTCACGAGGCCGAATCCACGGACGAATCCCTTTGGTAATGTTGCATAAGGGTTGCAAATGAAACATGTATAAAATGTTCATTTCGGTCCCACCAATGTTGTAAAAGTAACACTTTTTGATGTAAACACCTATGTAATATTGCATAGATGTTCGATCTTACTATTTAACGGTAGTTTTTATCCCTTTAGTAATGTTGCATATACGTTGCAAATGAAACATGTATAAAATGTTCATTTTGGTACCACTAATGTTGTAAAAGTAACGCTTTAGTGTAAACATCTATGTAATGTTGCATGGATGTTCGATGCAACTATTTAACGTTAGTTTTTATTCCTTTGGTAATGTTCCATATACGTTGCAAATGAAATATGTATGAAATGTTCTATTTAGTCTCATTCATGTTTTAAAATTAAAGTTGCATTGTGAACATCCATGTGATGTTGCATGAATGTTAATATAATTACTCTATCAAAACATAGATGGCGCTATAACGGTCTCGTCACAGTAAGTCACAATTCGACCTATATAGGTACCCGCGGAAAATAATTGTTTGGTAGGTATCGCTTCTCGGCCTATAGCGTGCCTATGGCTGAGTTCAAACGATAGTATCTATTACTAAACAGCCTAATTTCGGATACGCCCCGCATGCGGGGAAATTGACGGAAGGTAAAACCGTCAGAATGTAACATTACATGATTGTTTACTGCATAATATATTTATGCAGTATTATTTAGATCCCATAACCGTCGTAATTATATGTAATTGATAGAAATCGAAACAAATTTACCAATGTGGAATATAGCATACATTTTAAAATAAAAAAGGCAAATATAATATATCAACCATATATTAAAAAAAAACAAATAAGATCAAAACAATACATCTTATTCTAATAAAACAGCAGGCAGTCTTTGTCAAAGAAAAATGAACACTGGCATTTGTGTGTACTTTCAACACATTTTGGAAAAAATGAATATATTACAAAAGAAAATAATACTCAATGCTAATAAAAATAATACTACAAATACACTAATAGCCACTAACTTAATTTTTACTTTATCATACGTAGTATGAACGCAGTATGAACTCTGCCAGGACGTAGCTCATAAGGTGCTTCTGCCGGTCCCAAGCCCGGGTAAAAGAGGAGGGTTGAGCATGGGGCTAACAACCCCATCTCGTAAAAAAACACACCTGTTATGAACACAAACGATTTGCCTCGGAATACGACGGATATACGACGACGACCACGGATTTGTAAAATGGATTTTCGAATTGGAACCCTGAATGTCTTAAGTTGGAATAGATCCGGAGCAGCCGCAAAAACAATAGAACAACTGGAGCTCATTAACATGGACATCACAGCGATTCAGGAAATACGATGGCTGGACACGGGAATCCGGATGATTGGCGAATCCGCTGTTTTCTATATCGGCAATTAAAACAACCGACATGCTTTTGGGACTGGATTCGCTGTTCGTCGGGAGTTGTTGGACGCTGTCATGACGTGCAAACCAGTAAACGATCGCATATGTGTATTGAGACTTAAGGGCAAATGGTATAACTACACCCTAGTATCCGTGCATGCACCTACGGAAGAGAAGGAGGACCACACCAAAGAGGTCTTCTACGACCAACTCGAGAGAACTTTGAGCACGATTCACAGGCGAGACATGACGGTTGTCCTTGGGGATTTCAATGCAAAGGTGGTAAGAGAGACTGCCTTTAGCCCAACAATTGGCAGACACAGCCTGCATGAGAGTTGCAATGACAATGGCACTCGCTTGGTGGATTTTGCATCATCCAATAACCTTCTTATAAAGTCAACAATGTTCGAACATAGAAACATACATAAGCAAACATGGATGTCAAACGATGGAACCACAAGGAATCAAATCGACCATGTCGTGATAGATGCAAGGCACGGTAGCAACGTGCATGATGTTAGGAGTCTCCGAGGGTTGGATGCTGACAGTGATCATTTTCTGGTCATAGCCAAAATTCGAATAAAAATCTCAGCTCGAAAGAATAAAAAGGCGGACACAATACCTAAATGGGATGTAAATGCATTTAGAGATGTTAGCATCAGGAACAGGTACCAGGAAAGTATAGAATTAGCACTGGATGCTGAGGGCGAACAAGAAGATATAAATGAAAGGTGGGATAATATAAAAGAAGCAGTAATCCGGAGCACGCAAAACATAATAGGCCAAAGAAAACGCAAAAAGACAAAAGGCTGGGTCGACGAGGAGTGCGAAGAAAGACTGCGAGAACGGAGAGAGGCAAGAAGGAGAATGACACAAGAACCTGACGTACACAACAAAGAGGTATATAAGCAAATACGAACGATAGCTAGACAAACCCTAAGAAGGAAGAAAAAGGAACATGAAGAAAGAATGTTAGAACAGATGGAAGCAAAAAGCACAAACAACAGATCACGGTGTTTCTTCCAGGATGTTAGAAATGTAAAGGGCGGTTTCAAGCCTCGAACATGCAACATGCTAACAGACGAGGCGGGAAATCTAGTGGCCAACGAGGCTGAAGTAATCGAGACGTGGAAGAACTACTTTGATAAGCTGCTTAATGCGGAGGTGGAAGGAGAAACAAATGAACGCATCTATAATACAGCAGAACCCTTGGTGCTAGAACCAACGATCTCTGATGTCTCCAAAGCCATGTCCAGGCTTAAGAGCAACAAGGCACCAGGGGGTGATACAATCCCATCAGAATCTCAAAAATGGAGGTCATGCACTACAGCAACAGTATCATACCTTGATATCTCAGATATGGAGAGACGAAATAATACCGACCAGCTGGAAGGAAAGCATTATAGTCCCAATCCATAAGAAGGGAGATAAATTGGTCTACTCAAACTATCGCGGGATATCCCTTATCAACACTGGATATAAAGTTATGTCACATATCTTACTAGAGAAGTTGACCCCCTATGTTGAAAATCAAATAGGCGACTACCAATGTGGCTTTCGGAGAAACCGCTCCACGAGCTATGGAATGCGATGGCTGCACTTGGAATACCTAAGAAGCTTATTAACATCACAAAGGGGTGTGTCGACGGATCAGCCAGTGCGGTGAGAATTGGAGAAAGTTGCTCGACGTTCTTTCTAATTAATAATGGACTCAAACAGGGAGATGCTATATCCCCGCTGTTATTCAATGTAGCACTTGAAAAAGTAGTACGAGAGGCAAAAACAAAAACCCTACTGTTTAGAGACCGGGGACATCGCCTTATACTGGCTTTTGCAGATGATATAGACATCGTGGGAAATACGACCGTTGACATTAAGGAGGACTTTTCAGACTGGAAAGTGTTGCAAGGGATGTCGGCATAAGAATACATGAAGAAAAAACAAAATATATGGCAACAATGAGGACTGAACAGAGAGATAGAATCGGACAGAACGTTACAATGGAACAATATAACTTTGAGAGGGTCCAGCAGTTTAAGTATTTGGGGGCTACGATAACGTCAAACAATAACATGACTGAAGAGATCAATACCACAATACAGAGTGGTAACCGTTGCTGGTTTGCATTGCGAAAAATTATGAGGTCTAAGAATATGTCTCATAATACAAAGATAAGAATTTACCACACCGTAATCAGACCCATCATCACATATGCATGTAAGACTTGGACCCTTACAAAACAAAATGAGAACCGACTGAGAGTAGCGGAAAGGAAAATCTTGAGGGGCATATATGGACCAACCCTAGATGAGAATACCCAACAGTACCGAACCAGAACTAACATGGAACTAGAAGAAAAGTATCGCCGACCCGATATCGTCAAGGTGATTAAATCCGAGAGACTTAGATGGGCCGGTCATATCAAGAGACAGGAAGACGACCGAGTTGTGAAGTTGGTTTGGGAGCAGGCACCAGTCGGCGTGCGTCCTTTGGAAGACCGAGATTGCGCTGGAGGGACAACGTGAGGGCGGATCTCCAGGTCTTAAACATCGACAATCCGGAAATCAGGATGATGGATAGACAACAATGGAGGCAAATCGTGAAGTCAGCCAAGACCCACCCAGGGTTGTAGAGGCTACGGAGTAAGTAAGTAAGTAAGTATGTAAAGTATTGTAACCACGACAAAAGAAATTGAGATTTTAGCGGAAATATGTCTTTTTGGGTCCCCTGAACATTTTTGACCAAGGTGTGTGTGTGTATGTGTGTGTGTGTGTATGTGTGTGTGTGTGTATGTGTGTGTGTGTGTGTAGCCGCTTTTTGTGCCGACGATTCCACGAAATCAAGATCCGCTTGAAAACTCTTTTGGAGCGGTTCGTATGCACGGAACAAGAAACATTAATCCAACATGCACATCTTTCAAGCACAGTTGTAAGACATTCATTATGAACAAGAAAATTATTCATCCCAACATTCACCTGGTGTAAATTGCCCAGCATATAATTGCGAACCATTTACGACTCTTATCAAAGGGACATGGCGTGGACGATATAGCTGGTGATGAACGTGACGCCGAAGAACTCATTGGGTGCGTTCAGCACTTCCAGCCAAAGCTGCTTGCGCTGCCGGCGCCGAGACTAAGCGGCCGCGGTGGCTGAAGTGTCAGATCCAAATACATGTATTTACCCTTAGTGCTGAGTTTCCAGCGCTTTCACTCACCACTAAGCGTAAATACATGTACTTGGATACGTGGATATTTGGATTACGTGTATAGACAATATATTTTTATCTCAGCGACAATATGACAGCAAGACCTTCGATCCACATATTTCGGATCACAGAGCTCAACGTCTTGAGATAAAAAATGTAACGTGCTCAATTAACTCCCCACCTGAACGAAAGGAAACTATAATGAGGGAGGTTCGAACGATAAATGAAAACAATTTGAACACACTTACCGCAAACCTTGAGAATTGGTCGGAAACATTTTCTGCTGGAACCTCAGAGTTGGCTTTTGATCGATTTTTTAATACCCTGAACAGTGAATTTACTACTGCATGTCCTGTGAAAACAATCAAGGTAAAACCAAAACAGACAGCAGATCACAGGTGGTATACTAAGGCACTAGAAGACATGAAGACGCAGTTAGATGCAGCAGCAGTGATAGCGCAGGTGGATAAAAGTGAGGAATCGGCGCAGATGTACAGGATCTTGAGGAAAAGATACAAAAAGGGGATACAATCAGCAAAGAGAGAATCCAACAATAGATCAATCCAGAGCAGCGACGATAAGCAAAAAGCCATTTGGAAAATCATAAAGAGTGAGGCTGCAATAACACCAAGTAATGAAGAATCAGCAGTAGACCCGGAGCTGTACAACAGGTTTTTTTCTGAGGTGGGAGTGAGGATCCAACAGAATGTAAAAAGAACAAATACAACTGCAAATCATTACTTGAAAGAACCAAGTCAGGTAGAATCAATGTTTTTTAATGAAACCACGGAGGAAGAAATCTTAAACATTGTAAACAGAATGAAGGCAAAAGGGACAAGGGATGCGTATGGACAAACAACAGTAATGTTAAAGAGAATCATAAAAATAATTGTAACACCACTCACACGGCTCATAAACAAATGCTTTCTGGAAGGAACTTTCCCCGATAAGATGAAGATTGCGAAAGTTGTGCCTGTATTTAAAAAGGGAGATAAAACCGATCGTCACAACTATAGACCAATATCAGGCTTGCCTGCACTGTCGAAAGTCATGGAAACAGTAATTAAAAACAGATTAGTTGGATATTTTGAAAAGAATATCACGGCACGACAGAAACTGCTCTATCAGCCTATTACGCCAATTTCCACAGTCGAATGGCCTATGCAATAATCATGTGGGGCGCCAGTCCTCATGCAAAGTCTATCCTGAGGCAGCAGAAGAAGTGTCTCAGAATCATTGGTGAAGCTGACTACCGCACAAGTTGTCGAGACTTGTTTAAAAGTCTTAAAATACTCACCGTCGCGTCTGTATACATACTTACTTGTGTTGTATACGTACATGAAAATAGAGAAAAGTTTAAGTTAAACCGAGATTACCACGAGCACAACACCAGAAGCAGAAGTAACATAACAGTTCCCTTTCCCCGTTTGCAAGCTGGTCAGCAGGGTGTAAATTATATGTGTGCAAAACTTTACAATAAGTTGCCAGGTGCGGTAAGGCAGTCCAGGTTAAAAGCTTTTAAAAATTATGTGACGGATCTTTTAAAGCGAAACTCCTTCTACAGCGTGGACGCGTTCCTAAACTGCAGCCATCTACCGCGATAAGATGTGCGTAAGTGTTGTGTGCGCGACGATTTGTAAAATGTTTCTTTGTTGTCGCTAATGTATAGTTCCTAGAGATTTTTTTAATTGGTTGTCTCAATGTTTCTTGTTGAAGATTGTATATCTAGGATACTTGATATATTTGTATAATGTTTTTTGTTGTTGTTGACCTCTGGTAACTAGCACCAATAAAATTGTCTTGACTTGACTTGACTTGACTTGACCGTTCAGCCGCCGCGGGCGCTTAGTCTTGGCGCCGGCAGCGCAAGCAGCTTTGGCTGGAACCGGCTGAACGCACCCATTATTACGCCAACCAGATCAAACTGTTGGGCAGCCAGGCAACATGCTTACATTACTGGTTATATGGCCAAGAGGCTACTGCAGACCACAGACTAGACAGACACATGAGTAAACGTTAATTTCGATGCCCCTACCCACCCCTACCTCTCGTCCCCACCACCCCCCCCTTCGCGGTCTTTCCATAAACCCGGAGGTAGGTGGCGCTGTCAACACATTGGCGCGAAATATAAACTACGAACTTTTGGAGATCTTTTTAATAGTTTATTTTATTTCAAAAACAAGCGAACATCTCTAATGTTAACTACAGACTGAATAGTATATTATTATAATGCACGAATGAAGATAAGTTGCAATTGGAATGTCTGACTAAGCGTTTTCTAAGATAGCGTCTACTGTAAGCGGTCGTATAACATGTCCAATGTAAGAGGATAATATAACTCCTCCATCACTAGATTGAGGTATATTTTTCAGCGGGTGAAAAATATCCGAGTCTGCTCGTTCTGGGCAGCTGCTTGGTGCTGATCCATAGGGGCTGCTAGGGGCTGCTGCGTTGGGGCTGCTTGGGGCTGCTCCGTTTGGGCTGCTTCCGTTCGGCTTCTTCTCTTTTTTAACCATTGAAGGACGAAGTATCCGGTAACGGCAATGGCCAATAATAATGACGTATATGATATTACGTGATTGGTTATTGTTGGATTACTGCTGGTTATTTCCAAATGATGTAAATTACGTTGTTCCTTTTGGATTTGGTGAATTTGGTCAAGGTTCACGTCCTGAAGCTGAATTTTCATCGTCTTCTCAGTTGTGGGTCTAATGGGAATCTTTACTTCTGGTAATAGCATTGGATTTCCATCGATCATATCGTTGTTGTTGATAAACGTTAAATCATCGGTTTCGAAGCGGCATCCGTTTGGTAGGGTTACCAGGTAACTTCCTTTTAATGTAGTGAAATCTGATCGATTGCAAATGGTGTGTATCTTCGTATGATGAGGGAATATTGCAATGTAGTTAGCCTGATCGATTTGTTCTATGATTGATTTTGATATTTGTACCGGCGTGTAGGTGCAACTTCCAAGTGTAGATGATACTTGTAATAGGTTGTATATACAATCTTCGTGTTTAATACCATTCATCAAATCTTTATCGGTACAATAGTATTCTGTGTGGAGTTTTACACATGGTGAGGACGCATATTGATAAGATGCTTTGTTCATGACCAGATAGCTATTTGGTGGTACCAGAATTGTATCATTTTCGGTGGGAATGGAATAAAGGTGATAATAGGTATATGTATCGGGGTGTACGATGGGAAAGTGGATGACGAAAATAACTCTACGATTAGAATAGTAAGCTTCGATGTCTAATATGTCATAATACTTATGCATATCTGTGAGTAAATTTGGAAACATTAATTCGTCAACAGAATAATATTTTAAAACCGTATTTAATATGGATTCCATTTAGTCTATTTTCAATATGCTACGTATGTATTTAATCTAGCAAACGTTATAGCGTTTTCAATATCTACGAGTAATTGTAATATTAAATTTAAAGTTAAATTCAGTTGGTCCAATAAATTCCTAAATTTCAAATAATATGTAAAATTATATACAAATGTATGGATTTCTGCATTTAATTTGTCAATACTTGCAGTAATAACTTGTTGATTATGTTGTATCGCAGTTACGCTGACATTAAAGTTATCAATGATTTGAGTAGTAATAGAAATTTCTTTATTTAATTTTTGAACAATTTCTTTGTTGTTATTTTGTAAGTCTCTAATAGCTTGATCGTATTGAATGGCATCATTAGCGTCTAAGTTACCCGTAATGCTTTTTATTATAGAACCAAGACCGTCAATAAGTCCTCTTTTAATTCTCATGTTTGGCATTAAAGAGTTAAATTTTTGTTGAACAGTATTTAATTGAAACCAAATTGGTTTATAAAAGTTTTCCAGCTCGGCAATTTGTGGATTTAAAAGTTTATTGCGAATTGCATCAGTTATGCTGTCATATTCTTCTTTTACTATCTTTATTTCATTATGTATCGGTTCTAGATCATAGTAATGTATAAAAGTATGCGATTTTGATTTAATTCTCGCTGGGCCTAATTTATAGGGAAGGATTCCTGGATTTTTCCTGCTGCTTCGTTGATAGTATCATCATTAGTAGTACTACTGCTACTTGGCACCTGTAACAATTTGGATTTGTTAGTTTTGGGCCTTTTTAAATTTTGCTTGTGAAGTTTTTTATTAAATTGTGTGTTAACTGTAATACCTTTATCCTCCACTACGGTTTCTTTATTAAATTTTCGGGCTAATTTATTTCTATTACCTGACTTAATTTTCCGATACGTTTCTGTTTCAGGTGCATAGTGTAAAGAGTTATGTTTCTCACGATTATGAGTTTCAATTATGTGTTCTTTCCTTTGAATTAATTTTTCATTAAGATTTTTATATATTTCTTTAGTAGTATCTCGATGTTCTTGGATATAATTACTATATAGTTTCTCATTAATATTTATATCGAATGGGTCTTTGCTATTAAGATGACCATTTATTATGTCTATTGGTTTTTGTTTTGTTACTGAATGAATTGAATTATTATATCCTAGTATAGCATACGGCATGTGATTTAAAATTTCAACTTTGCCTTTATTCTTTTCCTTAATTACTCTTAAATGTTCTAAGATAGTTGAATGGAATCTTTCTATAGATCCATTAGAGTTGGGGGAATTAACTGTTATATAATGTGTGTCAATATTGTGTGTTTTAAAGTATTCCTGAACTACAACATTTTTTAATTCAGTACCATTATCCATTACTACTAAGAATGGTAATCCATGGTGAGACATGAATATTATAAATGCATTGACAACCTCAATACCTGATTGATTTGTTAAGGGGTATGCTTGTGCGTATTTAGAAAATGTGTCAACGATTGTTAGGAATTTTTGTCCTTGGGCTTGAAATGTGTCGATATGCACTATTTCAAAAGGTTTGGATGGTGTTGGTGTTATCATTAATTTTTGATTTGGTGGGTTTCTGTCGTACTTGTTTATTTGACAATTATCACAAACGTTAATGTAATTAGTTACGTCGTGTTTAATTCCTGGCCAATAATAAGTCCTTTTAATTCTATTTTCAGTTTCTCAAATTCCTCTGTGATTCGTCTTGCCTTCGTGGTAGTTTTTTATTGTATTAGTTTGATCATCCTTGTTAATTACATCTGTTAGAACAGTGTTACATTTAATTAATTTAAAAGCCGAATTTTTAAAAGTTGTTCTTAGAATTTCACAAATTTTGGGTACATGTGAATCGTCTTTAAAATGTATGGCATAAGTAAATTTAGGGTCGATAAAATTTTGGAAAAATCTAATTACGTCCTGCTCTAAATTGCTTATTGAGAATTGAACATTCGAACGTTTTTTAGTAGGGAAAATTTGTTTTGTTTTAGGTTTAGCTGGTGAATGTAGTACAAAGTCAATTATAATCTGATGGTCATAAGAGTTTAGGCATTTTTCAGATATTTTAATTGATAAAATAGGGTCTTCACAGCTTGTATGAACTGTGTTAGTGGGTGACATTGGGGTATTTTCGTCTACGGAAGTTGTTTCTTCCGAAGATGGTTCGTCATCTTGTGTAAGATCTTGCAATCTTGGTGTTTCACTGACGTTTACAACAATAGAATCGTTATCGTCGATATTGGTATTTGTTTTGAATTGTTTATTACATCTTTCCTATAGTCAAAGACTTCCTTTGTGTGGATTTCAATGCGGGATAATGCATCGGCATTCGTGTTGGTTTTACCTTTCTTATAGACTATTTTATATTCAAATTCTTCCAACTTTAAACGCCATCTAACTAAACGTGAATGGGGTTCTTTAAGAGACATTAACCATTGTAAGGGTTTGTGATCGGTGACGATAGTGAACTTACGTCCAAATAAGTAGGGTCTGAATTTCTGGGTTGCATACACGATAGCTAACATTTCTTTTTCGATAGTGCTATAGTTAATTTCTGAATCGTTAAGTGTTCTAGATGCATATGCAACTGGTTTGTCGTTACCTATAGGGCCTTGTGATAAAATTGCACCTAAAGCATAATTACTCGCATCGGTTGTAAGAATGAAATCTTTAGAAAAGTCCGGGTATTGAAGAATTGGGTCGTTAGTCAATAAATTTTTACAGTCTTCAAAACACTTTATAAACTGGGGTGTATGTTGAACATTAGAATCCTTTTTTAGACAAACAGTTAATGGTTTGGTAATACGTGCGAAACCCTCCACAAATCTACGGTAATAGCCAAGGAGACCCATAAAGGCTTTTATTTCCTTCTTGGTTTTTGGTAGGGGATAATTTTGTATAGCAAATATCTTATCGGGGTTTGGTTTAACACCTTCAGTTGTGATTATATGCCCTAAATAAGCTACATCTTTCTTTAAAAATTCCGATTTATCCAATGGGGTATTCCGGTGTTTTTGAAATTGTCATTTTTTATAAAGTATGGGTGCTACTGTTTGCTACTTCACAAGTAAAATATCAAACACTGTTTTAAATTAAGAGAAATCGTTGTTTGAAGTTTGAATTAGGATTGGTCTTTGTGACGTCACAAAGACCGCTCAAAGTGAGCGACTTGACAACGTTGCTATATCTAGGGTGCACGTAGTAAATTTTTGTCTTCTGTTGTGTCAACGTTTAGAATCGCTCGTTTGTTGACACCTGCTTTGGTTATTGAGGTTATATCAAACACTTGTTCAAAATGTATAAACTCCAACGCCGACATTGTTCTGTGCCGGGCTATAACATCAGTAGAACAGTAACTTCTGATAAGATTTTCTTTACATTGCCGACTAGCGAGATGAGAGATGTTTGGCTTCAAGTTTCAATGATCAAATCATTTCTCAAAAAAGGTACCTTTATTCGTTGTCAAAGAACAGGGTCGCCAACCGTCAACTTGGCCGATCAGCTGTTCGAGAGCTGTCCGCTGTTGCCACCGCTACTAGGGATCGGTAATC
This sequence comes from Aphodius sticticus, assembly GCA_963966075.1. Lineage (NCBI taxonomy): Eukaryota > Metazoa > Arthropoda > Insecta > Coleoptera > Scarabaeidae > Aphodius > Aphodius sticticus. The sequence goes on along the minus strand of OZ014508.1, from coordinate 41,807,538 downwards.
ATCGTGTATTTCCGAGGGTGGTCGGTGAATTCAAACGAAATGCACTTTTAATTGCAATTATCTTATAGAAAAACTAAATCAAAAAGCTCATAGCTTAACTATATGAATCCTCATAAATTGTACAATAGGTTAAACCGAATATTTGCTTAAATTTTGACATGACCGGAATACCCTATTGTAGTTTAAAATTAGTTTCTCTCAATCTCTGGAATACTTTGGATAAATTTACGATATGTTCTTGTAGGGAAGTAGAATAAACGATAATGTCGTCTAAATAGGTCAGGCAAATTTCGTTCTGTAAACCACGCAATATGTTATCCATTACGCGTTGGAATGTTGCTGGTGCGTTTCGAAGTCTAAAAGGCATTCTAGCATACTCATAATGTCCATTTTCTACATTGAACGAGGTTTTAGGTATATCGTCTGAATTCATTTCTATTTGGTGAAATCCGCTGGCCAAATCAAGGGTTGTGAAATAATTGCACCTACCCAACTTGTCCAATACATCAGTAATATTGGGAAGTGGATACCTATCTTCGATTGTTTTCTTATTTACCTTACGGTAATCTACTACGATTCGCCATTTCTTATTTCCGGACGCATCTGCCTTTTTGGGTACAACCCAAATAGGTGATGACCATGGAGAATTACTCGGTCGGATTATTCCTTGATCTAACATTGATTTTACTTGACGTTCTACTTCTTGCTTATGCACATATGGATACCTATAGGATTTTGTGTGTACGGGGATTTCGTCTTTAGTTTTTATACTGTGTTTAATTTGATTGGTAAATGTTAAAGGTTGATCATCAGTATGGAAAATATCAGAATATCTTTTACATAATTTTAAAATATGATGTTTTTCTTCTGAATTCATGTGATGAGTACGTATTAATTCTTCTATGTTTAAATTTTGTTTAATGATTGGTTGGTGTACATCGGTTTGATATATTTCAAAGTTATTTTTATTGAAAGATATTGTTTTTACTGGTTGTAATAATCTTAAGTTAATTTCTCTGTCTGTTTTATTTAATATTTCGACTAAAGCTAGACCATTTTCAGCGACTGTAAGTGTTTCGGGTATTTCACAATTTTGTATAATTTGTCGAGGAACTATAATTTCACCTTCATGAACATTTACAGGTATTTTACTAATTATTCGACAAAGAGGTTTAATATTTATTTTAATGTTTACTCGTATAATTGATTGTTGATATTAAATCGGTATTGTACAGTAAGGGGTGTATAATTTATGATTTGGGAAGTCTAATTTTACATTTAATAGTTTCATAATATCTAATCCAATTAAGCCGTCAAACAAATCATGGAATTTGAAAAGATAAAATTTTAACGATTGACTTTGATTAAATTCTGCAAAAATTGGAACATCTGCACAATGCTCGTGATATGACGTCTGGTACACTGAAGATACTTCAAAAGGTTCATAGATAATTCTGTTACGATAATATTTATTAGCAATATCAGGATTTATGAATGATCTTGTAGAAGCTGAATCAATTAAAAGTTTTAAAGGGGGATTTAAAATTTGTATATAGGGGAGTTCTTTCCGATTTGCCGTTAATATATAACATTCTTCTAAGTTAAATTGATTGGATCGGTGTCTATCTGAAAATTTGTATTCTCGTTATCTGAACAATCGTGTGGTTCCTGTTCGGATTCATAGTTATTTTGTTCTATTTGAGAATATTGATTTTCATCATTCATATAATATTGATCATTAGGGATATTATAAGAACAAGATGGTTCATTTTCAAATAATTCTGTATTATACATTCGCATTCCGTTTGATCTTGAACTCACACCACTCATGGGTGTTGGTTGGGGCAATGCTTTTTGTGGAATTTGATTAGGTTTCCAAACGTTGTGCGGTTTGCCAAATACTTGCGAATTGGTAGGGTACTGCTGTTGTCGTGGGTACGGATGTTTTTGCATATGGATCGGTCCTCGTGGGAATTGATCGTATCTAGGATATTGAGGTCTCTGATAATTTTGTGGGAGATTATTTTGATAAACTTTTGGTTGATTATCATATTGGACGGGTGGTCGATTATTGTTATGTGAATTCTGCTTCCTAATTTGATTTTGAGGAGAATATGAAGACTGTATTTGTGATCTTTGATAATAACGAATATTATCTTCTTCCATTATAAATTGCATTGCTTGGGCAAGAGTATTCGGCCTCATTGCTCGTATAGTAGAGCCTAATGGTTCTCTTAAACCTGCCAAGAATGTTGTTAATGCCTGTTTAGTAAAGAAATTTCTCTTACTATCTCGTTCATTAGCTTCACATTTCAAATCTATATAGTTACATATGGTATTTAACAAATGTGTCACTCTTTCATGAAATTGAGTTGGTTGTTCATTCTGTTTTTGTCTTAAATTAACCAAATCTTGATTTAGACAATTTTCGTCCCTTTGATCACCAAAGTTTTGAATTAATGTATTTTTAATAGAATTCCAATCATTAGGACTTCCATTAATTGCTACTACTTCTTCCGCTTTACCTTGGAGCTTATTTAATACACCATTTAATAGTAAAGTATTTTGAAAATTTGCTCTATTCACTACATCAAAATAATGGTTTAATATTGCTTCAGCGGAATTGACAAATCTATGCAGTTTATTAGGGTTTCCGTCAAAGTTCGGAATTACACTTAAATTTTTAATATCTAAAACTGGTACATCCATATTGCTGGTTTCTGGTATTTTACTTTCGTTTTCTAAAATTAATTTGTTAAACTTATGCAGTAATTGCTCTAAATCTGAGTTGGTATCGTCAATTGATTCAACGTGGGATACAGAGGAGTCTGACATGAACAAAGTACTTACAGCATCACCAGTGTAAATTCCATTAATAGATCAGCCTGGTTGTCTAAATCGATTCTGGTCTTCCTCGATGGATCCTGGTAATCTTCGATAACCTCTGTTTCTTAGAACTTGTTCACTGGGTAGTTGAAAGTTCGATATCACAAAGTTTTTGATTTTCGATGTTTCGTTTAAGAGTTGCAACTCACGGATTGTCACAAATAGGATATTCCGACGAAACGTCCTACCGACTGCGCCAAATATAAAGTACGAACTTTTGGAGATCTTTTTAATAGTTTATTTTATTTCAAAAACAAGCGAACATCTCTAATGTTAACTACAGACTGAATAGTATATTATTATAATGCACGAATGAAGATAAGTTGCAATTGGAATGTCTGACTAAGCGCTTTCTAAGATAGCGTCTACTGTAAGCGGTCGTATAACATGTCCAATGTAAGAGGATAATATAACTCGCGCACTGGCGCCATATTTAAAATATTGGTTTCTAATTAAATGCACTCGACAAGTGTTTTTAAAGCAAAATACTAAGTAAGTAACTTATTAGGCAGGTATTTCCATATAATGTATAATGTAATAACAAGTGGAACTATATACAACTAATATTAATAACACAATCATACTTCATTAAACGGGAATAAATATTATGGAACTCATCAGAAAATATGTTTCAAATTACTAAACATGTAGTATTTTTTTTCTCTTTCTGTTGGAATTATGTTGGTCTGATTTCAAGTCCCTGACAATTCTTGTGCAATACCATGGTATACCTATCCTACAGATACCTTGAATAATGCACCTTTTAACTTCTTGAAAATGAGAGGGACAAGAAAGAAAGGAAAAATCTAATTGCTTGTCAAAATACATAGCCAATTTCTTTTGGATATTGCACTCTTTACACATAGTTGGCAATTGTTTTTCCAGTAAAGTGATTGCGCAGCCACAAGGATATGTTAATTTTTTCTTGTCTTCTGAAAACTCTTTTAAAACAATAAATTGATTGCACGGTAGAAGCTCATCACGGCATAGATCTGCAGAGCAATTAATGCACTTCAACTGTTTAAAAATACAACTTATAATAAATCCCGCAACATATGCAACTGATAATGAATTTGTTGCTCCGCTTCTGACACAAGTTTCCACATCTTCCATAAGTTGCTCTACATCAACTGTCGTTGTTAAAGGTTGTGGAATTAAAGCGCAGGATTCATTTGATGGTTCTGATGTTTCCACTTGAACAGTCAACAAACTTTTGAAATTTGTCACCAATGTAAAATCATCTTCCTCACAATTTGTTCCGCGAATGGATTGGTTGGTTAAGCCATTAACCACTTGCGTTTTTAAAGACGCAACAAATTGTGATACCGTAGGATTCTCATTAGCACCTAAACCGGCTCCAACAAGTCCAAATAAATTTTCTAATGGATCCTGGTTCATAGATCGTGGCTTGATACTGTCGACTCCTCTAGATTGAAGATCTCTTCTTATACCTATAAATGCCTTCAATGTGCTCATCCATCCTCGCTGTGATGGAGGCTTCCATGGGTGCGGGGTCAAACGATCAGAAGGCTTCCTGATATATCGCCATTTTCGTACCTTCTCGTAACATGCTTCCCAAAACTCTTCATGTCCCGAGCTGTTATTTGCCATACACCTACCAAAAATCAATAAACATAATTGTAACAAATACATTTCAGATTTAAAATGCAGACTTAAAGGACGATACAATTTGGCAAAAGCTTTTCTGATGTCAAATTCTATTAGACCATACAAAACTGCGAATATGTTCAAATATTTCAGCAATCAATAAAAAATATGTACTGTAAATATTTTAATTGTTTGCTGAAATATTTGAACATTGATCTCCTAGAGTTGAACAAGTTTGTTAACTGGGGAGTAGGTAGTAATCAACAAAATAGTTCAAATCCTAAGAAATTGAGGAAAATATGCACAAATACACGTATTTTAAAGAAAGAGCTTGCATGTGTTAAAAAAACTGTTTAAGAGAGATTCCCGACAGTCAAGAGATCTACTAGGCCTCGATACATACTTAGCAAAGTTACTTACCTTTCAAGAGGTTTCGGAAAACAAAATAGTTTCCGCTCTTCTCCATCCGAATCTCCACAAACAATACACAACACTGTATACACGCAAAGAACAAGAAAATATCAAAACTTATAAATATCTTAAGTATTATAACTTAAAAATATCTAAACTTGCGAGTTACGAATTTTTACTTTTGTGACACTGACATGTGTAATCCATGTGTAACAGACATGACGTGTAACACATTTATATAAACTAAGTAGTCGGTGGTTCACAAACATTTCAATCGAATGAGGCGCCATCTATGAACGATATAACCAACTGAGTGACATATGGTTACAGGTTCTTATAGGTTCCTACGAGTTTTTACCATTTCTGCATGACGAGGTGGCGCCTCCTGGCCATGGGTTTATTAAGAGATAGCTATAACCAGCATTTGATACGTTGAAAAGAAACAGAAAGATGGGGCACATATTACAATCTCACTGCGGTGTCTGTCTAGTCTGTGCTGCAGACAGTACGATGCCAGACGTGTAAAGCAGACATGCTATCTGATATACAGTTAGAGGAACATGAATTAATTGAGGTTAGAGCCTATGCACAAAATTTATTATTGCGGCCCAATTCAATTGCTATTAAATTATTTGGGACTTGCATAGGAATTTTGCATGATGTATTACCACTATTTCGTGCAAAGCAGATATTAAAAAAAGTTAATGCGGCACCTAAGCGGACTTAGAGTAGTGTCTCATTTTAATGTGCTGACCACAAATTATTTGATTTATTTTGTAAATTATTTGTTAAATTTATGATTTATACTTGGATAAAAAATGTAAATAGGATTTTAAAAGGCTTGGGAACAAGTTCATGGAATACATTGATAGTTAGTTTCAACCCAATTTTTTATTGTAGGTGGAACAAAATATTTGGTTGGTGACGTCCAAAATTTCATTGACCTCAGAACACGCCTTGCATCATTCCAAAACTCGTCATGGGGAAAACACGTTAAAAAATACGGACACTTAATCATTGATTACAGTTGCTGTCCCTATTCGCCCCTCCGTCCCTATTCACCCCAGATATTAGTAAATGTAGCTTAATCTTTTTAACAAATTTCCTTTTCTCTTTGCTAAACGGTATTTCTCAAATTTTTGGGCGGCTTTAATTTTGATCGGATCGTTGAATAAATTTCTCCTTCTTTCAAATCCTTTCAAAATGCTGTTACCATTTTTAATCCATGTGTTTATGTAAAATGTTGTAAACAGTTTACAAAATAAATGAAATAAATTGTGATTTGTGCATTGGAATGGTGGTATATTTCTGTTCAGGGTCCGTAGGTGTTCCATCAATCGTCTTCTAATTCCCCCTTGGTTTGCAATATGTGGTAGTGTATTATGCATAATACCACTGAAGGCCCCATATAATTGAATAAACATTGTGTTAGTTCGCAATAAGGAATTTTTTAAATAGCGTCTGAACTCAATTAGCCGGAGTTCTTCTAGCTGTACCTCTGTTAATAAATCCCTTTTACAGCTGTTACATTGTACGGTGTTTAAAAGTTTCCTTGCCATATAACCAGCAATGTATGCATGTTGGTTCATTGCCATTTTCGTTGGACTTGTCGTAAACATGACCTCTTCGATGTTCGCTGCTGTATCGTCCACAACCTGCACACTATGTCGTTTTGCCAGAAGCCGTTTAACGGACTGTATAAATGGTGCACAATCGTCCTTTTTACAGTTTGCGCTTGGCGGGTGTTTGGATGTATAATTATTAAGAATGAGAGTGTAACTGAATCTGGACTCCCGAATCTGTACCTCCTACATGTCGGATTTAAATTCCTAGCCCCATTCATACGAATTCCTCCAAAAAAAAATTCAAGTGGATCTTGGTTTGCGTGTCTTGTTAAAAAGAAACTAATTCCATATCCCTGTAATCTTTTTGACAATTCTCCAAATCCCTCAATGGTCTTTATCAAATTTTTAACTGTCGGTGGAACAAAACACTTCGTAGGAGATGTCCAGAATTTTACCAGTGGATCCTTGGGAACTGTTTGCCCAACGATGGGCAATTTGGCACAACGCACACATGAACCATTGTCTTTAAACTTTTAACGCACAAGGAACACTACACTCACTGGAAAACCAACAAACAAATTAATTCCGCGTTTATATCTTTTTCCTTGATATATGTCAACATAACTGGTTGACGGATTGTCACAATTGTCACACGCCGATTAGCCACGTTACGGCATGTAGCCAGCGCTATAAACTAACAGCGACGCGAGAGATGAACTAATATCGTTCCCTACGCACTCGTATACAAAGTAAGCGCCCTTTGGTGCGCGACATTAGCGGTCTATGCGACATCTCGGCGACTGTTTCGGGATCTATTTCAAGATGTTCAATTTGTGACTTCAACATCTCAGGAACATCGCTGAGATGTTTTTGTGCTGGCTTGGTTGTGATATTTATTTTCTTCAAAGTTAAAGAATTGGTAATTTATGTATCAATCTAAAATCGTTTAAATAATACTTATCAACGACATTAAATTGTTCATGGTGGTCCAACGCTTTGGAAAACTAGATCGCCTGATTTTATCGGGTTTGATTTGTTACTCTGAAGACATATTGAGGAAAAATGTATGGGAATATTACAACTACCTACGATAGCGAACATGAAGAATAGAAATAAGGAGGCGTCAAAATATTTTTGTGGAAACCATGGAAAATGTAAAACTTCCACCGAGAATTTGAAGCAAGACTGAAACGCATTGACCTGAGAGGCTCGATATGTGCACTCTTGACAATCGTAGTGAAATAATAATTATTTATTCCGTTTACAATGATCCATTTATTTAATTATTTATTCTTATGAGAGTACAGAAATGTTAGTATTTCTGAAGAACACCACATTACTACCAAAGCACTCCTTGTTTTTGTTATCAGTAGTAACTGGAACATCCCCATAAGCTTATTTCTTAGCATGTCCCGAAATAAATAAAGTGGACTGGCGATTTAGCTGGCTAAGGCGTTAGACCACTACAACCAACCCAAGGTACCATTAATTCTTTAAATAATTTAGAATATTACGTAATTAAATAATACAAATGTTAAATAAGTTTCGACTGGTAGCAGTCGAAACTCATAGTAGCAGTTTGCAATGACTAAATGTTGCTGCAGAAGAATCATTACATTTGCGGGATTGCTGTATAAATGTTAAATTAGATGCTTAATAGCTTTTTAGCTGTTGACGATAGACCTACCGAGTTAGAGATTTTATGGAAGTTGATTTATCGATCTTTCGATGTAGAGCTTGGCCAGCGACAAGTTGCTTCGACAGCGGTGCGCAGAGCGTAAATATAAGGAGTACGTGACGCGTTCTGCGCAACGCTCTCGATGCAACTACTCGCTGGTCGAGCTATAAGTCAAGATATATAAGATGCTCCATTTAAAATTATTAAGTTATTTGACATTTAGCAAATCTCCAGTTATTCAGGATAAGTCATATTTGAATCGCAAATGAATAATAACTGTAAAAAAATGCCATACTTTTACTATGCAAAATGACTTCTTTTTCTTTATTGTTGTTAGTTACCTTAGAATGATTTTTTGAAAATGCTCATTTTTGACTCATTTCACAATATCTCAGAAACAGTTGATATAGCCTAATACAAGTTGATGTCAAAACAATTAGGCTAAAAATTTTCATAAAAAATTGCAATAATATACCTAGTGTTCATTTAAACAAACATAAGTTTGTTGGTACGTTATTGTGGCACACCCTGTAAGCATGCAAATATTTTCTGGCTGTAGGGCGAATGTTTATCTATAACTTTTATAACACCCTGTACATCAATTTTATGATATCTTCGAAAGTGAAAAAGGTATATTGCTTTTTATATCATTGATCAACAAAAATGCGCAACTTTCTTTCTAATATTTTTTCTATTCTCATGTTCTTTTAAATTTATTTTGCTTTAAATAACATATTTTATTTTAAAAATAAATTTTATTCTATTTTTATTGCATGTATAAAAGAACATTCTGTACAAGTGATTCATTTATACCCAAGTAAAATTTTATTTATTTGATTTATTTTGGTCCCTTTCATATGTTCAGCAAATATTCCACAATGTTTTCCGATTGAAGTTTTAATTTTGTTCATCATAGCATTGACTTTTTTATTTTTAATTTTTCTTGGTAAAAACTACCACGTCATGCCATACTCTGTGACGTACTGGTATTTCAATTTCGGATGAATAATATTTTTGCCAGAACCTGGTTAATCAAATTTAAAAAAAAACTTGTTTTTTATGAAATTTAACGTCTAGTAAAAAAAAATCAAGTTCAAATAGTAATAGATTTTAACAAGTTCTCTTAACAAGAGCCTTTTGGATAATTTTCATTGCTTCCCAAAGTGGGTTGCTTAAACCTCACCATACAATTTTCTTGTAGGGTTCATATTTATTGCCAAACATAAAAATAAATTCTTAACATAAGAAAAAAGTAAGAACTTGCACATTTAACCTAGGTTAAATATGCACTTACCTGCACTGTAACGTTAAAGTACACTCTATAATTAAACGAACGAATAATATCTGGATTTCAAATGTGCTTCCTTCCGAAATTGTAGCTATCGCACAACTAAATAAAGTACATATTTTTATTTTCGGTTATTCAAGTGAAATAGTAAAAAATTTCTTTCCTGGCAGGGCACGGCGAGAAGCCGCCGCGCCGGCTCCGATTGCAATAGCGCGCTAAGGGTTTGTTTTAACTCTGTGTATATCTATGCAGACATGAATTTATTGCAAATAGGTGGGGCCCTCTTATTGCCTGATATTTTTTTGTGCGGCGGTCTAGTGCAAATTTCAGTATAAATAAATATATTATTACACTTAAGGGGGGGGGGGGGGGGCACTTGCCATCGGGAAACCTGGCACCACCTGGCCAGTCCGCCACTGTGTGAATGTATTGAAGTACGATTGAAGATATATTTTAATAAGATTGAATATGCGAAACTGAAACTAACTAGACTAGATTATTTTAATAACTTAAAATGCAAGATTTCATTACAGTTTAAACAAACTTCAGTTTAAAACACGAAATAAAGTACTTACAAACGTAAGTTTACTTACCTACCAGAGTACTCTAGCTATATAAAAGGTACGGTAAGTGGAAAAGTCTCAAATTGAAAAAGTTTATTAAATTTAGAAATTGTACAAAAGCCTTCAATTGAAATTAACACTGCACCACAAGAAAATATAACAGTAAGTCAACAACGTCAGCTTATTCTTCAAAAATTTGACAAGCAAGAGAAAATCAACAACTCAATAGAGTGAGATTATTTACCATTTTGATTTTTTGGAGTTGCCCTTTTAGCGGCATTTTCTAGTTTCGCTAGTCTTTTTATAATAATAAAAAGACTAGCGAAACTAGAAAATGCCGCTAAAAGGGCAACTCCAAAAAATCAAAATGGTAAATAATCTCAGAATAATGTGTTGGTATGCCCATGGGTTACTACCCAGTGAGCACAAACGTCGTTGGGATGTTGAGTTTCGTCCCGTTCAGTGGCGGCTCGTAGCTAATATTACTGGGGGTGCTGTTCCAGAAATGTTTTTGTCATTGTTTTAAAAACTATTGTGTTAAAAGAAAAAAAAAGTATAAAAAGAAAATTTATTCAGAAACTTGATGAAATCGTAAAAGAATTTAGGGAATAAAAACGGATTTCTTATTTACAAATACATTTTCTAAAAACTACGCTTTAACAAAATGTACTAAAAATTAAAAATGTTCCATATTTTTTTTCATGCATTGTCACCAGAAATCGTCTACATGCTAAAATTGCACTCGATTGGACAATGGGAAGTAGGTAAAATATCGATTACAAGATTTATACCTAACAAACAAACAAGTGAAGTTAAGGTAAGCGTAGTAATAAATTTATGTAAAACATATTTTTTTTTAAAAAACAACGCTTAATAAAAAACAAACGTATTAACAGTGAAATTTTAAAAATTGTGGCAAAATTTCCAAAAAACTTTCAATTTTTTTATTCCTTTATGCATTGTCAGCGGCAATTTGTCCACGTGCAAAATTTCAACTCGATTGGATATTGGGTAAAATATCGATTACAAGATTGTAGCAAACAAACAAGTGAAGTTAAGATAAGCGTAATTTTTCTTGTTTTAAATTGCGCGAAAATATCAATAATTTTATCTTTGGTCTCTGGATGAAAACTGAGGAATTTTTTCTGTATTGAAAGCACTGCAATTGTTGTAAAATACGTATTTCCTTTTGATATTCCATCCGCAGTTTCTAAAACTACCTTCCACCAGCCGAGGGTCGGCACGGTCGGCACTGCGGGGACAACAGTTCTCTCTAGTCTCTGTATCTGTATCCAACAGGCCGCTGCCTCGCTTGCCGCTGTTGTGTGCGCATACGCAGAACAGCCAAACAGCTCGCCTACTGGAACTGTGCAGACCACAGTTCCATACAACAATGTTTGAATCTATTTCTTAAACTGGGGGATGGCTACTGACATTAAGGATTAAGGATTATACTTTGTACAAGTATAAAGAAACAATTAAAGGAAAAAAGACTCATTATATTAAATGTTATCCATAATATTAAGTGGAAATAATAGGGGGTGCTGCAGTTCCACAGTGCCTATACGCGAGCCGCCACTGGTCCCGTTTATGTTGCATTATGAACGTTCAATATCTAATGTCTATGTAACGTTTCATATAGGTGCAAATTGTACATTGACGTCCCATTAATGTTACAAAAGTAACGTTACAATATGACATCAATATGATGTTGCATGTATAATTATCGTTTTTTGATGAAAAGCAGGTTTTTTAAAAAGCGAATTTATTTCACGTATAATAAAAATACACTGTATATTATACGCGGAGTTCTAAATATAGACTGCAGTGACAATACAGATTATATGCGTGTGTTTGTTATGGGCAGAACTGAGTTTACTATTAACAATGCAATGCTTATATAGAGTAAATATGCAATATCAGCGTTTAGTATTATTGTCTTTCATGGGCACGGTGTAACTCCTCCCCTCTTGGAGCGAGCCAACGATTTGGAACTTGTTCCGTATCTTGGGTTGTTAACTTCTTCCCTTGGAGACTTCTTTTTCGTAGGTGCCACAATCCAATCCCGATAAGGACGAATGCTGTCAGGACCATGATGGTGACGGACGTTGTGGAATCCCAAAAATGAGTTACTTGAACTTTGGCTAACTCTTGAAGTTGCAAGTCCAATTGGGCTAATTCAGTCTTCGTAGTGTTGATGGCGGTCATCTGCAGATCTTGGAGACGAAGGTCATCTAACTTCCAGTGGGGTTGATCTTCTTTAATCATTGTTAGATTGATCGGGTTGATATTAAATTCTCTGTCAGGGGCTTGGTTTGATGTTGTTTGTAGATATTCGTGTCCAAGGTGGATAGAACATTCAGGTGTCAGTTGAAGGAATAAGTTTCCTTGTAAGAGGCGAACATCTTGACGGTCGTTGCACTTGATCTCGGCTGTTGAGTTGGCCTGGAACAGGATCCATTCGCTCTCGGTGGGATGAATCATCTTGACTTCTAGCGAGGACCATTTGGTGTACGAACATGCTGTTATTGGCAGGTGTCTTACAATCTGATGTCCACAAAGGGGATGATCAGCTGCATCTTGGCTTGTAGCTTCGCACAGAAATTCTTGTTGTTGAATTTCTTTACATTTTGTAGCAACATTAATGTACCTATCCTTATTTTCCGCTAGGAAAGGTTTGGGAATATTAAGGATTAGATAACTGGCATTTTCTGCTATAGGCAAAGGAATTAATTGATAATACTGGTAAGTGGTTGTTTCTACCAATGGGATTTCCAAAAGAAAGGTAAGTATGTATCCCTTAATATAAGCTTTTACTGAAATAGATTTTTCTATAGTGTAGATATTTTCCATAGTTGGTTTCAAAGGCATTTCTAGGTTTGAAATTGAAGTCTGAATAAGTTGTAATTCTTGAATAAGTTCTTCTGAAGGAATAATTGTTGGGTGATATGCTTCTAATTTTGCGAATGTTTTGGCTGCTGTTAAACGTTCGATCAATGTTAAAATAGAATTTGTTGCAACATATAAAGATGTGTGTAATTTATCCAATAGATTATAAGAATCTTGCTTAGTATTTTCCTTTTCTAAGTATTGGGTAATATCATTTATACGTGTGGTAACCTTCTCCTGATTTTGTTGTAATGCCTGTAGATTTTCATCATAATTTTGTAAAGTTGTTTGTGCTAGGTGTATTTGGGCTGCTACATTTTTCGTTATTGATTCCTGGTTATTTGCCAATTCTTGTATTACCTTGTCATATTTTTCGGCGTCTTCTGCATCCAAGTTTCTTGAGATTGCTTTGATTATTGATCCAATGAAATTGAGTGGTCCACGAGGTTTTCGTATTAGAGGCACTAATTGTTTCTCTCCACTGTTTAGTTGTTTTAGTAAGTTCTCCGAGTTTAGAAGGACTGACTGAAATGATTGTATTATAACCGTGTTATTCGTTCTGGTTACAAGTTCCTTTAGCTGTTTGTATCCTTGGTTAATTTCGTCCACTTGAATTGTTAAGGGTTGTAGATCGTAACGAACTACAGTTGTCCAATGGCTGATCTTATTTCTTGCTATGCCCAAACGTAAGGGAAGCAGAGGGCCATGTAATGGTGTCATTTTCACGTCTGCGTTGGTGTGTCAGCATCTGTAACAATGCCATGCTTTAATCTTCTAGTGTGATAAGTTTGTACTCCTCGTCTAGTTTGAACATCGACTGTACTATTATCATTTATTTTCAATATTTTATAAGGGCCAAAATATGGTTTAACCAACTTGTTACTTTTGGTAAGGTTTTCTACGTAGACCATTTCTCCAATTTTCCACTCAGTTATTCTTACTTCTTCTCTCTGTTTTTCTTGAGTTTTCTCTTTCCTTGCGTCATCTTTCTTCTTAATGGCTTCGTAGAGGATTTTCATTCTTTCTTTGTGTCGGTCGATTAAATTCTGGTAAGTATCCTTGTCGTAGAACAAATCCATAGGATTCCTTGTTTTAGTGTGTCCGTAGAGTGCTTCGAAGGGTGTCATTCCTGTTGCGCTGTTGATTGAGTTATTGTACGCTATTGTTGCCATACGAACTTTTCGTTCCTTCGGTATATCAGGGTCGTCATCTAAACATCTTAAATGCTCTAACAGTGTTGAATGAAATCTTTCAATATTAGCTTGACTTTCGGGATTTTTAGCAGTTCCAAAATGCAAAGTTATTTTATGAAGTGCAGCTAGTTCTTTTATTAATTTATTATTAAATTCTGAACCTTTGTCCGATCTGATTTCTTGGGGTATACCGTAGTAATTAAAGTAATTTAAAAATGCATCCAATATATCAGTGGGATTTTTACTTTTTAGTGGTATTGCGTGTCCTAATCGTGTAAATGTATCAATAAGAGTCAAATACTTTTCTTTGCCAAACGTTGCCATTTACGTTGTAAATGTTGGAGGGTTTCTTTAACGCCACGGTGATTAGTTAAACCGTTATGATATGATGTTATTAGTCTTATTTTATGTTCTTCATCAGTAATAACTTCTACTCTTTTTAAACATCTAATTATATGAGGTCCATTGTCTGTAAATTTGTCAGAGTATACGTTACACATAATTTTGTATAAATTTTCGTTATCAGTGTAAATATAAAATGTCTTTCTTTCGTTCATATATTCAGTATATAATTTTGAAATATATTTTTCTGAGTTTCACGTGGAATTCTAACAAAATTGATTGTACATTCATCTCTTTTTTTAATTTTAACTTGAATATCTTTTTCTAAGCTCTCGGAAATAATGAATTGTCTCTTTTTATTATCCAAAATTGTGTTCTGTATTTCGATAGTTTTACTGGGTTGTTGTGTACGTGTTGTATGAATTGTATCAGAGTCAGAGTTTGATGGTGCTGTTTCAATTTCTACAAAAGATGCAACGGAATTAGAATCAGAAATATTTTCAGTTTCTCCTGGTGGGTTATTAATTTCAATTTCTTTTCTACCTATGCCTATTCCTTTACTCGTTGATGGTTGGTTTTCTAATTGTTCAGTTATAACGATAGACATTTCTTCAGCTATCTGAAGTAACTCTTCGCCATCAATATTAGGTAAATTACTGTCTAAATCCTTCTGAGTAATAACGTTTAAATCGACTAAACGAATTCTAGAAAGAGCATCTGCATTGGTATTATACTTTCCTTTTTTATATATTATGTCAAAATTATATTCCTCTAATTTAATTTTCCATCTCATAAGTTTAGAATTAGGTTCTTTTAGTGACCAAAGCCAAACTAAAGGTCTATGATCTGTGTAAATAGTGAATTTTTTTCCATAAACATAAGGCCTAAATTGCTTAACGGCGTAAACGATCGCTAATAATTCTTTTTCGATATTTTTTTTTTGATTTGAAGAGATCCATTGACAAAGGTGAAGAATATATGTAAAACGGAGAAAATAAAAGCCTCGATATCCTTGGCAGTAAAATATATTAATGGGAACCGGTTTCGGCAGCAATTAACTTGCCATCATCAGCCCAAATCTACAAAATACACAAAACATCAAGCACTTACAAATTGAATAAATGGAAAAAAAACTTACGGTCAATAAGTCAATTCGTACAAACTTAACAGTCACAAAACAAAGCGAATTCACAATACATTATAATTAAAAAATTTTCTGATATATATCAAAATAAACGCCACATGTACGAGCTATGAAAGGCAACTGAGCGGGCGAGTACAGGGATGGGCGGACAAAAACATGAAAGGTCACAACCGCACATAAACTATTTTGTAAGTGTACAGGTACAGGTCGGTCAGAAAGTCAAATACGAAAAGAGTGGTCTGAAGGGAAAATTAGTCTGATCGTTCATTAACGTAACGTTGGATGTCTTTTTATATTTTTCGATTTCGTATTGTTCCAAAAGGTCCATCTTAAAGCCTTTGTTACATCTATGAATTAATTTGGTTTTATCATAATTAATTATATGTCCAGTTTCTATCTTGTGTAGATATACATTAGATGAGGAACTATTTTTATGTTCTGAAATTCTTTTTGAAAGCTTTCTTCCCGTTTGTCCTATGTATAAGGCATTACAATTGGTGCAGTCAATTGAGTAGATACCACATTCATCCATAGGTGACTTGGGTTGATTGAAGTTCGAAAGTAATTTGTAGAGCTGATTGCTAGTATTAAAAGCTGCAACGATATTGAATTTAGCTAAAACTTTGCTAAATCTAAGATTACTACCATTATATTGAATGGGTCTATATATTTTGTTTTCTGAATCTATAGGTGTATACAGAGGATCGGTCCTTTAATAGTTAGACTCAATAGGTGGTGTATATGTTTCGGTGGAAATAAATTGTCTTTCGCAAGTTTAAAGATGTAATTCAGTTCATTAATCTTTGATTCGTATGCAAGCGGGTATCTCACACATCTATTAATTAGAAAGCGGAAAGAAGCCATGCGATGTGAAAAGGTGTGAGCAGAGTCGAAGGGAATGATAGTAGAAACACTAGAAGGCTTTCTATATATGTCAAACTTTACAGTGTTATTGTGGTTTATTACAATTAAATCTAAGAAACTCAGTTGTTTATTACTTTCAAGCTCTAAAGTAAAATTTAAATTAGTATGTAAGTTATTAATATAACTTAGAAAATCAGTCAATTCGCTCTCACCCCCATTCCACACGCAAAAAACGTCATCAACGTATCTGACCCATTTGACTATATGGTTTTTAAATTGGTTGTTTGAATTCATGATATGCTCCCTCTCCATGTGATCCAGAAATATGTCAGCCAATATTCCAGATAACGGCATGCCCATTGGTAGGCCGTCATCAAGTTTGTAAAACTTGCCATCGAAAGTACAAAAATTCTGATCAACTATGTGTCGCAAAATGGTGATAAGGATGATAAAATGGTAATATTTTTTTTCCATTTATTCAATTTGTAAGTGCTTGATGTTTTGTGTATTTTGTAGATTTGGGCTGATGATGGCAAGTTAATTACTGCCGAAACCGGTTCCCATTAATATATTTTACTGCAAAGGATATCGAGGCTTTTATTTTCTCCGTTTTACATATCTTTTTCGATAGTTGAATATCTAGACTCTGTTTCTGAAAGGGTACGCGATGCATAACATACGGGTAGCTCTTCAATGTGATCCTATCGCCGTCGAAAATAGGGATGAGGTCTTGATCGACTTTTGAAATTTCGCGAGCCATGTTGATGTCCAGTAAAGCGTTATACAAATTATCCAGGGTTACAAAGGGGTTTTACACAGGGAAAAATTTGCGGAATTTTGCGGAAAATAAAGTGGTACTTACTTGGCTATCAACACGTTCCTTGGATTTCGCTCCTTTCGTTGTTGTTGGTGAAGTCTGGGAATCCAATTCCGATTTTAGAAATCCAAATTCCTCGGCAGGCTTCGGGGTTGTCCAGGGATTCTGCGATTTGAGCTCCTCCTCGGCTGGGCAATTTCTTCGTTTGTTGTTTTTCTTTTCTTCGCTTTTTCTTGCTTCTCGGTTCTTTTTGTGATCCGTAACAAAGAACTGGTGTTCACCGTAATATGTCCGTATATCGAAACGATTTGAGATTCGACACGATTCACTATCACGTTTACAGATCCTACCGACTGCGCCAATTATCGTTTTTGGATGAAAAGTAGGTTTTTTAAAAGGCGAATTTATTTCACGTATAATAAAAATACACTGTATATTATACGCGGAGTTCTAAATATAGACTGCAGTGACAATACAGATTATATGCGTGTGTTTGTTATGGGCAGAACTGAGATTACTATTAACAATGCAATGCTTATATAGAGTAAATATGCAATATCAGCGTTTAGTATTATTGTCTTTCATGGGCACGGTGTAACTGTATGTTATATACAAGGTAGGTTGAAAATAAAACATCTATGAGGTGTTGGGAAGTGATGTTTACCCATTTGTGATTCGCGACTGGACATATACGAAGTTGTGGGGATGGTTGGGTGGTGGTGGTGGTACTATCGCGGCCATATATTATGTCCCCTCTTTTGAGGTCGATTTTCTAGCCAATCTAGGGGCGAAAAAATTTGAAAAAATTCTGGTGCTGTCCTTGATTAATATGCTACAACTCATAAAAATTAGAAATCTGTATATGTTGGCGTTTACCTGATTTTTCCGAATTAAGAAGAATTGGAGCTGTTTTTGCGCCATAAATTTCATTCGTTTAACTTTAGCAATTAATAACTCCGGAAATAATCTATACATTTTAACGAATTAAAAAGTAAAATCACCTGCGGAATGTTAGCTTTTAATGGGCATTTTTGTAAAATGATCGAATTAGTGGTTGACCCACAAAAAGCTATATTACGCAATGCCAGCAATTCCATTATTAGAAGAGCTAGAATAATTAAATATAGACTATAGGCTACCCAATAATTCATAGGTTTAAAGTTTATTACAGAATCATTGTTTATCTTGCATTTTCCCTACAAAAGATCGTGTTGAAGCATCTCATGATCGCTGCAATTGACGCGACGCTCTTCGGTCTTTACGCTGATGCGGGGGAAGGGATCTACAGCGACGCTGCCGGTAGTGGGGAATAGCACGGTGAAATGGTTACTCGGAGAACAGTGTTTACGGACACAATATAACGACCTATCAGTTTTATACGCTCAGAACTGACGTTTGTAATATATGTAATATATCAAGAGTTGTATTTATGTTATATTGTTTTTGCCTGTATTTAAATATTACTAATAAACAAACACAAAAACGGACTCAGACAAAGTCACTGACCGGTCTGGCCGATCTGTGCAAAACATTGTTCATGTTTATTTCGGTCTTAAAAATTAACAAATGATCGAAATGCTATTAAATGCAACGGACATGTGACGCAGTAAATAAGGATTATATGCATGCTAACTGCGTTGTGCTGTTAACATTCCTTACTGATCTATCCGCTTCCATCAAAATCTTATTGTACCTTATTGTATAAAAACTGAAGAAAACAAACACACCAATCGATGGAAGAGACTCTGAATGCAACCTCAACAAACATTGAAATTTTTGTGGTAAGCGGTTTAGGAGAAATAAAATCGGAAAGACGACTGTTAATTTACAAATGTAAAAATCGGCTACATTTTTTCACTTCTCTCGCACTCATGTTTACACCGAGAGGCAAAAAATTTTGATAGTCATACAACATATGTAGAAATGACTGAGGACTATGACACACTTTATTAAAATTTTTTCTGTTCAGTAGTTTTAGAGTTATGAGACGTCAAACACAGGAGTCAATACTATCGAAACGAGAGATGGCAGTTTGGGCATTTCTCTCGTAGCGGGGTCACATATTATAATCAAAATCGTGAATTTTAAATTAAGAATTTAATTCTGTTAGTTAAAATTACTACCTTGACAAGTTATCGTTCTTTTCGTGTATTGGTAATCAGTAGGGTGACCGCAAAAAAAAAATCGAGGTCGGAATTTTGTTCGTCTGGACCCCACAAAACGATTCCCCTTTGCAGATATTGAGATAGCCGAAATTTGAGCTCGATTAAACGACGTTAACCCGTGCCGCTCGTCGCTTAAAGTTTGAAAAAATCCAAATTTTTTGCCAAAAAGCTGACATATGGAGCCATAACTCCAGAACGGTAAATTATAGAAACACGCTTAATATCTCAAAAGAAGGCTAATGTTGTTCTTCAAAATTTATATTTTATACATAATTGTTGTTATTTTAAGTCTAACAGAGTTACAACAGCCTTTGGCCCCAAAAACGTGACCTGGTACCACTAGGAGCATACTTCGTATATTTTGTTATTAAGTGATAAATTTTGCTTGTTGTTGGTATATTTTTTAGTTTAAAGTAGAAATATAATAAAAAAAAACAAGTAATACTGATAAGTCTAATGAAATTTTTTATTTTAATATATAAAAATCAGGTATATAATACATACAAAACAGACACAGAAAAGATACAGGCGTAGTACCTAAATGAGTTAATAATTTTACATAGTTATCTAATCTATTGTAGAGGTTTTGTTAAAGTAGCTTTTGAAAGTCAGGATATAATGCTCGGCATTTGCTTACAACTTGCAGGATATATTGCTTTTGGTCTTCATCTTTTGTGAGAAGGTCGTTATAGTCGGTTATTAATTTAACACCACGCTCAGCCACAGTGGCGGCGTAGCGTGGGTTGGCACCCAGGGCGGTTTTCTAATGAGCACCCCCAAAATAAAACAAGAAATACTAAACGTGCTTACGGGACTCTATTTTACTAAAGTATTCTATTACATTATCAAAATTAACTTTCCTGTCCTTTTCAATAGATAAAATTGACAGTTTGATTAGTCGCGTTTGGCTCATTGTGGACCTTATCTTCATAATTTATAATAATATTTTGACTATTAGTGAGTGTTTGCTTTTGTTTAATGAATTCCATACAACTACCAACAGCACCTGTCTCTTGTTAGATGGACAAACTCAGCCGTATCCAATATGACCATTAATATTTCTTAAATATTGCCCTTCTGTGTTAAGATAAATTTAATCAGCATTTGTTATTAATATAAAATAAACTCGTCTATTAACCTAGAAAATATGAAGTCAATATCATTGAAAATAAATGTCTGGTAAATTTTTGCGGTTTTCTCGGATTTCATTTCAAAGGACGTGTCGCTTTTGCATATACACCCCTCATTTGATATGGATGCCACCAATTCTAGAAATCTAATAGTTACTAAAGATTGTGAGTAATAAAAATTTGTTGCATTGGAACAGCTAAAAAGTACTATGTGTCAAATGTTAACGCAAAGTAGAAAAATTATAATTAAGATGTATCAAAGTCTAATCAAAACTTTGTTAAATCTATTGACTTCTAAAAAACAAATTTAGCGTTGCATAGTGCGACTACGAACATCAATTGTATTTTTTTTAATTAAATCATTTAGTTAAATTAATTTAATTATGTATTTGTTCCACTAATGGTGCATTAAAGTGTAAACTGTAAACGTTTGAAAATCAAATAGATAATTATTTTCGACAATTTAAATTAATCAAAATGTATTCATAATTCAAATACTTTGCCCAATCTTAGCCTGTTTTGTATATTGTCTAATAAGCAATATTCGCATACATTCATGAAAGGTAAATGTAAAAAAATGTATACAGTGTGTCTCCGTACATAATAATACCTAGAAATACAATAGACCTAAGTTTTCATATCTCGGGGGAAATAAATGCATTATAAATAGCTTTAGTTACTTTTAAAAAATCTGTAGCCATAGTCAGTATTTTGATTGACCTTATTATGTGAACTCATTCTTTTAGGAAAATATATTCGAAAGTAAATGAAAATAAAGTTGCGATACATATCGAGATATAATATAATATTAGCATGCAGATAGATCCTAGACTCTAGAGTATGTAGCTATTTATTTATTTGTATGTCTTTGCGGAGTGATTCTTCCGTAAGTATTCTTTGGCTGTGCGAGTGAGTTGTCGTTGTCACCCCTAGCTGCTTGGCACCCGGGGCGGACCGCCCCCTTTACGCCGCCACTGCTCAGCCATATCATTAACTACTTTTAATGTTTTGACAATTTTCAATCCTTCTTGGAAGTCATTATTTTGAGGCCAGGTGTTTGGATGTTGTCTTAGGAAATCTGTTTTTATATTAAATCGGTCAAAGAATGTAAACGTTTCTTTGGTAAGTAAATTTACGAATCCTCCATCAACTACCTCTTTTAATTTTTCTTTCCTAACTTTTGGATTTACAACCCTAGCGTGCTCTGATGGTTCATCTGTGCTACTGAGCAATTTATTAGCCATTAACAACTTTTCACGGTCTGTAATGGTGGGATCAAAAAACGATAATCCCACCAACTGTGCATTCAAATACCACAAACGGTTCGAAAATTTGGTCAGGCCTATTTCTGCAACGTCGTTGTCACATTCTTTATAGTCTAACAGACTATGCAAAATACCTAAATCTTCCTATGGTGCAAGATGAGCTTTTGGAGCATTGAACCAAGCTTTACAATAAATTTTAACTAGGAAAACAGAAATGGCACGCACAGAACTTTCTTCTTCTTTGGACATCTTAAATTGACGACGAAAAATGAAAATTTTTAAGCAGTAAATAGCCTTTGCCATCCACCTAGCGTGATGAATGGCTCCTGGAGTTCTAAAGCCCACAACATTGCCGTCTAGTGATCCAACAAATACGAGAGCCAACTGCAATAGCTCCTTGTAGTCATCTCTGGGGTGGCTGTCAGTTAATTTGGTCTCGAATTCAGCAGTAACATTTGCAATTACTTCTGGAGTTAGCTGCTTTTGTATTAGATTGTCACTGATACTTGTGTCGTATTTTCCTTTGTCTATCTTGGGCCACGCAGTGAGGAATCTCATGAAAATGTCTGGATGAGGTCCAGTGGTTGATCCCATTTTTGTGTAGAATACGCCTCTTAACAGAATTTCCAAGATATGATGACGGCAAGCTAGGTATAACAATTCTCTTCCTAATATTTGCTCCAATATGATGCATGCTCCTTTGAGTCTTCCCGTGTTGGATGCTGTAGTGTCGAAGCACATCGCCCTGGCGGTGTTGGGAAGACTCCATTCATGTAGGCATTCATATACGGCTACGGCTTGCTCCTCTCCAGAGCTGTTTGCTGTTACAGGAACTCCCAGCAGCTGTTCCCTTTCGTCATATGAAATAGCAATAGCTATTCGCTCACATTGTTCATTTTTTAAAACACCCGGTAAAAGTTTACCGTCCCAATGGACAACCACGGGCTCTTTTTCAGGAATGTTTACTTTATCTAAAGTTTTTGTAGTATATTGTTCTCTGAACATTTGCCTTCTATAATGTAATAAAGTTTTCGAGACTTTGTACTCAAGGGGGTCAAGGTTTAGTGCTTCTAGAGTAGCTATTAAAATTCTCGTGGCATTTCTGTCGGATACCTTACATCGATCTAACAAAATGGACAATTTCATGTTTAAAATCTCTTTAACGCCCCTTGCAAATGGAACTTTCATCTTCTTGCTCTCGGATGGTCCTGGATCTTCTGCAGCTTCTTCAGGGATGTCCATTTCCTCCAAGCTCTCAAGTTCCTGGTAGATGCTGTCCTCTTGTCTCCTTCTTCCTCTCCTTCTTCGAACTTATCTTCACCATCCATCTCTAAGAAGCAACAAAAGAAAGAGAAAAAAAATATATAAAAACTTGTCGTTTTAGCAGAATAGTAATAATACATAGGTACTAAATTACCTACTTCTAATTATCAATAGGTATTATTTAAAAAATATAAACTCAATCATAAAGATACCAAATGATGCTCTCATGTACAATTTTGCAAGTTCCTTTTGCGCCTTAATTTCTTCAGCTCGAGACAACTTGAGATCCACTCCAGTCATGGAACCTGGGCGGCCATTCTGCCTCTGTTTCACGAGAAACGCCTTATCTTCTTCCGATTTCATCAGAGCCAAGGCATCTTGTTGAGCAATATCAAAGAGATCGTCAAATTTTTCAAGAAACTGTTTAAATTTGTTCTTGGCCGTTTGCGATGTTTTCTTCCGGTCTTTTTGGAGAGTTCTCCACTCGGCGTGAAGTTTTTCCAGCTTAGTAATTGCATCTTGCTCATGTTTAGTCGGGATTCGAGCTTTCTCCCAAAAAATGAACCCTTCTCGTATGGTAAGTTTTGCTGATTCTCTTAAAGTTAATTTCACAGTACGTAAATTATAAAATAAAGCACACAAAACTTGACGCTTTGAGGGTAGTTTACAACCGGTGATCTGGTGAATGGGATAGCCCACAAGAAATATTTTATCCTTGGTCCGGCGTTGTACACCTGATGTGGATGTCATTTCAGAGTCCAATAGGTAAACAACAGTTAACTTTAATTTCAATAAAATGTTTTCAAATGTCTTTTAAAATAATACTATAATAGTTATAAAAACAATAATTAAAAAAAACCTTAAAATATCTTCACTAGATGTTCGATCTAACCAGCTCAAAGGCACTTTAGAAACTAAACTGAATAAATAAAAGGTCCGTTGTACGCTGAAGTAAAATCACCATCCCTAAAATAGAAATTAGATTCACCCTCCCTTTTGCCTGTCAAACGGGTCTTTCCGGTCTTTCTGTGGTAAACTAGTCAGGTAATCCCCATATAATAAAAGATTAAATTTGAACAAAAGGCTCTTTATGTTTGAAAATTAAGTTCAAAAATACTTTTTAACAAGAAAATGTTAATTCCGAGACACATTATGTAAGAACCCGTAAAATTCTTAGAACACTGGCTCCTACTGGTGCCAGATCACATTTTTGATGCCAAGGCTGTTGTAACTCTGTTAGACTTAAAATAACACCAATTATGTATGGAATATAAATTTTGAAGAACAACACTAGCTTTCTTTTGAGATATTAAGCGTGTTTCTATTGTTTACCGTTCTGGAGTTATGTCTCCATATGTCAGCTTTTTGGCAAAATATTTGGGTTTTTTTCAAACTTTAAGCGGCGAGCGGCACGGGTTAACGTCGTTTAATCGAGCACAAATTTCGACTATCTCAATATCTGGAAAGGGCAATCGTTTTGTGGGGTCCAGACGAACAAGATTCCGAAATTTTTTCCCTCTCTATGAGATCCGGTCACCCTAGTAATCAGCTGTCCGCCGTTCTCTCACTGTTGACAACACCGCTAACGACTCCCTTCCCCGCATCACACCAAGACCGTAGAGCGTCGGAATTCATGCGGCGCTTCAGCACGATCTTTTGTATGGAAAATGCAAGATAAACAATGATTATGTAATAAACTTTAAACCTATGAATTATTGGGTAGCCTATAGTCTATATTTCATTATTCTAGCTCTTCTAATAACGGAATTGCTGGCATTGCATAATATAGCTTTTTGTGGGTCAACCACTAACTCAATAATTTTACAAAAATGCATATTGAAAGCTAACATTCCGCGGGTGATTTTACTTTTCAATTCGTTGAAATCTATGGATTATTTCCGGAGTAATTAATTGCTAAAGTTAAACGAATGAAATTTACGGGCCAAAAACAGCGCCAATTCTTCTTAATTTGGAAAAATCGGGAAAACGCCAGCATATACAGCTTTCTAATTTTTATGAGTAGTAGAGTATTAATCAAGGACGGCATCAGAATTTTTTCAAATTTTTTCGCCCCTAGATTTGCGAGAGAATCGCCGTCAAAAGAGGGGACATAATATATGGCCACGATAGTACATGCGTTGTCGGTTACGAGTTTGCATTTTACAATCGGTAGTTCGCTGGCTGGTAAAGTCGACGGTTGTATGAGCTTGTTGTTTCGCATCTTTAAACACAATTACCTTAATTACCTACTATGGAGTTGCCCAGTGGTAGTGCAAATGCGTCTAAAAAGGTAAGAACTAGTGATGGGCGCATTCGAATTACAAAATCGATTATAATCGATTCTTGAAATAATCGAGATATATCGATTATTATTTTTAATAATCGATTTTGAATAATCGATTTTGAATAATGGATTATGAAAAATCGATTTTTAATAATCGTATGTTAACAAGCGATTTTTAATAATCGGTTTTTAATAGACGGTTTTGCATACATTTACATCAATTTTGTACCCCCCCGTCGCCAACTTCGTTTCTCAACCCAACCCAAAATATGCTTTTACATCATTGACTCTCCCTATCCATAATTGATTATGAATAATCGATTATTAAAAATCGATTATTAAAAATCGATTATTAAGAATCGATTATTTAAAATCGATTACTAGGAATCGTATATTAATAATCGATTATTAATGGAGAACAACTCGAGGACCAAATCATACGATTATGCGAATCACTCGAATACTGAAAATCGATTCTTGAAATAATACGATTCTGCCCATCACTAGTAAGAACGTCTTATAAGAGCTTCGATTAATTGGTAGACATTAATTCATAATTCATAATTCATAATTTTATTGTGTAAAGTAAAAATTACATACACTCGTCATACACTGTAGCATCAGCAGCAACAAACAGTAGCAACACACAACACAAACACATTTGGAACAATAATACAAAGTCAAATAAACTACATATTAAAACATTTAAGCTCTACTCTGTCCTCCAGAAACTCAGTGTACGAGTAATACGCTCTACTCAATAGGAACGCTAAACATCTTGACTTGAAAAGCTTTTCCGGCAAGATGGTGACATCCTGCGGTAATTTATTAAAAAACTTCAAGGCTACATAATTTACGCTTCTTTGACTCCCAGTGAGTCTGCAGAAATTGGGCCGCAGTTGCGTCCCAGCCCTTGTATAGTGATGGTGAAAACTGCCGTTGGCACTGAACTTATCGGCATTAGCGTGCACATAGTTTACGCACTTCAAAATGTACAGGGATGGGAACGTTAGCAGTTTTAGCTCAACAAACAAATTTCGACATTCATCCCTGTACCCGATGCCGCCGACAATTCTCACCGCCCGTCGCTGCAATCGAAAAACTCTTTCCCATGACACAGAAAACGCCCAGACCAAGATTGCGTATTCCATCACCGATTGGCATAATGAGAAATAAGCCGTTCTCAGAACACAAACGGTGACAGTGCGGCTTAGTAGTCTCAAAACAAACACGTTCCCACCCAGCTTAGCGCATACGGCAGAGATGTGCTTGTCCCAGCTAAGGGTCGGACTCAGATGCACTCCCAAAAACTTAACATCTTCATCATGCTGCTGACTATCGGTGTTAGGACATTTACGTAGCGAGAACACGATAGTAGAGGTCTTGTCTGGGTTCAGTTTAAGCTGGTTACAGCCGAACCATCGCTCAGCATCTTCCCGAGCTGTGGCACTGATACCAACAGCATTCTCAAAACTTGGGTACAAGAGCGTCGTGTCATCGGCATAACAAATTACGGATCCTTATCTATGGCGGTCGGTAGATCATTAACATAGATTAAAAAAAGTAGCGGCCCAAGGACAGATCCCTGAGGGACTCCCACTGAAACCGCCATCTTCTCCGAAAAGCTACCATTACACTTTACCACCTGTGTTCGATTGGCGAGGTAAGATTTTATCAAAGCCAAAGCGCCATTATCAAAATTGTATTTCCGTAGTTTTGCCAGCAGTATATCATGCTGCACACAATCAAACGCCTTGCTGAGGTCGCAAAAAGTACCCACCATATATTCTCCCCTTTCGAAGGAGTCAATAGTGTGCTCAACAAAACTACGGACAGCATCCACGGTGCCTCTACCCCGCCTAAAACCCCACTGCGACTCAGCAAATAAACCGTTGTTTTCAAAATAACTGAAAATTCTGTTTTTTATGGTCTTTTCAAATACTTTGGACAACTCAGGTAACAGCGATATTGGCCTATAATTTTTAATTTCGCGCTTGTTCCCCTTTTTATAAACTGGAATTACAAGTGCCACTTTAAGCGAGTCCGGAAAAATATTTTCTGCGATTAATTGATTTTTTAACTTGGTCAGTGGCACTATAATCAGGTCTTTTATACTTTTGAAAACACACGTGCTGAGGCCATATATTTCCCGGGTAGTCTTTGATTTTATGGAGTCTATAATACCTCGCATCTCTATGTAAGTGACAGGTTCCAAAGATAGGGCACAGCCTTGAGTATTATTAATAGTGTCCACCACACTGTCGATGTCAAGTGATGCTGGTAATTGACTGATAATGTTGTAGGGTTCATGAACGTAATAATTGTTGACATAATCAGGAGAAAACAAAGCCGTCTCATTTCTTTTCCTATTTGTTCTTTGTGCATTAATAATTTGCCACATTGATTTACAGGATGGATTTACAGGACTCTAAGAAGTGAGAGTCTGTTAGGAGTTTACTATTACAATTGCTTTTAGATTCACTAATTTTATTTTTATATAAGCTGTGGAGTTCTTTGAGTTGTTCCTTTATCTGATCTGATTTTGTTAAGGCATAGATGTCATTTAACATTGTTATTTTTCGTCTGATCTCTCTGAGCTCGTGTGTGAACCAACTATTTGTTTTCGTTGAGCTAAGTTGCTTTTCTTTAACGGATTTTTCTGGAAAAGCTTCATTAAAGCCGTACAAAAGTGTTTCCATAAACAGATAAAATTTATCACTGGCACTGAACGCGTTATCAGAAAGAAAGTCCCAGTTAATTTCTGCAACATAGTTATAAAATGCCAATTTCCCAGCATTAGTTATTGGTCGGATTGTTATCCTACTTGTGTTTTCCTGCTTCAACATTATACTGCACCGGATGGAGATGCTAAGATGGTCACAGAATTTTTCAGCTGTCTCTGCGGCATGATCAACTGTTGCAAAATTAAAAAACACATTGTCTATGCAGTTGTTAGCTCGTGTAGCAACATCCAGCATAGGCGTAAACCCGAATGTTTTTAAACTGTCAATCAACAACCTAGCATTTTTATCAGACGAGCCAAATCTGACATTAAAATCTCCGCAAATCATTATTTTTTCGGATGGTTTAAAACCTGATAGGCAATCCTCCAGGAGGTCAACAAAAACACCAAAATCCCCGCATGGGGATCTATATACAGTTAGCAAAACCATGTTGAATTTAGTTATTGTGATTCCAGTAATCTCAAAATGAATTTCCCGTGACAAACTATTGACCCTTGGCAAAGTTTCGTATTGAATATCATTATTTGCCATGATTATGACCCCTCCATGCCCATGAAGCTTTCTACTGAAAAATGAACACGGCTCGTAATTTAATAATTTTATATTTGGGGATTTCGGCAAAACACAACATATCAAAATCTTTATCTATAAGGTATGCTTCAAGGACGTCGGTTTTGTTTCTAATGCACTGTATATTCGTATAGAAGACTCTAAATTGCTTTATTACTTCCCGCCCCTCTTCTGCCTTTGCTGTTTCCATAAAAAAGACTGACCAACGCCGAGCCTATTTTGATTATCAACACCTAATAATGAGTTATCTACCACTGAATACCTAGAGTCCAACTCAGAGCTAACATGGACAATACTCTTACAAATACGATCACACATCTTAATTCTACCAGACCTACTGCACTGAAAACCATGAATGGTTTTGTCAAAGCTTCCAAAAAAAGAGTTCACATCAAGATATGTACATACATTATGCAGAGCATCAAACATATTCATGTTAAAACCATTTATCCTAATGTTTAGTCTATTATTATTTAATTCAAAAGGCACATTAATGTAGATTAGATTAACCTTACGCGCGATCAGTTTAATTTCCCGAATTGTTTCTGAATAAACCTTGGTGTTGCTTAAGACATTTTCGATTCCACCCATAAGAACAACTGTATCATTCTTGCTGTACCCGGCACATAGCGAAGTTATATCACCTGCCACCGCATCCAACGATGCATTCGGCTTACATATATTAGGCAGCAGGTTAATATATGTAACTGCGTTGGTCTCTCAGTATCGTAAATTTCGGATTTGATTTTGTTTACACGATGCGTACGGTACGGTTTGTATGATGCCAATGAGTACGCTAATTATGCTTATTATGATTGGATAACGTGTCTTACGTCAACGTGTGTGGGCATATATGAGGAATATGTACCTACGTATTTACTATTTCGTTTTTTTAAGTTAAAATTTCCATTAAGTGTCCATCACCATTGGGCGGACGGAAACGTATGTTTTGAAAGCTATAGAATCTATAGTATAGGTGGATGACTATTCATGCGGTCCAGTTTACCCGTTTCCCGTTGTTGGTTGTGCATAAGCTATGGTTACACGGGCGGGTGAAACGTTGCGGGCGATCCGTAGATTTTTTTATAACTGGAACAAATACATAGGCGTTTAACGGGTGCATTTCTCCAGCCCCACCATGGCGGATTTTGAAATATCGCAATATACCAAAGTTTTGTGTTAGTTTTGTGTCGAATTGTTCCGTAAAGAAAAAGTTTTGTTCCGCTTCCGTTCGCGAGATATAGCCATTTTTTTGAGGAGGGGCTGGGGAAATGCCAGCCCCACCACATTGGAATTTTGAATTTTTTTTTATGCCAAAGTTTTGTGTTAGTTTTGTGTCGTTTTGTTCCGTTGAGAAAAAGTTTTGTTCCGACCTATTTTCGGAGATATAAGCAATTTTCCGAGGAGGGGCCAGAACAGCTTTCTTAGAATTTTGAAATTTTTTCGATGCCAGACTCACGTATTAGTTTTGTGCCGAATTGTTCCGTAGAGAAAAAGTTTTGTTCCGACCTATTTTTGAAGATACAAGCAATTTTCCGATGAGCGATTTCAATTTACGTTCGTGACATTGCCTATACCTAAATGTATGTTCTTATGTATGTGTGCGTGTCAATAAACTATGTACATATGTATTATTGAGAAAAAATCATCTCCAACTGTCATAAAATTAAAATTATTCCTTTACATTATTGCGTCGTCCCAAGCGAGTTGATTCTCCCAGCCACGCGCTAGACAGAGAGACGCGACAGCGGCCGGCGGGCGACGCACGGGCGCTAGACGGTGAGAACATGTGTTGCATGGTTTGTTTTCATCCTACAGGCCCCTACGTCGCGCCGATAGGTTGCTTCTATTGTATGTTAGATAATTTTGCATTATTTTTCAGGGATGCAAGTATCACTTTCAATACTGTTTGTATATAGTATATAGCTTTGGAGGTACATTGAAATGACTACAGATTTGTTCTGAATTATTTCCGCAGATACAAGTAATTTATTCATTACGTCTGGGAAATCCCACATTATTAGTTGGAAATTGGAGTTTTTTCTTATGCCAACGTTTAATCTTAGCCTAGTATCGAAATATTTCATAGTGAAAAAGCTTTGTTCCGGCCTATTTTCCGAGATATAAGCCATCTTCGGAGGGGGGGCCAGAAAAGCTTTTTGGAAATTTGAAATTTTTTCGATGCCAAAGTTTTGTGTTAGCTTTGTATCGTTTTGTTCCGTTGAGAAAAAGTTTTGTTCCGACATATTTTCCGAGATATAAGCTATTTTCAGAGGAGGGGCCAGAAAAGCTTTTTGGAAATTTGAAATTTTCTCGATGCCAAGGTTTTGTGTTAGCTTTGCATCGTTTTGTTCCGTTGAGAAAAAGTTTTGTTCCGACCTATTTTCCGAGATATAAGCCATTTTCCGAGGAGGCGCCAGAAAAGCTTTTTGGAAATTCGAGATTTTTTCGATGCCAAAGTTTTGTGTTAGCTTTGTATCGTTTTGTTCCGTTGAGAAAAAGTTTTGTTCCGATCTATTTTCCGAGATATAAGCCATTTTCGGAGGAGGGGCCGGAAATGGTTTTTGGAAATTTGAAATTTTCTCGATGCCAAAGGTGTGTGTTAGGTTTGTATCGATTTGTTCCGTTGAGAAAAAGTTTTGTTCCGACCTATTTTCCGATATATAAGCTATTTTCAAAAAGAGGGCCAGAAAATATTTTTTGGAAATTTGAAATTTTCTCGGTGCCAAAGTTTTGTGTTAGTTTTGTTTCGCATTACTTTCGAAGACATAGGTATATTTCCTAGGGCGGCTAGGAAAATCCAGCTTATTGGTAGAAAATGCTATCATAGAGGAGTGAGTGACAAGTTTTAAGCTATTTTGGAGACGTTATTTTTTGTTGTGTTTACGTATATTTTAAAATAATGTTGCACTAATTTATGCTGGCCTCATATACCTACCGGCTACCCTAATTCTTACCTGCTGTGTACGTAATAGTAATTAGTTTTACCTTTGTCCTGTGTACTATAAGCGGGGTTTGGTAAAAATTTTAATTGGAAGTTTTAATTGAAAGTCTAGCCTAAACATAATTCTAGCGAAAACAGTTGTCAAATAGCTCGGTAAACGAACTGCCAAACTTCACTGATCGCATGGTAACTGACCTCAAATTCGGTATTTACATTAATTAATTAACAATTATCAACACGTCTTAGCCATTAAAATTAAGGCGCTAATTTCGCATACACCGTATACATTTTTTAATTGTTTCCTTTTCATACTTTTTTATATTTTTTATATATTTTTTGTTATTATTTTTTATTACGCAAGCACTCTTGTATAGTACAACTATTCGATAATATTTAGATTGTATAAAAGAGCATTTGCCCAAGTTCAAGTTTGTTGCTCCTACATATTTTACTTGTTTTTTATGGTCATCGAATACTTGCCATTCGTTTGGTCTTTTGCAATAGGCAACAAAATGTCCAATTAAAGATATGGTCGATGATGAACCGGATCTCGGAAAATAGGTCGGAACAAAACTTTTTCTCAGCGGAACAAAACGGTACAACGCTAACATAAAACTTTGGCATCGAGAAAATTTCAAATTTCCAAAAAGCTTTTCTGGCCCCTCATCGGAAAATAGCTTATATCTCGGAAAATAGGTCGGAACAAAACTTTTTCTCAACGGAACAAAACGATGCAAAGCTAACACAAAACCTTGGCATCGAGAAAATTTCAAATTTCCAAAAAACTTTTCTGGCCCCTCCTCCGAAAATGGCTTATATCTCGGAAAATAGATCGGAACAAAACTTTTTCTCAACGGAACAGAACGATACAAAGATAACACAAAACTTTGGCATCGAGAAAATTTCAAATTTCCAAAAAGCTTTTCTGGCCCCTCCTCCGAAAATGGCTTATATCTCGGAAAATAGGTCGGAACAAAATTTTTTCTCAACGGAACAAAACGATACAGAGCTAACACAAAACTTAGGCATCGAGAAAATTTCAAATTTCCAAAAAGCTTTTCTGGCCCCTCCTCCGAAGATGGCTTATATCTCGGAAAATAGGTCGGAACAAAACCATTTCTCAACGGAACAAAACGATACAAAGCTAACACAAAACTTTGGCATCGAGAAAATTTTAAATTTCCAAGAAGCTTTTCTGGCCCCTTCTCGGAAAATAGCTTATATCTCGGAAAATAGGTCGGAACAAAACTTTTTCACTACGAAATATTTCGATACTAGGCTAACATTAAACGTTGGCATAAGAAAAAACTGCAATTTCCAACTAATAACGTGGAATTTCCCAGACGTAATGAATAAATTACTTGTATCTGGGGAAATAATTCAGAACAAATCTGTACTGTCATTTCAATGTACCTACCTCCAAAACTATACGAAAAGTTTTGAAAGTGACACGCATCTCTGAAAAATAATGCAAAATTACCTAACATACAATAGAAGCAACAATCGGCGCGACGTAGGGGCCTGTAGAATGAAAACAAACCATGCAATATACATGCTCTCACCGTCTAGAGCCCGTCGCCCCGCCGGCCGCTGTCGCGTCTCTCTGTCTAGCGCGTGGCTGCAAGAATCAACCCGCTTGGGACGACGCAATATTGTAAAGGAATAATTTTAATTTTATGACAATAGTTGGAGATGATTTTTTCTCAATAATACATATGTACATAGTTTATTGACACGCACACATACATAAGAACATACATTTAGGTATATGAAATGTCACGAACGTGGGTTGAAATCGCTCATCGGAAAATTGCTGGTATCTTCAAAAATAAAGCGGAACAAAACTTTTTCTCTACGGAACAATTCGACACAAAACTAATACATGAGTCTGGCATCGAAAAAATTTCAAAATTCTAAGAAAGCTGTTCTGGCCCCACCTCGGAAAATTGCTTATATCTCCGAAAATAGGTCGGAACAAAACTTTTTCTCAACGGAACAAAACGACACAAAACTAACACAAAACTTTGGCATAAAAAAAATTCTAAATTCCAATGTGGTGGGGCTGGCATTTCCCCAGCCCCTCCTCAAAAAAATGGCTATATCTCGCGAACGAGAAAGGAACAAAACTTTTTCTTTACGGAACAATTCGACACAAAACTAACACAAAACTTTGGTGTATAGCGATATTTCAAAATCCACCATGGTGGGGCTGGAGAAATGCACCTGCGTTTAACCGTTGAAAGAACGTTCGTGTAACCCCACTTAACGGCCAACACGCATCGTTCCGTCCGCGTAGAAAAAGTTGTTTTTACTTGGATTTTACCAGACCCGAGTTCACTGGCGTATTAAATTCGTGAATGTTATGTCTCCGTCTCGCTCTATCGTCACTGAATTGATAGTTTGAACTTTGATGTAGTTGTCCCATAATTTATTATATTGTTCTGGTCAGTCATTAAAGTCGCAGGCGTTGATATTTCTGTCATCTTAATAGAAACGAATATTTTTTTATACTGTTGTATTTAAACATTGCGGAAAATATTCAGTTGTTCAAATGGAATGGCCATGTTAGCGGCAACGCGTATATTTTCGCATGCTGCAGAATGCCGGGGCAATCTGTGTAATGCCTTGTGAATTTCGACAAAGTATAAAATAACAATGATCATTGATCGTATATATGTACTTTGCCTAGTTTTATGGAATGCCTAGCCCCTAGGCATTGTGTAGAAAGTTGAATGCTATATCTAGCATCATCTAGCATCATCTAGCATCATGTCTACCTATCGGTGGACAGTATAAGAAGATGAGTATAGAATCACTTACACGATGTTTCAAAAGAAATAACCAGAACTTCAAGAGTTTGCTTTTGATAAACAATGTAAATAAAGTACATAATATTAAGCTTGCCGCGGAATAGACAGATCCACCACAGAATTTACGAATGGTGCTTGTTTCCTTATAATTTTGCACAAAAGCTCTTCTTCATTATACTTCAGCCATTGCTGATATCCAGCCCTATATGTAGGGCATAGTAATGTAAAATTTAGTCTTCGAATAACTTTCTACAAATCGTCAATGCCATGTTTAAATCATGGTATTTTACAAAAAAAAACAATGATTTTAATCCACAAAATTTTTCCCATACCTGATATACATACCTTTCTTGACTTTTTATAGATCGAAATAATTCACAATTTCAAGTTATGCTATGTTTATGTTCTTGTTACATGAATTTACCACCAGATGGAATCAATTCTGAAATCAATTTACTTTGCCTAGTGAGCCTTTGGCATTACATAAAATGCCTAGGCAATATATAAATCTAATCTTGTACATTATGCCTATGAGTGATAGCCAAATAGAATACCTAGAGATTCCTTAGAATTTGAAACTATACAGACTAACAATTTAATGCGAACTGTCGGTGATATTGTGAAATATCGTCCTTTATTGTTTCACTCAAAAAGGCACTGCAGTAGGGCGTTTGCAATGATAACATTGCATAAAACGGCAAATCTAAATATGTAATTGCGTTATCTTTACAGATTGTGGAGAAACTTTGGCCAACTTTTAGTTGTCTCATGGGCGCCATAGTTGATTTTTACATTTGAAGAATTTCCCTTATTCCGTTTCCGCTTCACGCAATATGCCATACAGGTTGGGCAGAAGTTTGTGTGCAAATTTTGATATCGTTACTTTTGCAAACTGTTTTGGAACTAAATTAAAAATTTTTAACTAAAATTATGTGTTACCATTTATTCATCGGTCGGTCAGGTCTTGGCTGTTCGTTTTTCAAGTAAAGATTACATCCTAAAATGAAAAATATCGAACAACATTGGGAGTAACTTCAGGCTGATGTGGCAATCTCTTAATTTAAAAATGCCATGGGAAATTAACAATGAAAAGACTTGGTTTTGCCGTTGTGACATACAACAATTAATGTTGCTTCTAGCTCCGATTCAATCTTCACACAAACAATCAAGAAATAGTAACATTTAGTTTGTCTAACATTTAACATTTATTTTGTCTAATTGATACTGAAACATTGAGAACCAAAAGTTGGTAATGGATTCTCCCCGAGATTTAAAGATAACTCAAGTACAAAATTAGATTTCTCGTGCCTTTGCAATGTTTTTGTTTCAAACGTCCACCGTTTGTTTAGAAAAAAAACAAGAAAAAAAACATTTTTTAATATTTGCCCTGTTCAAAAAACTAAATTGATCGGATATCATTAGAAATGGTGCATAGCACAACATAACATTGGATTAAATATGTATGTACAGCCGAAGAAAAAAGGATCTTTACATGAGCGCGGCAAGCCTACACCAAGCGTAGGTCGGAGATTGTCGGTCGTCGTATATACCTGCTAAAGCCATAAAACCAAAGGGTCACTTGTGTTTCATTTCATTTTAAGTTTTCTGTATATAGATGGAATGAAATTGCGTTTCGTATTAATATAATATATTTTCGATATTTGGAACGAGCAAAACTGCCGCTCGTAGCTAAAGATTGTTATTCGTTAATATTTTTGTTTCGATTGGCAATTGCAATATTATGTCATTTATACTCAAATACATAGTAACGTTAGTTATAATTATAAAAATTCGACTTAGCACATTAAAATACTTCATCATCATGGCTACGTTGCCTAAAGGCAAACCGATTTCTACATCGGATATCCGCTGTCAATAATTTTTAAAGGAAGGTAATCCCAGATAGGAATTTCATGTAAGTGAAAAAAATCTAACTCGGTTTCTACTTCGTCGCAGACCGAGATAATATACTTTTATCTAAAATTTTTTTATATTTATTTAATTTAAGTTATGATAAGTAATTGAAAAATGGAAACTCCGTAAACTACAAAAAAAATCACTTAGATGGATATTATATATTTTATTTATGCATATAATTATGTATACAACAAAAATTATATAAATATAAAATGGGAAAATAGTATAGATAAAAATAATAGGTAGATAAAATAAATATATGTAATAACATAAAAACAAACATTTAATAATATAGTAATAACATAAGCATGTATTAAATAAGAAAAGTGTTCTGTTAGGTTGGAGGTGATATAAATTTGGAGTGCCTTTATTTCATATTTGTTGAGGTTGGTATGACACAGAAGTAAACACAGAACATATGTATCGTCAATTTGTTGCACTAAGAAAACAAACAAAATCCTTTGTTGTTGTATCAGCTCAAATTGATTTAATTATGGTTTTCCAACAAATTTATGATTTTCTATCAAATAGCTGCCTAGATTAATAGTTGAAGTGCTTTTTGTTTGTTTCCTTGGTGTTTTAATTGCACTAATGGACATTTTTAACGACCTTTTAGCTGCTCATTATAATTTATAGAGGTTTTGACTCTATTGCACATTTATTTACTTAAGTGTTTAAAATATATGATAAAAGGAACATTCACATTTATTATATGTCCCACATTTTTCCCGCATAAATTATTTTTAGAAACTAAATGTTTCAGAGTAAAACTTTTCATATGGACCTAATTGTTTTTCCAAATCCTTAAAAAGTTACAGCAAACTTGAAATATTAGCAAAATAAATTTTTATATAAAATATAATTCCGGGCCTTTAATTTTGTAATTAACCGAGTTTGTATTACCTTGTTATGCAGCAACGGATAACTTTGAATACAACCATTTTATGTTTTTTTATGTCAATTTTCTGATGTTCAGATAAAAGGTTCAATGTTTCAAGGTTTCTAAGGGACCCTTCTGAGGTGTCTAGAATATTGGAGTTAGCCAGTATACATTTTTTTATCATTACAAAAATCAAATTAGCGATGAATTGACTGCTCGTCTTTTCCACAAAAATCAAAATTGAATACTTGGAAAATAAAATATAAAACATACAAATAATCCTTAACATATTCACAGGCACTCACAAAATATGTTATCAATTTCTTACAATTTTGAGTAAATTTTATTACACAACATTATAAATATATTACATCGAGACAATTAAGCGATACATATATCAAAATCAGTGAGAAAAAAAGGGAATGGCCATTAAAAACCTATCGTTGACGTCATAAGTAAAAACAATTGAAGGTTGGACATTGAATTTAATATAGCTATGTATATTTATATATATTTTGATAATTACAAATTGGCAAGTTGGAGGATTTTTAAAATAGCAATCCGTTCCAGAGATTTTGTCGTTTCCATGCCTTACATAATAAATAATAAAATTCAATTGATTAATTAATATTAAGGTAAATAACAATTTAATGATAATAAATTGAGTAACATAATAGATTGAAGTTTCAATAAATTTTAATTTTACAAGTTTTTGAAAGTTATCGACATATTATTCTGATGTGATATCATTCATATTGGATTGTAAATCCTAACCCTTCCTTATCACACATAAGAGAATGCGTATGGATGCTATTATAGAACGTCACAATATAATTTTAATAAACAAAAAATAACAACATTTTTATAATTAAACTAAAATGCTGAACAACAGTTCTAAAGGTCATAGCTGCAGCAAAGTAGAAACCGGGACAAATAAGATTTTCAGTTACATGCAAAATTGTAGAAATCTTTTAAACATTATTTACGCCGAATATAATGATCGGTTTTGTGTTTCAGACATACGCCGGCCGGCCGCGGCGGCGCCCTGATGATCAAGGACTTCAAAATGTGCTTTACACAATATTCAACAAATTTGCAGATACGACCTTTAGAACTATAACGGCAGTATACCGACTGAAATTGTCGGTATAGGTAATACCACGAGAGCTGCAAATGAGTCATCGATTTCAGCTGTTATTTCGGTGATACGTTACAGACCATTCCCGTGCGTTAGACAGAAACAGCGTGCCTTTTCATGCGTCTGTTCTTACGATTTTTAGCGATGACGCATTTGCAGCTCTCGTGGTTTTACCTATATACCTACTTACAATAGGAATTAATTTACTGTATATTTTAAAATACATTAATTATTACAATGCACTTTTGTCAGGTTCGGATATCGGAAACATATATAAATAGACGAAATTCGATTTCATTCCATACATACAGAAAAATAGAACGAAGCGAAACAAAAGTGACCCTTTGGTTTTATGACTTTAGCAGGTAGGTATCCGACGACCGACGACCGACAATCTACGACCTACGTTTGGTGTACGCTAGCTACGGGCATGTTAACATCTTTTTTTCTTCGGCTGTACAAGTAGTATGTACAATCTTCACAATACAAACAATTCGTTTTTTAAAGAAATATATGAATCGACAAATATTATTGGAAATACGAATAATTAGAATTTTATACCGCTTTTTTTGCCCACAGTGTATGCCATGTAATTTGATGGGCATAACCACAGATTCTTGGGTCGAATATTAGGGCGCTGCCATAACCTCGACGCAAATCAAGACCCTGGTATATATGTAAATGAAATTCGCCGACAAAGTGAAAAATAATAAGTATT
The DNA here is from genome assembly GCA_963966075.1 of Aphodius sticticus. Classification (NCBI taxonomy): domain Eukaryota; kingdom Metazoa; phylum Arthropoda; class Insecta; order Coleoptera; family Scarabaeidae; genus Aphodius; species Aphodius sticticus. The sequence continues at coordinate 41,768,462 of OZ014508.1, read as the reverse complement.
TAATTATGTATCAATATCCCACATTTGAATGCCAGAGTAATAAATTATTAATCATTCTAGCGTTTAATATTGCACCGCATGTAGAACGCAACCATTTGCGTTCCAGCGGTATAAGCAAAAAAGGGTCGATTGTCGAGCATTTCGGTCGATGATAAAAACAAGTGCGGGTTGTACGACGAGTATTCAGCGTGCTAGCTAGCCAGAAAGGTTACGATTTTCCCATTCCCAACGGGCAACCCGGTGCGGACAAACCGCGACGGTATTGGCGCCGTGCGCGTACGATATGCCCATCTCTATTGCCGCCGGACGGGACTAAGATCGCCACGAGGTGGCGCTGTTCTATGCAGTTTCCTTCCTAGTAATCACCCACGTGGTAGTTACCTGTAGCGCGTCTACTAAGTAAACATAAACAAGAAAGCTGTTGCCACACAGCACGAGTTAACCATATTTGTATATTTGTATACACAATGCTAGTCTGTGCACAACGCTATCAGCTGACAGAAATAATAAATAAAGTCGACTACAGCGCTTTTGCGTGCAGCGGTGACCGAGAAAACTTCTGGCGGATACATATTCCGCCATGGGCGCATAAAGCGTTCCTCAATCCCCCACTCCGTACTGCGCACGGTGCCAATACCCGCCCGTGTAACCATACCCAAATGTGCATAAGTTCGCCGTGCCGACGCCCGCTTTTGCGGGTAGCAGGCAGGGTTGTTATGCCTAAAACAATTTGCTTTAAACCAGTGTTTTACACATGTTTTACAACAAATGTTTTGTTTTAAATATTGCATTTTAAACGTGTTTTAAAACTACCAATATTTGAACAGTCTTTGTTGTTTTTCATAAAATATTACTATACAATATACAATATCAGTGGTAGCAAGTAAAATAAAAATGAACGTTTTTACAACAACCCTGGTAGCAAGTAATGCGCGTTAAATATAATTCGTATCTAATATAAATGTGGGATTGTGTTAATGAAACGCTGGTAAAGATAAAAGAATACTATTCAAAAATAATAATACGGTCACATGTCAAGATGTTATACGTTTCGATACCCGAGGCGTACTACCAAGCTTGGCTTGAGCTTTTGGCGTAGCTTGTAGTGAGGTGGTGGTTCTGGTGTTGCGTCTGCGCACATGCCGGAACCAACAACTCGGCCAGTCCTGACCGGAAGTTCGTCATCGATCTCCTTTTCACCTTCATGCTGTGGCTCATCTTGGTTTTCTTGCTCTTCTTCATCTCCTGGGCTTTGGTCGTTGTCTTCTTCTGGGGTTTCGTCTTCTTCTGGAGTTTTGTCTTCTTCCGGGTTTGGTTCGTGGTCTTCTTCATAGCTATTTATTCCTTTTTCGGGTCGTCCTACTACCTCTTGGTCGGAATCATCAGGGATCATCAGGGTCGTTGTAGTAAGTTGACCATGATTTCATATAGTCTGCTGCCGTTGAAGTATTCTTTGGTCCTTCTTGAACTCCTATTTTCTCAACATCATAACGATCGTGTGGTTTTACCTTTTTATTTTATATGGCCCTAGGAACTTGGTCTTCGTTTTCCCTGGGCAATAAACTGGGTACGTCGTATGGCTACCAGATCTCCGACGTTTTATTTCTTCGCTTCTTTTCTCTTTCTGTTAAAATTACGTCTGCTTTCTTCTTGTATATTGCTTATACTATCTTTTGCTTCATTTCTTATCTGCTCGCTATTATTCAGGAAACTTTTGATATATTCTATTATTCTATTATTTCTTTCAATAGTGGATCATCTTGGAATCGTGGTATCACGCCAAACATCATTTGTCCTGATGTTGATTCAATTGCTCGGTGGAAGGTTCAATTTAAAAACATCTGTACTTTAGGAACATGTTTATACCAAGTACTTTCGTCTTCTATGGCCAGCTTAGCGAGTATTGGTATGATCATTCGATTGACTCTCTCGACCTGGCCATTGCCTCGAGGTACTCCGGTCGTGATGTGGATCAGTTCGATAACTTCGTCTTCGCAGTAGTTTTTGAACTCTTCGGATGTGAACGCTGTTCCTCGATCTGCAATAATTCGTTTTGGGTTTCCAAATACCTGCTTTTGCTGCTCCAGCTTCTGTAGAACTTCAGCGCTCGTGAGTGTCTTAGTTGGGTAGATCCATACAAACTTGGAGAATCCGTCAACAACAACAAACATGTACTTGTACCCTTTTCCCGTAGCTTCCAATGGTCCTAGATGATCTACATGGTACGTATGCAATGGTGTGTCGCCTTTGTCCAACGGGTAGAGTAAACATTCCTGTTTGCCCTTTTTTATCTCGACCAATGCATGGAATACAATTTTTGATCACGGTCTCCATTTTTTGTCGCAGTTGGGGTATCCAATATTCTCGAAGAATAAGCTCCTCGGTCTTCCTGGCTGCAAAGTGACCATTCTTCACGTGGTATTCCTTCACGATGTCGTAGTACATCCCTCTCGGAACGGCTAGTAAGTCCTTGCCTTGTACAGACTTATACAGAAGTCCATTTCCGCGGAAATAACCTTCATTAGACAAATTATGTTCGTTCAATAACTCGCCTATCGTTCTAAGGTGTTCATCGGATTGTTGGGCAATCTTCAATTTCTCCAAGAACTCGTTATGGGAAATGGCCATCACCGAATTCCTGGATAGCGCATCTGCATGCCTCATCGCACTCCCTGACCGATGCTCTATGGTGTAATCGAATTCCTCCATTAGCAGGGCCCACCTAGCGACTCTGGTTGCCAAATCCCTTTTCTTCAATATTTGAGTAAATGCTGCACAATCCGTAACTATCTTGAACGAAATTCCTAGTAGGTAAACTCAAAATTTCTTGATTGCTGTCACGATGGCCAAAACCTCTAGCTCATAGCTGCAATAGTTCTGCTCTGCTGGCGTCGTCTTTTTACTCATATAATATATCGGATGCATTTTACCATCTTCACCTTTCTGCAAAAGCAGCGCACCGTAACCATATCTGCAAGCATCTGTATGAAGCTCCGTCGCTGCATCAGGGTGATAAATTCCAAGGACAGGTCGTTCTGCTAAAATTGCCTTTAATTTGTCGAAGGTTTTCTTTTGTTCATCACCAAACACAAACAAGGTCTCTGCTTTCAATAAATCACTCTAAGGTTTACCAATTAGTGAATAATTCCGTATAAACTTGCGAAAATATCCTGCGAGTCCTAGAAAGCTTTGAACTTGCTTCTGATTCTTTGGTGTCGGAAACTTCGTTACAACTATAGTTTTAGTCTTTAATGGTCGTACCTGGCTATGTTCGATCTGATGTCCTAAGTACTCTGTACTGTCCTTAAGAAACTGGCATTTCTCCATTGTATTCGTAGACCATATTCTTCTGCCGTCTTCAAAATACTTCGTAGTCGCTTGAAACCCTCAGAGATATCCTTAGCTGGTATGATCAAATCGTCCATATAACCCAATACTTCTTCTTTCTGAATATGTTGTCGAAACACATCGTTGACATATCTTTGGAAAACTGAAGGCGAGTTACACAAGCCAAAGGGAACTTTTAAAAATTCGTACTGGCTATCAGCAGTAGGGTGACCAGATCTCATAGAGGGGGAAAAATGTCGGAATCTTGTACGTCTGGACCCCACAAAACGATTGCCCTTTCCAGATATTGAGATAGCCGAAATTTGAGCTCGGTTAAACGACGTTAACCCGTGCCGCTCGTCGCTTAAAGTTTGAAAAAATCCAATTTTTTTGCCAAAAGGCTGACATATGGAGCCATAACTCCAGAACGGCAAACAATAGAAACACGCTTAATATCTCAAAAGAAAGCTAGTGTTGTTCTTCAAAATTTATATTCCATACATAACATTTTAATGAAATTAAAGTTAACTGTTATTGGACTCTGAAATAGCATCCACATCAGGTGTACAAAGCCGGACCAAGGATAAAATATTTCTTGTGGGCTATCCCATTCACCAGATCACCGGTTGTAAAAAACCCTCAAATGGTCAAGTTTTGTGTGCTTTATTTTATAATTTACGTACTGTGAAATTAACTTTAAGAGAATCAGCAAAACTTACCATACGAGAAGTGTTCATTTTTTGGGAGAAAGCTCGAATCCCGACTGAGCAAGATGCAATTACTAAGCGGGAAAAGTTTCACGCCGAGTGGAGACCTCTTCAAAAAGACCGGAAGAAAACATCGCAAACGGTCAAGAATAAATTTAAACAGTTTCTTGAAAAGTTTGATGATCTCTTTGATATTGCTCAACAAGATGCCTTGGCTCTGATGAAACCGGAAGAAGATAAGGCGTTTGTCGTGAAACAGAGGCAGAAGGACCGCCCAGGTTCCATGACTGGAGTGGATCTCAAGTTGTCTCGAGCTGAAGAAATCAAGGCGCAAAAGGAACTTGCAAAAATGAACCGACAAATCCAAGAAGAAACTTTTGATATTGGTGAATTTTTTAAATTATTATTCTAAAAAAATAGATAAACAAATAAGTAAATAGTTTCATTATAATTGAAAGAAAATTATACATGAGAGCATCATTTGGTATCTTTATGATTGAGTTTATATTTTTTAAATAATACCTATTGATAATTAGAAGTAGGTAATTTAGTACCTATCCCTACTATATACTAAAAGTCTAACACAGTCCGCGGAAGAAGTTTACGAAAATCGGGGAATCGGGGGAAGGGTCTGCTTCTCGGAGAAGCGAAAATCGGCGCCGCCGGCGCCGATTTTCCGCCTAAAATTGGATTGTACAGCGCTTAGGCCTTCGATTTCGTCCATTTTCGGCCCAGTTTTCGTTATTTTTTAACTCGATTCGGGTAAATTTATGGATTATGCTTTAGGAGTGTACAGGTCAGCGCGTCGCCATGGCAACCTATCGAGGTTGCTAGGCAACGGCCGCGCGCTTCGCGACGCGGTCACCAGACGGCGGCACATCATGTCGCTGTTGAGATTACGCTACGAAGCAATAGATGGCGCCCCGTAACCGCTTCGAACGGTTGTTTTTCCGGGCTTTTTGTTTATCTCTTAACGCTTCGGCGATCTACCTAGGTCGACCAGCAGGCCTATTAGGCCTGCACATTCTCCTAGTGTATTACTACTATTCTGCTAAAACGGCGAGTTTTTATATATTTTTTTCTCTTTCTTTTGTTGCTTCTTAGAGACGGATGATGAAGATAAGTTCAAAGAAGCAGACACTGAAGAGGACACCATCTACCAGGAACTTGACAGCTTGGAGGAAATGGACATCCCTGAAGAAGCTGCAGAAGATCCAGGACCATCTGAGACCAAGAGGATGAAAGTTTCATTTGCAAGGGGCGTTAAAGAGATTTTAAACATGAAATTGTCCATTTTGTTAGATCGATGTAAGGTATCTGACAGAAATGCCACGAGAATTTTAATAGCTACTTTAGAAGCACTAAACTTTGACCCCCTTGGATCACTAGACGGCAATGTTGTGGGTTTTAGAACTCCAGGAGCCATTCATAACGCTAGGTGGATGGCAAAGGCTATTTACTGCTTAAAAATCTTAATTTTTTGTTGTCAATTTAAGATGTCTAAAGAAGAAGAAAGTTCTGTGCGTGCCGTTTCTGTTTTCCTAGTTAAAATTTATTGTAAAGCTTGGTTCAATGCTCCAAAAGCTCATCTTGCACCAAAGGAAGATTTAGGTATTTTGCATAGTCTGTTAGAGTGACCAGCGCTACTCAAAGTGGTGGTCCGCGGACCGGTGCCGGTCTGCGAGCAATAGGCTGCCGATCCGCCAGCAGGCCGCGATGACAGTGGCACAGATACCGCTCTCAAATGACTCTACAGCCCGTAGAATTCAAGACCGCGCCTATGATGTGGAAGATCAGTTAAATGAACAAATAAAAGCAGCAAAATGTGTTGCTTTGATTTGAAAATAATGTAGACATGCAGGAAGAGTTTTTTTTTTCGGTTTCACTGCCAACAAACACCACTAGTTCAGAAATACTCAAAGCTGTGACGGAGTATGTGGTCAATTATTGCGGACTGGACCTGAAACTTTGTGTAGGTGTATGTTCTGACAGGGTTGCTGCATTGACGGGACGACATTCTGAAATCGTTACACAAGTTAAAAACATGCATTGCACAAGAATGCAAGTCGACACATTGTTTCATTCACCGGGAAAATCTGGCAAAAAAATACCAGAATTAAACGATGTGCTCATTGACGTCGTGAAGATTGTTAACTATATAAAGTCAAATGCTTTGAACTCATCATAGGCAACTCTTGTTACATGATAAAGTGCGTTGGTTATCGAAGGGCAGTTGTTTCAAGAGTATTCGAGCTTCGGAGCGAACTATCGGCAATCTTTTAGAGCAAAAACCCAACTACGCCTAACTTTTCATGGATGTAAATTGGGAGGCCAAGCTCGCTTATTTGGCTGATATATTTGCCGTCTTTAATGATCTTAATACATCGATGCAAGGAAGGATGGTTTGCTGTTTCACCATAGCAGACAAGATGGATGGACAGAAATGAAAACTTAAAGCATCGAGAGATCGTTTAACAAGAAAGTGTTTTCGCATGTTTGTCATCTTAGTGACATTCATCCACGATGCAGGGGAAGCAGTGATGTTAAATACCCGGGTATTTATTATCAAGGGTAAATACCCCGGGTATTTACCAAAAGTGGGTATTTTGCGGGGTATTTATAGATACTTATGATTATACATTATGTTAAGTATGTCAACTTAGCGGCTTTTGTGGTTGTTAATAAATTTCTTATTTTGCTATGAATCCAACTAAATGTACTGAATGTTCTTATATAACTCAAATATTAAAAAAAAATAAAATGAAATAAAAAAAAAATAAATGTAAAATATTAAAATATTTTACATTATTTGTAATCAAGAGTACACATCTACAGAGTGTCCCATTTTTTTCCCTGCATAACTTTTTGCCACATAGTAATTGCCGCACTGAATAAAAAGTTTCATAAGGACCTATTTGTTTTCTTTATTCCAGATCTCATAGAGGGGGAAAAATGTCGGAATCTTGTACGTCTGGACCCCACAAAACGATTGCCCTTTCCAGATATTGAGATAGCCGAAATTTGAGCTCGGTTAAACGACGTTAACCCGTGCCGCTCGTCGCTTAAAGTTTGAAAAAATCCAATTTTTTTGCCAAAAGGCTGACATATGGAGCCATAACTCCAGAACGGCAAACAATAGAAACACGCTTAATATCTCAAAAGAAAGCTAGTGTTGTTCTTCAAAATTTATATTCCATACATAACATTTTAATGAAATTAAAGTTAACTGTTATTGGACTCTGAAATAGCATCCACATCAGGTGTACAAAGCCGGACCAAGGATAAAATATTTCTTGTGGGCTATCCCATTCACCAGATCACCGGTTGTAAAAAACCCTCAAATGGTCAAGTTTTGTGTGCTTTATTTTATAATTTACGTACTGTGAAATTAACTTTAAGAGAATCAGCAAAACTTACCATACGAGAAGTGTTCATTTTTTGGGAGAAAGCTCGAATCCCGACTAAACATGAGCAAGATGCAATTACTAAGCGGGAAAAGTTTCACGCCGAGTGGAGACCTCTTCAAAAAGACCGGAAGAAAACATCGCAAACGGTCAAGAATAAATTTAAACAGTTTCTTGAAAAGTTTGATGATCTCTTTGATATTGCTCAACAAGATGCCTTGGCTCTGATGAAACCGGAAGAAGATAAGGCGTTTGTCGTGAAACAGAGGCAGAAGGACCGCCCAGGTTCCATGACTGGAGTGGATCTCAAGTTGTCTCGAGCTGAAGAAATCAAGGCGCAAAAGGAACTTGCAAAAATGAACCGACAAATCCAAGAAGAAACCTTTGATATTGGTGAATTTTTTAAATTATTATTCTAAAAAAATAGATAAACAAATAAGTAAATAGTTTCATTATAATTGAAAGAAAATTGTACATGAGAGCATCATTTGGTATCTTTATGATTGAGTTTATATTTTTTAAATAATACCTATTGATAATTAGAAGTAGGTAATTTAGTACCTATCTTAATATACTAAACGTGACTCACACTCAGAACGAGAGTTTTCTAAAAATTTGGAAACTTGGCAATGCAAAGGCTTTTGAAAGAAGCAAAAATCCGGACCGAGTAGGCCGATTTTGGCGACTAGATTGAAAACTACAGTGCTTACGTTGTCGATTTCGTCGATTTTTTGCCCAGTTTTCGAAAAAAAAATTCCAAATTTGCCTAAATTTATGAATTTTTATTTGGGTCTGTACCGGCCGGCTCGCGTCGCCAAGCAACCACTCAACAAACTGACAGTTCTCCGCTCGACGCTGTCGAAATGGTCGAAATCGCCGTAATTTTAGCGAAGCGCGCGGTTTTTTCCCAAAGTGCCGTAAGATGGGCTCGCAGAAGGGAACAGAATCGTCGCCGACCACCGTAGTAGCTTTGCGAACGTCAATAATTGTCATTTTCGGGCAAATTCTGCGTTAGGGGCTCGAATGGCGCGTCCTTTTGGTCGCGTCGACGAGCGACCGTTCTCTCTGCCCATATCCGCGCCTATATCAAAGCGATCTGGGCTGAAAAGTGCCAGCGGGGCACTGTAAGAGGTATTTATTGCGTGAAAATTAACGTTTCGACGAAATTTGCATTTTGACTATTCTCCTGGCCTCAGATTTCTACCCAACTTGGCTCCGAGAGCATATACGAAAAAAATAAACGGGTCGGGAACGTCCCTAAGTAACTATATCGACGACAGAAACTGTAGCCCCTAATTGGCGGTAAATGGAACATAAACCTGTAAATTTCAGTCCGATTACCGCTTACGGGGCGTTTTTAAATCGTAACCTGTTTGAAATCATTGCTTTGGGTCAAAGGTTGGACCGTTAGTTGCCTTTGCCTTTCAAAGTGCTTCAAAGTGAACTTAGTACGTCAAATTATGCCGCAAGAAAACAACTACATATTTCGAGAGAGTATCCAAGTGATGTATTTTATATTTAACGGAGAGAGTCACTTTTAGAAAGCCTGAATTGATGACTTTCATCGCGGTATTTATATTCGAACGACGATACATAGATCCGTGTGTTTAGATGAAAAGTCCCTAGGCAAATAAGTTGGTAGCGATGCCGATCTGTCAGAACAATCGATATTTAACATAACCTTGCAAGATTGGGAGAACTTTCTGGTTTTTATTTTTTAGTTCTAAATTATATTAAAAGAGTGTGACTGGTGTCAGAAAGGAGCCTGTATTGGCTCGAATCCTATTTATTGCCCCGCACAATAGAAGAAGAAGAAGGAGATAAACATGCAAGATGTAAGGCCGCATACACGGCATATAAATATTTATCTACATTGGCTAGGACTGCTAACAATAGCCTCCATATACCAAAGAAGAAGAATAACCAATAAGATGGCAGGTTTCAATAACAGGAAAGCCTGGACCAGTAGTCGTTTAATCAAATGTTATGAGACAATCGATTTCGACACATCAAGTGTCATTCTCAAGTCTCGCTGCATAGAAACCAGAAGTATAAGCTAAGTGATCTCTCTCTGAATACAATCTACACGCAGTCGGTTATAAACTACTTAGATAAGTGGGTAGTAAGTACATTTGGGGGGCTCATATGGTTAAAATTTAAGTTAGGATACGCTTCGGTCCGAACCAACTGAGTATGGCGCCTTACACACTGAATGGTGGCGTTTTCTGCGTGATTACTGGTTATGGGGTCACGTAAATTTGCCAGGAAGCATAGGGTCCCTTTCGCCGCCGTCAAGAAACGGATGAATAATGTCTCGATAGGACTGACGTCTGATTGAACTGGCCTAAAGGCGCTTTCTTCGATTGCCTGATAGAATTGGAAATTGGGGTAGCTGTCGGATGAATTCTCAATCAGCTGTTTGAATAAACAGAAGTCGGCTATATCGAACAACGGTGGTGCCATACGTTTTTCTTTGCCTTTCGTTGACGACGCTTCCAAATAATTCAACAGGTACGTTATCTAGATAGACGTGTATTCTATCGTTAATTATTATTCTTGATTAATTGATTAATATTGTTTTTAGTGAAATGTTGCCGTTGGGACTGAGTTTTGATGACAATATTTAAAACGGAAGACGATCGACAAGTTAAGGAGATTCGAGTTACACGATTAGACGTTTATGTGCGTTATGATTGGTGCACGGTTAGTGCGATAGTTCAGAAGTCAACGGTGTCCGTGACGATGACAGTTCGACAACCTTATTCGGGCACAACGCTCCGACAACCTTTGCTGAAGTCGCCCGAAGGCAAAGTTCAAAATGTATCCCGGAATTGACAAAAAGAACGATCAAGTGGCAAATTTTATATGTTCTGAAAGTAGCTATTCTGCGGAATTTGCTTCTGGAATTTATGTACGTCCTCTCTGGCTAAGACGCACGATCTTTCGTACTTCTGTACTTACCGGTACGTAGAACAAATTTAATTAAATTTAATTTAAAAAATTAAATTTAATTGTTCTGATGTTCAACATGTTTTGGAAATTTGAACGAAAATACAACTCCATATGCTCCTTTTTTACTCAGTAAAAAAGTTCCGTTGAAAGTTTATTTATGGATTTTTATTGTTTCCATATTTTTATGTTGCCTTCGCTTTTGCATCGTTTGATGTGAATTTTCATTTTCTATTTTCCTCTGTTTTGCTAATATTTCAAACTTTTCTAACAAAATATTATATGAAACTTTTTACTCAGAACATTTAAAAAAGCAAAAAAAATCATGGAGATTTTGTTTATTCAATTCATCTTTTAGTTTTTATTTTAATTTGATTTTTTGCTAATTTATTAGGTAGCCAGTTCAACAAGAATCCTGAATCAAAACTGTGGCCCAATGCAAGATCAAGATAGGAGGACGTGGAAAACATGCTTGAAATCTCTCCGATCTGGAAAAATTAGTAAATGGGGTGTACAGCTGCCCGTCAGTCCTCGCATCGATCGACTTCAATGTTTGCCGGAGAACGAGGAGTCCTGATCTCTTTTGTGTCAGAGCTCCGAGAACAAATTATGCTTGCAATGGGCCTTTGCACAGGTTACTGCTCAATTGTAATAGGCGGGGACTGGATGTCTTCATGTCCTTCAGACAGTTTAGGTCAGTGTCATTGTACCAGAGCTTGCTGTATTTGGCTACACGTTGTTTAGTTGTTTAATTGTGTGATTGTTGTTGTTTTATTTTGTGGTATGTATTAGTGAAGATGTAATATGTTTATATATATTTAGTGTTATTGCACCTTGGGTCTGATGATATATATGTTTTTTAGATTGTATTTTTGTACAAGAGATGTATATCGTTTAATAAATATTATTATATTATTATTATTAAGACAAAATGAATAGCAATTTGCCACTGTGGTACTTACTTAATCTTTATACGTAGATTTATATGGTTTTTTTTTTATGTAATGTAATATTTACGTTTTATTATTTTGTTAATATTTCAGACAGCTGTAACTTTGAAGGAATTGAAAAAAAAAGTTATTGCGAGTTATTTGTTTTTCTTAATTTTGTATTCAATTAGTTTCTTTTTTAATTTGTCTTCTTTATTTACTTTTCATAATTGTAATATGATTGTTTGTCTTCTATTTTTGTTTTCCCATTTTGGACATATACAGTGTGCGTCAAAAAGCTGGAACCGTATGGGAATCTTTTTTATTATTCATTTCTCAGAAAATTGTATTCTTCATAAAAGTTTCTGCGTGGCCTAAAACCAAAAATGCAGTTATCAAACTTTAAGTTCTATTAGCCATATACAGGATGGTTCAGAAAATATGAACTAATAATAAGAGTAAAGTGCCTGCATTTTCCTTATTACCGTCAAATGTTATTTGGAAAAGTTGGTTAGAAGTAAAAATTATATTCAAATTTGAAATCACAGCCACCTATCTTGAACTTTTTTTTATTTTTACTCCTGTAATAAAATTTATTATGGCTGATATTAATTCTATTGAACTCTTATTGATGTATTTTTTGAGAATAGTTTTTTTTTAACTGGTGATTTTGATACGATTCCTAACAAGTTCTGTGAATTATTGTCGGACGTGAGGATTGTACCGTAACATTGTGATTTAGATAAAATCCATAATCTCCAATATGTACAGAATATGTAAACCACAACTGATTAGTTATTAAAAGTTCTTAATAATTATCTGCAATGTGCTACTAACATAATTGAAGACAAATTAAACTCTAAAAAATCTTTATTCTAAAACTAATATTTTTTTTTCATAATTTTACAGAATAATATCATCATAATAATAATGGTATAAAAAGATGACAATAATAACATCAAATAGTAATATCAAAATATAAAATTAAATTTCCACGTGCCCCCCTTCTCTTAATACAAAGCATAGTTTGTTTAAACAATTCCCTCGACACTCTATGTGTCTTATAATTTTCACCAACAATCAAAACAATTTCTATTTTCTCTTTGGTTAAATAATTCATTTTGATTAATATTATTAATGAAGCGCTGAGTATAACAACTCAAAACAAATAGCCATCGCACATGCTGCCTACGTGATTCTGTTGAACATGTGAACTGTTCATAAATTAATTGTTAGAGTCTAATTTGTTGTCACTTGTTTTCGAAGCATATTGCAGATAATTATTTATAACTTTTAATAGCTAATCAGTTGTGATTTACATATTATGTACATAATGGAAAATATGGATCATATCTAAACTAGAATCTTACGGTAAAATCACAATATTGCATCAAGAAAGTAATAATTTTGTGATAATTCTCAAAATTCATTACATATCGTACCAAAATAACCAGCTAAAGAAAAAAATAACTTTATTCTCAAAAAATACATCAATAAGAGTCCAATATAAGCCATAATAAATTTTATTACAGGAGTGTAAATTAAAAAAAAAAGACGTTCTCTTTTTTTCATGGCAGGTGGTTGTGATTTTAAATTTGAATATAATTTTTACTCATAACTAACTTTTCCAAATAACATTTGTCGGTAATAATGAAAATAAAGGCAAGTCACTCTTATCATTAATGCAAATTTTCTGAACCAGACTGTATATGGCTAATAAAACATAAAGTTTGATAACTGTATTTTTGGTTTTATGTCACGCAGAAACTTTTATGAAGAATAAAATCTTCTCTTAAATGAATAATAAAAAAATTTCCCATATGGTTTCAACTTTTTGGCCCACACTGTAGGTTGTTTTATTATTCCACTGTAACTTATAAAAAATAACTCCACATGTAACTTTTTACTCAAAATGACATTTAATTTAAAAAACGTCAACTTTCACAGGGATTCATCTATTTATTCTATTTATTTTAATTACCTTTGCTATACATTGTTTTTTATTTCTATTTTTATAATATTATTTATAGTTTAATATTACTGTGTATTATTTTGTTGTGGCCTTTGTTAATAAACTTCTGAGTATATTTATCAGCACTAATGTTTTTATAATTGTATTCAATCTTTACAACGGAACTTTATCAAATAAACACAATCAATTTTGAAAACTTGCTATTTTAGATTCTTAGATATGTTTCTCATGAAATTAATACAGCATGTATTCTGATTTTTTACGATCATTCCAAAACTTGCAGTAAATAAATAAAGTGTATTGCATAGCGTAGTAAATTAATACAAAAAGTAAGGATAATACCCTGGGTTATATATTATGGTATAATCAAGGATAATACTAAACAGTGATTTAAACTACTTTCCTTCAAGAACAATAATATTGTCATCAAAAGCCAGTTGGTTGGTAAAGCAACATGTTATTTATTTTAATATTTATATGGTTGTCTGGTTATTTTTTTAGTAGTAATAATTTGAATACAGATCACTGTAGTAATTGCGGAAACTCACAATTTATGCAATTGTAACACCAATCACAATATGGAAAAAAGTAATAACTGCTTCATATGCAACCATATATACACGATTCTTATATTTGTTGCGAATAATTGTTTGGGCTAAAGCATTAGCAAAAGGAACTGCTAAACGTTATAGGCTTGATATTGGTAATTAAATTAGCAGTTTAATTCTGATTTTGACGATTAAAGAAAAAGGAAATACTCCGTCGATTAACCATCTTTTCAGGAAATACTACGTTCGTCAAAAAAAAGAACTCATTTTTACATCACGTAATCCTGGCTTTTCTATTTGTCAAATTGACAGTTCTTTAATATGTATTCAATTATAGTCGATATCACGATGCTGCAAATTACTCATCGCTTATAAGTGTATGAACCAAGATTTTTGCATATCGCTCAGCTTGACTGTTGTGCATAGGCAACCGAACATAGATCACTGTAAATACGTTGCCTACCGAGGCGGATATTATAGAAATTAAATTAATATTGCTATTATCTTTACTAATTAAATAACCTTTAAATAACCATCACCATAGATTTTTTATTAAGCGGCTTACCTTTCAACGAAAACATTTTGCTAACATGCGGTCACGTTCAATATTTACGTTCAGTATTAGAGGTTAGAAACGTTAGAAATGTCATTCTAAGAAAAGACGTACTTTTTCGCTGGGCGCATTTAATTTGTAAAGCAGATGTATCATAATCATTCTATTGCGTTCTAACACACAGCAATGTTAGGGTTGTCAGGTTTTCGAAAATAAAAAGCGGGACATTGTTGTGGATTGGTTTAAAAAAAATGAACGCTTCCACTAACATTTAACATTAAACTTTATCAGTAATCATACACCTTTAAAATACAAACTTCCAGACTAAGCATCTGCATGACTAAGCAAAAATCTTATAATCACATGACGTAAACCATAGCGCCATCTATAGTAAAATGGTGTAAACCGAAGCTACGCCATAAACTTATATAATGCTCATTGAACAAAACTTGACTGGATCGGCGTAAAAACTGTAAATCAATCTTTGAGGAACAGAAAATCGGGATTTTGGCGTCCCGCCTAAGAGCTAAGCGGGACGCGGGACAAAGTAATATAAAATCGGGATGTCCCGCCAGAATCGGGATGCCTGACAGCCCTAAGGTAGATACATACAAAAATTCACTAACATTTTTCCGTTTCGAGGCAAAAATAATGCACTTTTTTACATTTTAATGTATGTACTATGCGCGCCAAAAAAAAAGTCGTACACTACATGTGCAACCAAACATATTTTTGTTAGATTTGTAAATTGTTCTTTTATAACCTATGCGTTGTCATTCTGACATTAATCTTAAGTACAATACATGCATCACTATCAAGTTGACAGTTCTTCTATCTTTAATTTAACAGTGGCAATTGAGTAATCTATTCTTGATTTTGTATTTTTTTAAGTAACATTGTCCGATGTCCTTTTAATAAGTGTTACATAGTGGCTTTTTTGGTCTGGCTGAAAATACAAATATACTGGGTTAGTCAAAATTATCGGAATGCACAAACAATTTAAAAAAAATTTAAACCCAAGTTTTTTTGTTTTAAACAAGCTATTGTATAAATATACTTTTAATATGGTTGTTATAATGAAAATGTTTTACCTTTTCTTTTTCTAAAGCACCCTGTATATTTTTATTTTTCTTAATTTTAATATTAATTCTAAGAAAGTTTTGTAGGGATCATTTTTTAATAAACAGCGTTATTTTTTAATTATGAGCAAAACACCTGAACTTCTAATTAAGAATAAGGAAAAACACATACATACAAATTTATTTTAATTTGGCAGTTTTAATTTTTAATTTAATTCTCTTTAATTGTTTTGTTACTTTTCTCTTGTTTTCTATTCCTTTGGTTAAAATATAATTTCATGAGTTTTGATTAATTGCTTCAAAAAATATGTTTTATAAAAAAAATGATTTCTACAAAAAGTTCTTGGAATTGATCTTAGAATTAAAAAATTGAAAAATATACAGGGGAATTAGAAAAAAAAATGTTACCACGTTTCACTCTATATATTAAAAATATATTTAGCTGATAGCCTGTGTAAATCAAAAAAACATTTTGCTAGAAAATTTTTACAAATTCTTTACGTTTGTTCCGGTACTTCTGACAAATTTTGATTAATTGTTTATAACCAACGGTTGTTATGTTTAAAACAGTTTCTTTTAAAATAGTGTTTTAAACATGTTTTAAAACAAATATTTTGATTTAAACATGTTTAAACAGTTGGTTGTGTTGTGTTTTAAACGTGTTTAAAACTACCGAAATTTGAACAGTTTTTGTTGTTTTTCTGAAAATATAGTAATACAATATCAGTTGTAGCAAGTAAAATAAGGAATGAAAAGACGCCGATTAAAATGCTGACAAATTAAATAATTGCGTGATTTAAAACATGTTATTATTCTCTGTTTTTTTGTATGTGAATTAAAACATGTTTTATTTCATGTTTAAAACACGTTTCTTGAGTACTGTTTAAAAACTTGTTTCGTTAACAAAACATCATTTTATAAAAAGACATGTTTGTTTCGTTCAAAATAACAAAAAATGTTTTTTTTATAACATCCTCGTTTATAACTCAAAAATGATTCATTTTATAAAAGAAATGATTCTTAATTCTTGAAATTTATCTTAGAATTAAGAAATGTAAGTATATTTCAAATAGTTCTATTGAAAAAATAATCAAATATCCAGAATAAAATGAATACCTGTATATTTAACCCCGGCTACGGTTGAAGGTTTTCCCTGACAAAAAAATAGTCCAACATTTGTTTTTCTTTTTGCAAAGATTGGTTTTCTCTCTTAGGCAAAAGGCCATATGAAACTTTTTACTCATAATATATATTGGATGGTTGGTTGTTTTAGATTTGTGTTCTCTTATTTTGTAAATATTTTTACAATCAATTTTTGCGAGCACCGTATACGGCAAAGTCGCGCTTGCGCGACTTTGCCCAGTACGACGATCTGCGATCTATCCGGATCGGCGATCTACCCGGATCGGCGATCTACCCGGATCGGCGATCTACCCGGATCGGCGATCTACCCGGATCGGCGATCTACCCGGATCGGCGATCTACCCGGATCGGCGATCTACCCGGATCGGCGATCTACCCGGATCGGCGATCTACCCGGATCGGCGATCTACCCGGATCGGCGATCTACCCGGATCGGCGATCTACCCGGATCGGCGATCTACCCGGATCGGCGATCTACCCGGATCGGCGTTCTACCCGTCTAGGCGATGCGCAGACCTATTAGGTCTGCCCCGTTTCTAGTCCTTATATACTAAAAAGCTAACATAGGCAGAGAGAGAAGTTTACAAATTTTGGCCGATCGGGGGAGAGGTCTACTGCTCGAAAAAGCGAAATTGGGCGCCAGAAACGCGAATTTTGGCAACAATTTTGACAACTACAGCACTTAGGTTTGAGATTTGCACGATTTTTTGCCTCGTTTTCGAAAAAAAAATTCCAAATTTGACTAAATTTATGCCTTTTTATTTGGGCCTGTACTGTCGCCAGGCAACGGGCTCAACAAACTGACAGTTCTCCGCTCGCCGCTGTCGAAATGGTCGAAATCGCCGTAATTTTAGCGAAGCGCGCGCGGTTTTTGCCCAAAGTGCCGTAAGATGGGCTCGCAGAAGTGAACAGAATCGTCGCCGACCACCGTAGGTAGGCTTTACGAACGTCAATAATTGTCATTTTCGGAAAATTTCCGAAATTCATGACAATCGATAATAAAATGACAGTTCCGTGTTTGAAATCCTTGAAATGACAGCGCGTTTATCCTCGGTGCTATGGTTTTGCTCGAAATGGCTTAAATTGCGGCCAGAATATGCGATAAAATGTTGTTCCGGGCGTTCCCTGGTAACTATGCGACTATAATTACCTTTAGGTTCAAGAATTTCCAACGGAAAATAATAAATAATGCGTCGCCGGGGACAAGAGTGCTTCAGCAGCTTAACAATGTACATATTTTTTTATTCTACTAATGAAGGCTTCATTCGTACGTATATTACCTATATTTTGATATTATAAATCAACTGTATGTTTTTAGGGGATTTTAGGTACGCTAGGGAATTTTCGAGCGCTTTAGTTGGCATTTCTGAATATGTCAGGAGTCGTCATCTTATAACCTTACTAAACAACGCTCGGCAAGAAAAGTGCGAGCGTAGGGTACATTTTATATAATTGGAGGATATATAGCCATTGAAAAGAACCACGCACGCGATCCTATCAAGAAGAACTGCGCTTTGTGCGCACAGGGGCCCACCTCTGGCAGTTGTGTCACCCTTGCCGAAATGGGCGACGACCGACGAAGTATACGCGATAAGTAATAAATACACATCTGTTACTGATGTTTGCGGTACGCTAGGGATCTTTGGCTGGTAAAGGTTTGCCATTCTGACTGATTTACCACAAGACTACAAGCAAAACAAAGCTGCCATATCCGCAATAGTTTGCTATGGTGTATCTTTGAGGTTAGATTACCTGTGGATTTTGTTTTGTTTATTTAAATGGATGTGCAAGCCCGTCCATCAATAGTGGATGCCGGGCAAGTTTTGAGGAGGATACTATGACAGGAGCTATGGTGTTTGTTAGATAGGTGCTGCTCTGCAATGATTGTGAGGTATTATCGCCGTATAAATAAAGAAAGCGTGCGTTCGATAACAAAATACTCAATTTCAGATTCCCATGTCTTTCACTAGGCGAGCCAGAAATTCCGATGGGCATACGTGGAAGTGTCGAACTTTCGACAAGTTGTGCTCCGTTAGGAACATATCCTTTTTTTCAAAGAGTCGTTCGACTTTAGCAAAGCTTGTGCAAATGCTTTACCTACGGTAGAGAAAAATCTCTCAGAAGGATATTGCCCGTGCCCGTGTGGAAAAACTAGGACCAGATTCTACTCTTATCGACTTTTCACACGGGACACGGCGTCCGTGTACGGTTCGAAGTGTATGAGATTAAATCGAAACTTTCACACGTACCGTGCCGTGCTGTTTGAAATCCGTGTTGTGTGAAAAGCTACACAACGACCGTACACGGATAAAAACGCACGGACGCCGTGTCCCGTGCGAAAAGGCCGTTACGGTAATCGACCCTATAATTGGTAGCTTCAAAACAACGATTACACGGCTAAGATTGTGAAAATCGATGAAAGCAAGTTCTTTCATTGAAAGTACCATCGTAGACAATTTTGAGTTTGTTGATAACATATTTTGTTCAATAATAATAATCATAATTGTGCTATTTTTATGCAAATATTGCAAGAAAATGTATAATTTTTTTTCATAGCAACCCAAAAAGGTCAACCGATAGGCAATACTGTGTAATTAATGTACAAATTTGATTTTCTTTTTCAAATGAACCCTGGTCTACATCGCGTACACCATTAGCCTCGACGCGAATGCATCTGTTGAGCGTAACGACCCGTAACTTCTGAAAATGCACATATTTATTTAATAAACTTAAATTTCTATTTGTTAAAATGTGTTAATAAATATAATATAAAAATGAACAAATTTGCATTTATATTTTTAGCCCAGTAAAATCATACAAAACGCACTCTTGATCACTACAGGATAACCTTAATATACGGTCAGCTGTTAAGAACTAAACAAAAGATACGTGGCAACGTTGCATACCTACGCCGCCTCCCATAGCACCCTGGTGCACGCGCAAATTTGGGCGCCTTCTCTGCATGTGTACCGTAATACCTTTACGTTTAAATCTATGCAAAAATATAATATGAAAAAAACCTTGCCAAAAAGATGTAAATGACTTAAGAGGTAAGTATCTTGATCTGCAAAGCTATGCAAAAATATTATTTGTAATGGCTGTTAATGGCTGTAACTTTTTAAGGAATTGAGAAAGCAAGCTGTTTTTCATTGCAGCTAGCATTTCTGTCTTTATAGGTATCTTTATTTATAAATTATAACAAACTTAAATATTAAACTTTTATTGCAGTATGTATTTGTTAATACTCATTTTTTGAAAATTGTATTCAAATTTTTTCTAATTAAATGCTCATATTTAAGTTTTTACTCAGTAATAAGTTTTAGTTGAAAGTTTATTTATGGATTTTATTCTTAAATTTTTAAGAACAAGTTTTATTCTTAAAACATAAAACTAAGAATAAATGTTGTATCGCTATGTTAACAGTGGCAATTGAGTAATCTATTCTCGATTTTGTATTTTTTGAAGAAACATTGTCACCGAACATTGTCCGATTTTATTTTAATAAGTGTGACATATTGGCTTTCTTTTGGTCTGGCTGAAAATACAAATATACAGGGTTAGTCATAATTACCGGAATGTTTAAATAATTCTCCGACCGTAAACAATTTCAATATGTTTTCAAATAAAAGCTTTTTGTATTCATTTTATTCCGGGTATTTTGTAATATTTCCATTTTTAAATAGAACAATATACAGGAATATTTTGACATTTTTTAATTCTTATACTAACTCCAACAATTTTTTTGTAAAAATCATGTTTTTATAAATCGATCATTTTTGAGTTATCAGCAATAAAACATTAGTGAAAATTACTGGAACACCCAAATAATTCTCCAAACGCAAACAATGTCCAAACAAAATTCAACAAAAGTTCAAAAGTTTAAAGATGCTATCGTATAAATATACATTTAATGTTTTTTATAATGAAAATGCTGTAACCTTTTCTTTTTCTAATAACACCCTGTATATTTTTAATTTTCTTAATTTTAAGATTAATTCTCTAAGAATTTTTTGTAGGAATCATTTTTTAATTAAATGCGTTATTTTTAATTATAAGCAAAACTCCTGAATTTGTAATCAAGAATGTTTTTCCACATGCAAACAAATTTATTTTAATTTGGCAGTTTTAACTTTTAATTTAATTTTTATTTATTTTTTAGTCGGGACCTTTAGAAAGTTTTAACCTTGCCAAAAAAAGTCACACACAGATATTTGTTTTTGTTAGCCATGTGAAACATTTTACTCAGAATATTGGTTGGTTGGGTGGGTGGTTGGTTGGTCGGTTGGTTGGTTGGTTTTGTTTTAGATTTGTTTTCTTTTATTTTTTAAACATTTTTACAATCAATTTTTGCGAGTACCGTAGACGGCAAAGTCGCGCTTGCGCGACTTTGCCCAATAAGACGATCGGCGATCTACCCGGATCGGCTAACTACCCGAATCGGCGATCTACCCGGATCGGCTAACTACCCGAATCGGCGATCTACCCGTCTAGGCGATGCGCAGACCTATAGGTCTGCCCCGTTTCTAGTGTATTACTACTATTCTGCTAAAACGGCGAGTTTTTATATATTTTTTTCTCTTTCTTTTGTTGCTTCTTAGAGACGGATGATGAAGATAAGTTCAAAGAAGCAGACACTGAAGAGGACACCATCTACCAGGAACTTGACAGCTTGGAGGAAATGGACATCCCTGAAGAAGCTGCAGAAGATCCAGGACCATCTGAGACCAAGAGGATGAAAGTTTCATTTGCAAGGGGCGTTAAAGAGATTTTAAACATGAAATTGTCCATTTTGTTAGATCGATGTAAGGTATCTGACAGAAATGCCACGAGAATTTTAATAGCTACTTTAGAAGCACTAAACTTTGACCCCCTTGGATCACTAGACGGCAATGTTGTGGGTTTTAGAACTCCAGGAGCCATTCACAACGCTAGGTGGATGGCAAAGGCTATTTACTGCTTAAAAATCTTAATTTTTTGTTGTCAATTTAAGATGTCTAAAGAAGAAGAAAGTTCTGTGCGTGCCGTTTCTGTTTTCCTAGTTAAAATTTATTGTAAAGCTTGGTTCAATGCTCCAAAAGCTCATCTTGCACCAAAGGAAGATTTAGGTATTTTGCATAGTCTGTTAGAGTGACCAGCGCTACTCAAAGTGGTGGTCCGCGGACCGGTGCCGGTCTGCGAGCAATAGGCTGCCGATCCGCCAGCAGGCCGCGATGACAGTGGCACAGATACCGCTCTCAAATGACTCTACAGCCCGTAGAATTCAAGACCGCGCCTATGATGTGGAAGATCAGTTAATTGAACAAATAAAAGCAGCAAAATGTGTTGCTTTGATTTGAAAATAATGTAGACATGCAGGAAGAGTTTTTTTTTTTCGGTTTCACTGCCAACAAACACCACTAGTTCAGAAATACTCAAAGCTGTGACGGAGTATGTGGTGAATTATTGCGGACTGGACCTGAAACTTTGTGTAGGTGTATGTTCTGACAGGGTTGCTGCAATGACGGGACGACATTCTGGAATCGTTACACAAGTTAAAAACATGCATTGCACAAGAATGCAAGTCGACACATTGTTTCATTCACCGGGAAAATCTGGCAAAAAAATACCAGAATTAAACGATGTGCTCATTGACGTCGTGAAGATTGTTAACTATATAAAGTCAAATGCTTTGAACTCATCATAGGCAACTCTTGTTACATGATAAAGTGCGTTGGTTATCGAAGGGCAGTTGTTTCAAGAGTATTCGAGCTTCGGAGCGAACTATCGGCAATCTTTTAGAGCAAAAACCCAACTACGCCTAACTTTTCATGGATGTAAATTGGGAGGCCAAGCTCGCTTATTTGGCTGATATATTTGCCGTCTTTAATGATCTTAATACATCGATGCAAGGAAGGATGGTTTGCTGTTTCACCATAGCAGACAAGATGGATGGACAGAAATGAAAACTTAAAGCATCGAGAGATCGTTTAACAAGAAAGTGTTTTCGCATGTTTGTCATCTTAGTGACATTCATCCACGATGCAGGGGAAGCAGTGATGTTAAATACCCGGGTATTTATTATCAAGGGTAAATACCCCGGGTATTTACCAAAAGTGGGTATTTATAGGGGTATTTATAGATACTTATGATTATACATTATGTTAAGTATGTCAACTTAGCGGCTTTTGTCGTTGTTAATAAATTTCTTATTTTGCTATGAATCCAACTAAATGTACTGAATGTTCTTATATAACTCAAATATTAAAAAAAAATAAAATGAAATAAAAAAAAAATAAATGTAAAATATTAAAATATTTTACATTATTTGTAATCAAGAGTACACATCTACAGAGTGTCCCATTTTTTTCCCTGCATAACTTTTTGCCACATAGTAATTGCCGCACTGAATAAAAAGTTTCATAAGGACCTATTTGTTTTCTTTATTCCAGATCTCATAGAGGGGGAAAAATGTCGGAATCTTGTACGTCTGGACCCCACAAAACGATTGTCCTTTCCAGATATTGAGATAGCCGAAATTTGAGCTCGGTTAAACGACGTTAACCCGTGCCGCTCGTCGCTTAAAGTTTGAAAAAATCCAATTTTTTTGCCAAAAGGCTGACATATGGAGCCATAACTCCAGAACGGCAAACAATAGAAACACGCTTAATATCTCAAAAGAAAGCTAGTGTTGTTCTTCAAAATTTATATTCCATACATAACATTTTAATGAAATTAAAGTTAACTGTTATTGGACTCTGAAATAGCATCCACATCAGGTGTACAAAGCCGGACCAAGGATAAAATATTTCTTGTGGGCTATCCCATTCACCAGATCACCGGTTGTAAAAAACCCTCAAATGGTCAAGTTTTGTGTGCTTTATTTTATAATTTACGTACTGTGAAATTAACTTTAAGAGAATCAGCAAAACTTACCATACGAGAAGTGTTCATTTTTTGGGAGAAAGCTCGAATCCCGACTAAACATGAGCAAGATGCAATTACTAAGCGGGAAAAGTTTCACGCCGAGTGGAGACCTCTTCAAAAAGACCGGAAGAAAACATCGCAAACGGTCAAGAATAAATTTAAACAGTTTCTTGAAAAGTTTGATGATCTCTTTGATATTGCTCAACAAGATGCCTTGGCTCTGATGAAACCGGAAGAAGATAAGGCGTTTGTCGTGAAACAGAGGCAGAAGGACCGCCCAGGTTCCATGACTGGAGTGGATCTCAAGTTGTCTCGAGCTGAAGAAATCAAGGCGCAAAAGGAACTTGCAAAAATGAACCGACAATCCAAGAAGAAACTTTTGATATTGGTGAATTTTTTAAATTATTATTCTAAAAAAATAGATAAACAAATAAGTAAATAGTTTCATTATAATTGAAAGAAAATTATACATGAGAGCATCATTTGGTATCTTTATGATTGAGTTTATATTTTTTAAATAATACCTATTGATAATTAGAAGTAGGTAATTTAGTACCTATCCCTACTATATACTAAAAGTCTAACACAGTCCGCGGAAGAAGTTTACGAAAATCGGGGAATCGGGGGAAGGGTCTGCTTCTCGGAGAAGCGAAAATCGGCGCCGCCGGCGCCGATTTTCCGCCTAAAATTGGATTGTACAGCGCTTAGGCCTTCGATTTCGTCCATTTTCGGCCCAGTTTTCGTTATTTTTTAACTCGATTCGGGTAAATTTATGGATTATGCTTTAGGAGTGTACAGGTCAGCGCGTCGCCATGGCAACCTATCGAGGTTGCTAGGCAACGGCCGCGCGCTTCGCGACGCGGTCACCAGACGGCGGCACATCATGTCGCTGTTGAGATTACGCTACGAAGCAATAGATGGCGCCCCGTAACCGCTTCGAACGGTTTTTTTTCCGGGCTTTTTGTTTATCTCTTAACGCTTCGGCGATCTACCTAGGTCGACCAGCAGGCCTATTAGGCCTGCACATTCTCCTAGTGTATTACTACTATTCTGCTAAAACGGCGAGTTTTTATATATTTTTTTCTCTTTCTTTTGTTGCTTCTTAGAGACGGATGATGAAGATAAGTTCAAAGAAGCAGCCACTGAAGAGGACACCATCTACCAGGAACTTGACAGCTTGGAGGAAATGGACATCCCTGAAGAAGCTGCAGAAGATCCAGGACCATCTGAGACCAAGAGGATGAAAGTTTCATTTGCAAGGGGCGTTAAAGAGATTTTAAACATGAAATTGTCCATTTTGTTAGATCGATGTAAGGTATCTGACAGAAATGCCACGAGAATTTTAATAGCTACTTTAGAAGCACTAAACTTTGACCCCCTTGGATCACTAGACGGCAATGTTGTGGGTTTTAGAACTCCAGGAGCCATTCATAACGCTAGGTGGATGGCAAAGGCTATTTACTGCTTAAAAATCTTAATTTTTTGTTGTCAATTTAAGATGTCTAAAGAAGAAGAAAGTTCTGTGCGTGCCGTTTCTGTTTTCCTAGTTAAAATTTATTGTAAAGCTTGGTTCAATGCTCCAAAAGCTCATCTTGCACCAAAGGAAGATTTGGGTATTTTGCATAGTCTGTTAGAGTGACCAGCGCTACTCAAAGTGGTGGTCCGCGGACCGGTGCCGGTCTGCGAGCAATAGGCTGCCGATTCGCCAGCAGGCCGCGATGACAGTGGCACAGATACCGCTCTCAAATGACTCTACAGCCCGTAGAATTCAAGACCGCGCCTATGATGTGGAAGATCAGTTAAATGAACAAATAAAAGCAGCAAAATGTGTTGCTTTGATTTGAAAATAATGTAGACATGCAGGAAGAGTTTTTTTTTTCGGTTTCACTGCCAACAAACACCACTAGTTCAGAAATACTCAAAGCTGTGACGGAGTATGTGGTCAATTATTGCGGACTGGACCTGAAACTTTGTGTAGGTGTATGTTCTGACAGGGTTGCTGCAATGACGGGACGACATTCTGGAATCGTTACACAAGTTAAAAACATGCATTGCACAAGAATGCAAGTCGACACATTGTTTCATTCACCGGGAAAATCTGGCAAAAAAATACCAGAATTAAACGATGTGCTCATTGACGTCGTGAAGATTGTTAACTATATAAAGTCAAATGCTTTGAACTCATCATAGGCAACTCTTGTTACATGATAAAGTGCGTTGGTTATCGAAGGGCAGTTGTTTCAAGAGTATTCGAGCTTCGGAGCGAACTATAGGCAATCTTTTAGAGCAAAAACCCAACTACGCCTAACTTTTCATGGATGTAAATTGGGAGGCCAAGCTCGCTTATTTGGCTGATATATTTGCCGTCTTTAATGATCTTAATACATCGATGCAAGGAAGGATGGTTTGCTGTTTCACCATAGCAGACAAGATGGATGGACAGAAATGAAAACTTAAAGCATCGAGAGATCGTTTAACAAGAAAGTGTTTTCGCATGTTTGTCATCTTAGTGACATTCATCCACGATGCAGGGGAAGCAGTGATGTTAAATACCCGGGTATTTATTATCAAGGGTAAATACCCCGGGTAAATACCCGGGTATTTACCAAAAGTGGGTATTTATAGGGGTATTTATAGATACTTATGATTATACATTATGTTAAGTATGTCAACTTAGCGGCTTTTGTCGTTGTTAATAAATTTCTTATTTTGCTATGAATCCAACTAAATGTACTGAATGTTCTTATATAACTCAAATATTAAAAAAAAATAAAATGAAATAAAAAAAAAATAAATGTAAAATATTAAAATATTTTACATTATTTGTAATCAAGAGTACACATCTACAGAGTGTCCCATTTTTTTCCCTGCATAACTTTTTGCCACATAGTAATTGCCGCACTGAATAAAAAGTTTCATAAGGACCTATTTGTTTTCTTTATTCCTTAAAAAGTTACAACCGTTTGAAATAATTGTAAATTAAGTGCAAAACTGTAAATTAAATGACTTAACTTCTTTAGGAATTGATAAACCCAATAAGTTGACAAGAATGAAACTTTATACTCAGAATGACAATTACTTGTAGAGAAACAAATGTCTAAAAAGTATTTAAAATGTATTTTGTTTTCGTTCATTTGTTTATATAGTTTATTTTTAACATTCTGAATTTTTTACTTAAATTATTTACTTTGAATTTTGTTATGGGTATTGATTGTGCTCTTTCTTTGTTTTAGCATTGTTTGATATGTAGTTTGTTTATTTTTCTTTATTTAGTTAATATTTCAAGCGGCTGTAACTTGGCGTTGAGAAGACAATTAGGTCTCTATGAAAAGTTATAGTCAGAATTACATTAACTATCTAAATATAATTCTTGCGGGAAAAAAGTGTTACACCCTGTATAAATATCTCTGGTTCATGATCCATTTCATGTGGCGTTGTCATCCATTCAAAAACGCATAGAAATACTAGTAAAAAATAAACAGGCTCATCGTTCCCACTAAGTTTTGTTATTTATTAACATTATTATTTTATAATTTTTGTAAATAAAATACAGATTTTGTGTTAAGTTTTTGATATTTCATTGACTTGAAAAAACAGTTTAATAATATTCATCATTTAATACAAACTGTATACTGTATAAAAAGTTCACTGCACCTGAATATGATACCGGTCTGTAACATATTAGGACAAAAAAATACCGGTCCGATATAATAGATAGTTTGAGTAACGCTGTGTTAGACTATAAAGAATGTGACAACGACATTGCAGAAATAGGCCTGACCAAATTTTCGAACCATTTGTGGTTTTTGAATGCACAGTTAGTGGGATTATCGTTTTTTGATCCCACCATTACAGACGATGAAAAGTTGTTAATGGCTAATAAATTGCTCAGTAGCACAGATGAACCATCAGAACACGCTAGGGTTGTAAATCCAAAAGTTAGGAAAGAAAAATTAAAAGAGGTAGTTGATGGAGGATTGGTAAATTTACTTACCAAAGAAACGTTTACATTCTTTGACCGATTTAATATAAAAACAGATTTCCTAAGACAACATCCAAACACCTGGCCTCAAAATAATGAGTTCCAAGAAGGATTGAAAATTGTCAAAACATTAAAAGTAGTTAATGATATGGCTGAGCGTGGTGTTAAATTAATAACCGACTATAACGACTTTCTCACAAAAGATGAAGACCAAAAGCAATATGTCCTGCAAGTTGTAAGCAAATGCCGAGCATTATATCCTGACGTTTCAAAAACTACTTTAACAAAACCTCTGCAATAGATTAGATAACTATGTAAAATTATTAACTCATGTAGGTACTACGCCTGTATCTTTTCTGTGTCTGTTTTGTATGTATTATATACCTGATTTTTATATATTAAAATAAAAAATTTCATTAGACTTATCAGTATTACTTGTTTTTTTATTATATTTCTACTTTAAACTAAAAAATATACCAACAAAAAGCAAAATTTATCACTTAATAACAAAATATACGAAGTATGCTCCTAGTGGTACCAGGTCACGTTTTTGGGGCTAAAGGCTGTTGTAACTCTGTTAGACTTAAAATAACAACAATTATGTATAGAATATAAATTTTAAAGAACAACATTAGCTTTCTTTTGAGATATTAAGCGTGTTTCTATTATTTACCGTTCTGGAGTTATGGCACCATATGTCAGCTTTTTGGCAAAAAGTTTTGATTTTTTCAATCTTTAAGCGACGAGCAGCACGGGTTAACGTCGTTTAATCGAGCTCAAATTTCGGCTATCTCAATATCTGCAAAGGGGAATCGTTTTGTGGGGTCCAGACGAACAAAATTCCGACATCGATTTTTTGCGGTCACCCTAATCAGCAGTAACAAAGGACGTGTACTTACGGCTCTCTGGTTCTAGCTGTACATGGAAAAATCCGTTTTTGAGATCAATCGTACTGAACACCTTTGCATCTCAGTCTATCAAGTTGGTCTTCGATAATGGGAAGTGGATATCTATCTTTCATAATTTTTTCATTTACCTTTCGATAGTCGACGCATATCCTCAATGATCCATCTTTCTTTTTGACTGGTAAGATTAGACTGGTAAATTCTCAGCAACTTGGTTGAATGATACCGTCATTGAGCCATTCCCTTAACTGTTTATCGATTTCTTGTCGTTCCTTTTCAGCCAATCTCCTTGGTCGTGTCTAAATGGGTTCTTCATCTTTAAGGGGCTACATTCACAAAATGCCCGAAACAGGTGTCGCCCACTCCAAGAATTACCCAAACCATTTCGAATATTGGAATCATAAAAATAGAGCATACGCAAAAATGATGCCTTCTTTCTTTTAGAGATTTTTTTTGAAAAAAAACTAATTGTTTTCGAATAAAAAAATCGCAAAGATGGGCAATTTGCAACTATTAAAGTCGATATTGACAAGTTGTTTATGCTTCAATTTGAACAAATTATACAGAAATACAATTGTTACAGTGTCCCCCAGGTTTTGAGAGCGCGGTTTTGGCATAAAATAGACCACAACACCATGTTTTGTGCAAAAATGTGTTTTTCCATCAGTCAAATTTGCAGGGTTTGGTAGTCCTCTGCGTGGTGGCGCTAGTTGTTCTAGAGAATATATTTATTCCTTGCTTCCTTACCAGCATTTCTATTGGTCTACGTAAAAATTAAGTTACAACCCACTTCGAACGCTGCGAGTTTGGGACAGACGCCAATATGGTACGCCAATATATGTGTATAATGTATTTTCGTTCACAATATTTGCAAACCACAAGTAAATATCAAAAACATGATATTTTTCGTCCTGAATTTGCAGCTGTTTCCTAGTCCGACCGACCAGGGCAGCAGAATATGTTAGGAGGTTGTACGTATACTAACCAGTCGTCGCCCTGTGTTCGGTGCCGTCTCTCGGAGGCTCGGTATGGGATCGTGCAGAAGGGAATGGAATCAAGATCTACCTACTTGATTCGAACTTGTAAATTAAAATACTCTCAAATGACTGCCACTTCCGGTCTACCGGAAGTTGAGATAAACTTTGGTATTTTAAATTGAAACAATTTTTATTTCATATTTTTTTGTTTCCACGCATCAAAATAAGAATACATCAAGTTTTTATCAAGTGTTCCTATACCTAAATGCCAAAACTAATCTGCCACGAGTTATTTTAATTTTACCACATTTTTGTTGACTTTTGCGTTCGTTTTACACTTATTATTCAAGCTAACAGTTTCATGTTTATTTGTAGAAGATTACGTAAAATATGGTCAACAAAATAATAATGTTTGTTTGGTAGGTACATATTTTATGCCAAAATTTTTAGAGTTTGTTTTAAATAAGACATCCGACGCGAATACCGTAGTAAAACTTCTCAATAAAGTTCTTTCGGTGCACAAAATGATTAATTATTTCGTTCTAATAAAGTGACGCCATGATACGATATTTGTTTGTTTTGTTCCTGCGCTATCCGGAGTTCATAATATGGATAGGATATTCGTACTGGTTTAGATGACCCGTACCGCGGAGAATTTGAAAGTGTCATAATAAAAATATTTTTTTATTTTTGAATGTGTGGCATATGCGGATATCTGTATATATGACCATGTTCGACAAAAGGGCTCATATACCTTAAAAATTGGTGAATGAATTTGTTGCTGGATTCCGAAATAAAAACATATTGTGATTGTAAATACATAAAAAATCGACTGGTAGGTAGGTATCTGGTTGTTTTTATGAAACGCGGTTATTCAAAAAGGAAGAGTAGGTTTTAAATGTTGTTTAGAAAAGTATTATTGGTTCGGTACCGACAATGAATTTCGTAGTTCAATAATTTCTGATCTACTTAACCAATCTTGATAATTCTTTCGACACATTGTAAAGAAAATCATCAAGATTATAATATATACTATTTCTGATTTTTTTAAATTATTTAAAAACAGCCTATTGGAAAACTAAAATAGTTTTTAGGGGCCGTGACGAAACTGACCAACCAGACACACACAGGTTTTAAAATTTTCTGTTACAAAGCCTCATCTGTTCTCATCATTTTGATTTTTAATAATAATGATTTTTAATATTATATTTTTTGTGAAATACAAAGTTTCACGTAGTCGAGTTACAAAGGAAACAATAAAAAGCGAAGAGCAGCGACGATGTCACATGCGTCTCGTTTGGAGAATAAATATTTCATATCCGTTCACTCACCAAACGAGACGCATGTTACATCGTCGCTGCTCTTTATTATTTATTTTTATTATTTCCTTCATAACTCGACCATTTAGGCTGATGATGATTACTTAGCTGATCGAAACCGGTTCCTATTAAAATAAATAACAATCAAAGAACCAAAAAGGTTTTTACTTCCAACACCTACAAACTGTGTTTTGACAATACTGTCACTAGAATCAAAATATCTGTCAAATCCCGGCTAACTAGTTTCAATGCAGACACGACCGATCTAGATCAAATAGAATTTGCTCATGCAGGTAAACTATTAATTTTACCAAAAAAATGTCATAGACATAAACTGTACAAAAGTCCTCTACTTTAATTTATTATTTAACTATTTTGACGAAATTACAGATATCGAATTAAAATGTGTAAAATTATTAATTTTATTATCATGGGCGGAGCTTTTAGTTACATTTTACATAATAATTAAACATAATTTAATTTAACATAATACATTGTAAGAACCCAATTCAATTTCAAATTTTAAATCTTTCGCGCGAAACCATGTTTACCGAGGTGAGTTAAATAGGGGAAGTCCAGCTCAGACTGCGACGGTATAGAACAAGGTAGCGGGCATGGTATCGGGGATCATTGGTGGTGAAGCCGTTGAACGTAGCACTGCGTATATCGATTCGCGGAAATAAATCCCGGTGTTAAAGTTTGTGTTGTGTTTCGTTACAGGTAATACCATTTATATTTGTTATAGTATGTCTATCCTATTTTGATAACGTATTGGGTCATGTTAGTTTGTAATTTACACTATTAATTTCATCTCTGAACCGTTATTGCGTCATGTCTAAAGGACACGAATTTGCTGCGTCGTAGTTCCTTTTCTTTCTCTTGTTTCTGTATCTTACGGCGTAAGCATATCCTAAGGCATAGTTCAGAATTTGTATTTATTGTTTAACCGGGTAGTTGTGCTGCGTCAGGATTGATATCTGTGTTTGCGCCCGAAGTTGACCACACAAATAAGCGTTATCAAAATAGTCCCTTTATTTCAAATGTATTTCTTGATATGTCTCTTATTTAGTTTGTGTCGTTTTGTTCAGAGTCACGATTGTTATTTGTATTAACTTTATAATTTGTTTTGAGAAAAGCTTTTTTTTTATAACATTCATAATGGGCTCTAGGTGATTATTAAGTTTTTGTGGGGTTTTTGACACCTAGAGCGCCCCCACTTAAGTTAGTTTTTTATATATAGTTATATTGTTTGTTGTTGCTTGTTTGTGGTTTGGCTAACATTTATCTTGCTTTACATATGGTTTAACTGGGTTTACCTGGTTCTTTACTGCTTGTTTGGTGTTGGTAATGCTATTATCAGTTGTTGAATACATTCGACCTTTGAATATTGTTGTTTTTCGTTCATATACAATAACGAGGACAACAAATGAGAAAAGTTGTAGGGCGAAAGGAGCGGAAAACGTAAGCACCTAAAAGCTATAACCAGCGGGCTGACACCGTCAGTACCTCTGCCACGTTTTTCATTTATAAGTTTCGTTATTGTTGCTTTGTCAACCAATTTATACTCTTATGTTTGAAGGTCGAACCTTTGTTTTTTTTTTTGTTTTGTCGTACAATATTCTTTCCAGCTACATCAAGACCCACAAATACAAAATATCCGATCAAACATAAATGACAAAACAAGCCAACTAAACTACAACAACAAATACCAACTTTTACAATTATGAAAAATCCCAAATTAATAAACTACTACAACTGAAATCACAAATATATGTATCCAGAAGATATTGACGGCAGTAATCAACTAAAGAAAAATTCTTTAATTTTTGACTACCACAAACATGAAATACCCATTTTCAACGACTATAATTAAATATTACAACTAAAGATAACTTCTTCAATAAATCAAATATAACTATAAATTATTGTTTTCTTTGTCTTTCTTTTATATTTTATTGTGTGTGTTTTTTTTTAATGGTAAGTGAGTATATCTCTTTTGACATTCATCGGCTGGATCCTGAACGTTCTGTGTGCTATATTCGTACATAACAAGGGTGTCCTATTCGTAATATTCACTCCTCTTTATTATCTTTTCATTTGATCACGTGCCATAGCTAAATATTCTGGTTTTGTTTAGGGGAATTTGTTTTATTAGCACACAGAAAATTGGGTTTACTACGTGAGTGTCTATCTGGGGAAGTAGGTAGAGCGGTGATTCCCTCAGAACGCGCTCTTTGTTCAGAAAGGGGGGGGGGGGTTAAGACACTTACAACATGAAATCTACAATCTAAATTAAATATCCATTCATTTACAAACATTTACAGAATACATCTTTTCGGAAATTATAACCTAACAAATCTCTACGTCTAGCACTCTAGCCTATCAAAGCCCGCGCCGATATCGAGGAATCCCATGTTCAGACATTCGTGGGAGCCCAATATTGTGTATAACAGTATTGTGCTCGGCTCAGTTATTCATGAGATCGGATAATCGTTGCTGTACTGTATATATGTTTTACAATCTTGAGCAGCTTAGACAAATTTAGTTTGTGTAGTGAATAACAGCGAACATGGGGAAAAGTTATTTAAAGCAAAAAAGCCGTCGTGCTCAATGTAGAAAATTGCGGCACAGGTAAGAAGTAAAGTTTATTATTTTTATTATTAGTTACTTCCTATTAATTCTTACTGAAGTAATATTTAATGTTGTTGTAACAGAAAGAAGTTGATAAACGATAGTAAAGAAAATTACATTTGTAAACCTAATTTGGACAGCCACAAAAATACATCACCTGAAGATACAGACTTTGACAGGTAAGCATTACACATGTTGTTATTAGTAGTAATATGTTATTGAGCAATATAATAAGAAAATGTATCGATGGCAATTCTCTTGATAATTTACAAATAAATATTGATATTTTTTAATTAACAATATTTGTTCATTTTAGCCCAATCCTCGATAATGACAAAAATACAACAGAAGAGATATATCTTGAGAGGTAAGCTTTACGACTTTCCACAGTAAAAGAAGGGGTAGACAGAAACTGATAATTCAACTGATTCCTGTATGTGTTTTGATATACATATAATTGTTATTTCCAGTCAAAGAAGTGATGACGACAAATGTATACCGGAAGAGTGTGATATCGGTGATATTGAGAGGTAAGATTCTTTATTTTCGAGAGTAAAAAACAGTTGTAGGTAAAAGAATGTTAGGCCAATTCACATGAATATAATGAATTAATAACCTTATTTGTTTTGATAAATTATTGTTATTTCCAGGTCTAAAAATAATGATGAATATATACCACAGGAGGAGACTAATATTGATAGGTAAGCTTTTCGATTTGAAAGACATACACATACATAAAAGAATTCTATAATTCAAACATTAAACAATGAAGCAACATTAGTTTTTTTTTTTTTTTTATTTTTTTATAAGTAACTGTTTTCTTTTCAAGCCAGTCTTTGATGTTGAAAATACACAACCAGAAGATATTGAGAGGTAAGCTTTACATGACTTATTTCTTGTTTCACACAGGTATTAGAATATAACTGATAATAGTAATACATAAGCAGCAACCGATAAGTGTCAATTCACAATATTCACAAATGCAAAACGTAAGGAATCCGTATAATCGTTATGAAAACCCGAGATACGAGCGCGCGCGACTGTAGAGTTGTTTCAAAATTAAAAGAGCCTGTCACGTGGTGTCCGGTCAATGTATTCTAAAGCAGAGGTAGTGGCAGAGGTACCCCCTTCTTATTTTGAAACGTCTCTACACCAGATCAATTGTCACGTAATTCGGTATTGTACGCAATAGGGTATTTGACTGTATTAAAAATATGGCATGTATTATAGTCATCCTAATAGATTACAGTTTAAGAAAACTATTTGTTATTACTTTTCAAAAAAAGTATGCTTTATTTCTATGAAAAATCAAAATTAAAATTGAATTTTATTCACGTCCTATCACGTGATTGAAAACGCTCTGTAATTGGCTCAGTCTCCAGTGATATCATTCGTTAGTACGCTTAGAGCGCGTTCGGTTTGTCAGGGTAGGGTATGGGGAGAGCAATGCTCAGATAACTTGGGTCGGCTGTCTCTCTCTTATATGCAGATAAACGCCGTATGACGTTAGTCCGCCTATTATGCAGCGCGTCACTCTCACCGTACAATACCGGGTTATCCGAACGCGCTCTTATGCTTCTCCCGTTTGAATTTAATAGCACGAAAGCGCCATGTAAGCATAACTTTGTAGGTTAGGATAGCCCTAACCTTAAGCTGTCAGATCAAATAATACCTGGTTCGAAAATAGATAGATAACTTATTCTAGTCAGTTTTACTTATGTCGAAGTAATCTTCACAACAGAAAACACTTGTATTGGCGGCTATTTATTTCATTTGGATTTCTACGAGCCAACCACTTTCTTCGCAGTTTCAAATCTTGCGGAACAGCTACAAATAGTTTATCCGGAGTTTTTCTTGACGTATCTCTGCATTGTGGATTTATACACCATTTATAACCCATTTTTATGTAGAAATTGTGAAAACAACACATCATACAACACAATTACCTAACGGCGACGATGCCGATGCTGACAGACCATATGGGCCGATTTGACATCTACTAACCGGTGACGTCACACAACAGAAAGTATCGTTTTGGCGGGAGTTTTTGTGATTCAATTTTTAACGGTGATTTTTATGAAATATTGAGGAAGTAATTACGAAAAATAACGCATTTACAATGTAGAGTGAAGGAATAAACACACTAAGATGGTTTTCCAATAATAGTCAAATACCCTATTCATGATGAACTTATATTCGCAAAACTTTCGAAAACTGCAAAAAATGCAGTAAATCGGTTAAAAATGCCGTAGGTAAATCCGTTACAAATCTTGGTTCCTCGTAATTATTATTTACGTAGGTACCTATCTGTTAGATTGTAGGTTAATTGTAAGTTTATACTAACGTGTAAACCAAAAAGTAAACGTAGGTGGATTGTTTTATAGTATAAACTAGTGGACCTGTAGACCGCCTATTAGATAGATCAGTGAATTCGGTAAAGTAAAAAAAAACAGTTGCCACCGCCAATAAAATTAGGTTTAATAAATGTTGAAAATTGGGTACATAACCAGCCATGAGGTACAAATTTCTCTGTTACTCAATATTTGGCGAGTCTGCTGTCAACATAAATTGTGATAGTCCTATGTCCCATGTATCGGCCTAACAACTACAATCTTTAGTTTACCCTCAAAACTTTCTTTTATCCCTAAGGTAAAGATACTACTTTTGGAGGGAAACCGCCCAAATGTGAGAGAAAATCCCCCAATCTGGCAACAGTGCACTGCTTTTTTATATAATAGCATGTGGTTGGCTAAGCAACTACAGTATACCGTATATAGATAACATTATTGAAAAAATTAAAATTGATTTGTCATTTTTTTTCTTTCAGTTAATATGAAAGATGTTTGTCACTTGAAAAAAAAATGTTAGAGTTATTTTTCCCAATACCGACTTAAATGAACTACAAAAATAAGCTAAATTTGTTCAAATTACTCAATTTTATGCCAAGTGCGGAAGACCTAAACATTGCATTAGCATAATATTTTTGATACTTTATAGTTCTGGTTTTTGTTTTGATATTGGACAAAAACTATACAGCTAGATGCTCACTTTTTAAATAAAAATAAAACGTAAAATATAAAATAAATTTATAAATTTGTATACCAGTATCTACCTTTCCTCCTTCGTAAAACATTGCATTAGCATAATATTTTTGATACTTCATAGTTCTGGTTTTTGTTTTGATATTGGACAAAAACTATACAGCCAGATGCTCACTTTTTAAATAAGAATAAAACGTAAAATATAAAATAAATTTATAAATTTGTATACCAGTATCTACCTTTCCTCCTTCGTAAAACAAACGGGAAATATGTTAGAGTACCGTCGTCAAGCAAGAGCACATAATATGAAAATAATGTGAAAATATTTAATTTAAAATTTATTTATGTCTACTATAAACAAAAAACTCAAGAATAAGTATCAACATTTAAAGTAATCATTGAAGAACCCTAATTAATTATTTTATAACTAAATAGTATTAAGTAAGTACGTAGGCTTTCACGGCCAGAATCATTTAGAAAATAAACTGCTTCCGGGTTATGCCGTGTGTCAAGATTTGTTAATGCTGACGTTTCGCGAGCCATGTTGCTCGCTTCTTTAAAGCTAATTGAATACTGGACTAATTGAATACAGTATTCAATTAGCTTTGAGGAAGCGAGCAACATGGCTCGCGCAACGTCAGCATTAACAAATCTTGACACACGGCATAACCCGGAAGCAGTTTATTTTCTAAATAGTATTATTTACAACACAATATTCATATTTGAATTTTAGAACAAAGTTGGATTCAATGCATAATTTTCAATTTAGTTAACAAATGAAATTGATAGAAATCTTAATGATAGATCTAGTAATAATACAATAGGTATATAATACCCAAAACTAATACCTAAAATTAATATTATCTAATCTTGAGATGATTCAACCCATTTAATTGTTTAAGATTTATTGCCTGCACCTCACTGACAAAAAATGCATTTGGTTGCCGTCACCACATGAACTAAATAAATATTTACAAAAATTTAACGTCATACCGAAAGATACCAAAATTTGCATACCACTTGATATGCCCATTCAAATTTATTTGAATTCATAGGTATTAGAAGGCTTGCAGCTTAGACGGCTTTATCACCCATCTCCAATAAATCATTCAGAAAACAATGAACTAAAATTATTAGTATTTTTTTATACGCTCACGTAAACATTAAATTCCATACCAGTTAACTTCATGTGGTAAACTGAGTGACGTATACTATAAGTTACCAGACAGACCTATCTATTTTAAGTAACCTTGCGTCATAGCCAAATCTAAAGTACAGGTAGGCACTTTAAACTGCAATATAAAAATATATCCCTTTACTGTCAACAATGATTATTATCGACTGCGGCCCCTTGGTCTCTCCGGTACTCCCTTGGTACGCCCAATATCTTTTGGGTCAAGTTTTTTCTTAAATAAATAATTGTTTGCCACTTTGTTATGGTAGCTTGTCTACGCAAAGCAAGTTGCTGCTATTTTGGGAAAGACCTGGAACCATTTCCTCTGCGTGTGTACTCTTTTCATCATACCACGTTACCTGCAAAAATATTAAATTAACAAAAGCTACGCATTCTAAACTCAAAACTAACCTCAATGTTGCCAACAAATTGATGAATTCCATATAATTCTCTTACTGTATTTTAGTTTAATCTGGAGAAACCATTTGAAGGAACCACGGGCAGTTCAAAGTAGTTTGAAGTGGGTGATCAGCCTTTGCACCAACATTTAGCTGGGGACCATATTCCGAGCCATTGGAGGCTTTTTTCAGGCGCCTCTATCAATTCCACACCCTATTGATCTTCTACTACTTCTTGGTCTTGCAGCTAAATTTTGTATAGTGTTCATTCAAACTTATGTATAATTATAGGTTATGTGACGATATTTCACGCCCGCTAGGGGCGCTAGTAGCAGAAATATCTTGTGGTGCCATCTAATATGTAACCTCTCAAGAGTTGTATTCGTATTAGGTTAAAATAGGCTCTGAGCGGTGCTTTCACGTTGGGTTTGAGACGCGAACTTTTCACAAATAACATTCATTGGATCGATACACATTCTTCGAACAAATATTAACGCAAAGGCAAATATTATTATACGTACAACACGGTTATAGGTTTCTCAAACATTATTTGTGGGTACGGACTACGGAGTTTGTGCTTTAGGTCCCCGCAGATAATGAAATCGCTAGCTTTGTATATACCAATGTGAATAGGTTATGGTTGTGTTTTTGACGTTTCTAGCTCGCAGCCATGACGACGCGAAATAAACAGCTACTGAAATGTTGAGGTCCTTTCACCAAAATCGCTCGCGTTTCGGAAAATTTTGAAGCAAAAACGCCCGAGAGGTCGTTTTTCGTCGATTTCGAAAACTCACGCAACGTAGAATGGTCCATGTGGGGGGACAGTCGCGCTCTGCGCGACTGAAATGCCTCCTCCATTTTTTCCATAAGCAATTAAGAATGGACTTTTTGGCAGGTGAAATAGTGATTTAAAATCGTTCAATCGCGTTTACTTAATATATATATACGACTAGCACAAAGCTACCATTTTTATTCCTATTATTTTATTGTTTGTTTTTCCAATGGAATGGTATATTTTTTCTCCAAAATTTAGTAAAGGACTTATTTCTGAATTCAATTATGTTCAAATTATGCCCTACTGCATAAAGCAATTTTACAGAAAATGACAATTGAAATTTTTTTAATATTGATAACGTGGATTTTGTGAATGGTCCCTAGACGTTTTCGATAGATTTCTTTACGTTGAACACGCATTAGGACTAAAAATGTATTTTTTGTGTCTCCCGATCCTAATAAGCTGAAAACTGAAAATTGTATCTTAGTCTCTATAAATTCGCAAAACTACCAACAACGTTAGAGTATAGCTCAATTGGTGTTCCGTGGAAAAATTTTTATCAAAACCTACTATAAACTTTACATTCAGAAAATCCATGAAAATCATGAGTTAGTTGTTCTCAAACATGTTCTTATATGGTTTATAATGCCACACAATACGAATGGCATTGAATTCGGATAAAAACTACATTTTGAAGAAAAATACACCGAAATATTTCAAAAACAAATGTTAATGTATGAATATTTTATTTACAGTTTAAAAGGTCGCCGAATAGTCGATATTCAATATATGATGCGATGTATCATAGAACACAAACCCCATGGGTTATTTAATTGCGGTGTATCGAATTTGGAATTTGTTAAAGAAAATCGAACCGGATATTTATCTTGCCTCATATACAGGTGTAAGATTTGCAGAAAATACTTCGAACTATTTACTGAAGACATAGAAAAAGATCTAAACGTGAACATGGCATTTACATCAGGGATTGTTTGTTCTGGAACTGGATATTCACAGTTATGTGAACTGACATCTGCGGCCGATATACCTCCTATGTCTGAAAGACTTTTCAGCAAATGCCAAAGCGCTCTTTTTGGCTACATAAAAGAATGTAGTTGGGAAGAGATGGAAAAGGCTGGAAAGGAAGAGGTGAAGATAGCTATGGAAAATGGCGAAGTCGACGATCATGGAATACCCTTACTGACTGTGATAGCTGATGGAGCATGGTGTAGGCGTTCTTACAAAACCAACTACAATGCCGCATCTGTTGTGTTACATGCATTATTGGGAAAAACACCGGAAAGGTGTTATTCATTGGCGTCAAAAATAAGTATTGTGCTATTTGTGAAAGAGCGCTAGCCTTAGATATCAACAGTAGGCCCCATGTCTGCTACAAAAATTTTGATGGACCGTCTACCGGAATGGAAGGTTCCATAATAGTAGAAAGTTTTAAATGTAGCATAGACATGCATGGTGCCAAATACCACAAATTAATAGGGGATGGTGATAGCAGTGTCCACAGAAAATTGATGGAAACACGACCCTACGGACATTCACTTATTACAAAAATCGAGTGCTGCAACCATCTGTTGCGTAATTACTACGTGCGACTGAAGGAGATATCCACAAAAAGATTTAGCGGTGAAGGGAAACATGTTCCGCTGGAACTGAGAAAACTTCT
Source organism: Aphodius sticticus (assembly GCA_963966075.1). Taxonomy (NCBI): domain Eukaryota; kingdom Metazoa; phylum Arthropoda; class Insecta; order Coleoptera; family Scarabaeidae; genus Aphodius; species Aphodius sticticus. The sequence continues at coordinate 41,728,065 of OZ014508.1, read as the reverse complement.
CGAAAATAACGTCAGGCGGCTTCGCACTGCGGCGCAGTATGCAGCTAAATATAGGCAACAAAATAACAGCAGCGCAGATCTCAAGGATGATCTTAGGAATGGGCCTTTCCACGTCTTTGGTGATCACCAACGCTGCCCAGAATATTTCTGTAAGGATCGAGTAAACGATACATCGAAAAACTGGGTACCTGAAATGCAGAAGTGTGGCGTGTTCAATGACATCCTTTCTTGCGTAAACCGTTTGGTTTATCACTCCGACAGCCTAATTTTGAACATGACAAATAATATGGCAGCAAATTATAATTCTGTCGTAGCAAAATTTGTAGGGGGCAAACGGATAAATTTTTCCAAAAAGTTTAGCTAGAAATGAGGTGCCACGCAGCTGCAATTTCGTATAACACAGAAGGACAGGTTTTGCATAAAGTGCAGGCAAAACTGGGCGAAATTGGTGAATACACTCGCAAATATCTCAAGCGCAAAAGAAAAAGCTTACCAAGGAAACCATCGAAAAAAAGACGGCTGGCACCCACAGGACAAGACGCAGACTACGGTAAGGACGCAGCAGACCCTGATATGGCAGACGACGAATATCAACGTCAAAAACTTATATTTCTTAAAGAACTATATAAGAAAGAGGACGAAATTGCAGAGATAGAGATTAGGACTGCTGGCCAAGCAACTGAGCACCTATGGTTTACCGAACGCAGCAAGCGTATCACAGCGTCAAATTTTGGTAAAATTTGTAAGATGCGACGAAAGACTAGCTGCCAAGTAACTATTAAAAGCTTATTGTACGGTTAATTTGCAAGCAGTCCAGCTACGCGATATGGTGTGGAAAAAGAACCATTTGCAAAACTCCAGTTTGAAAAAGAATATAATATTCATATTAAAAAAAATGCGGATTTTTCATACACCGTACCGATTGCTATCTTGGAGCATCTCCGGATGGGCTAGTTGGCGAGGACTCCGTCGTGGAAATCAAGTGTCCGTACAACGCATCGCAATCGACCCCGAAGGACGCAATTTTGGAAAAGAAAATTAAATTTGCTACATTTGATGACAGTGGATTGCATTTATTACGCACCCATAACTATTATTGCCAAGTACAAGGACAACTTGAAGTAACGAGCAGAAATTATTGCTATTTTGTAATCTGGACCCCACTGGGCATGCTGGTAGAAAAGGTACACTGTTATATTTAATTTATTTCATATGATGATTTATATAGAAAATATATAATGTATTATAGCATGTATAATTTTATCTAGATTTCCCGGTATGAAGATTTTTGGAGGACTAAAATGCATCCCTTCCTAACGACATTTTTTGAGGATTGTGTGTTGCCTGAATTAGTCGATCCACGTCATGGAATTTGCCTATTAGAGATCCTCCGTACCGACAACCAAAATAACTTTTTTTTATACGTTTAATTGTTTTTTTTTTAATAATAATAATATGCAGAGAGCATGAAAGTATGGAAACATAACAAAATCTCTGAGACAGTTTATTCTTTGAAAAAATCCTCGGACACGTCGACTTTTACTTCTCAAAGTACCTACATTTATATCCAATTTAATTTCCGACCTTCAATATTGTTTTCAACATATGACGTCATCGACAATTTTTTAAATGGTAACCGCATATGATTGTCCCTATATTGATACATCTGTATCAATATAATATATTATTAATATTGATAACTTGTTTGTTTATAGAAAGCGGTTAGACGTTTTCCGATTGATTTATCTGCGCTGATTGCGAATCCGTGCTTGAAAGTTGCATATCTAGGTTGGTGGGTTTCTTGTATGAAGGCGTTCGAACGCTAGAATCATTCTAAATACATACTTTGAAAACATTTTTCAACAAACTTTCAGGATTACAGGTAAAACTGCAAAGAATAAGGCCTATGAGACCATTTTGAGGTTTCTAGGACAATGAGTTCAGCTGGTATAAATTTGTAATATTACGAAGAATCACCAGAAGAATCACATTTTGACCAGATTTTTATTGAAAATACAAAACGCAATTTGATTCAATTCACAAAATCCATGTTCCCTAAAGTTACCAATATTTACAATTGTAGGTACTTTTCTCGAAATTGTTCTTATCTAAGACCATAAAATGTTGCCGCTACCATTTAGACAATTAAAAGACCTACCAAACTCAATGAAAAAAAATAGGGTTGTCATTAAAAAAAATCAATAATGTTTTTTTTTTTAAGATAACAAATCGTCTCAGAGATTTTCTAAAGTTTCCATAGGTGTTTACGCGCTCACTGAATGTATTATTTTACCAGTTTATATGACGAATGTGACAAGATGTCTTATCAATCGAGTGATATACGGTATTTTTCTACATTGAATAAAATTGTATATAAATTACAGAATTGTTATTAGTAATATGTAGTTTTTTCACTATAAACCCAATTACAATTTCACAGTGTGGTTATTGTGAAAACATTAGAAAACATAATACATATATATATATATATATATATATACATTGTGAGTTATTAGTATCCCTGCGGTCCATAGTTAATAAATCGTTTGAGAAAGAAAAAAAATATTTTATACAAAAGTTGTTTCACTCGCCATTTTCTATAACGCAAAATTATTTTCATTTATACAGGGTGTTGTATTTAGGTGTGACGGAAAGTATGTACATTTTTTTAAATGGAACGTCCTGTATATTTTATTATATTATGAATACTACTCAATTTGTTTATCCAACCGTGTATGTTGCTAAGTCACAGCGTTAATAGTTCCAGAGATATTCATCTGTTTTTCCAAAATATGCCCGTTGCAGGGTCTTTTTAAAAACTATGTAAAAGCGACACTTTTGCCGATTTTGCCTTTAAACTATGTGAAACAATAGGCAAAGCCAGTAGGTAGATGATAGTATCCAAAGATATTAGATACACTATGCAGGGTGTTCATTGAACTTAGTAAATTTTAATGTTTTTCAAATGGCTTTTTCTCGAGTTTTTTAAATGGAACACCCTGTATAATATGTGTTGGCTGTAATCACCCTTTATTTCGTTCCAATTTACATCTAGTATGTCATACACCAAATGTTACTATTTTTTGTGATATTTGCAATTTAACGAAAATGGAAGGCAATTGTAAATTTTAATATTTGTATGAATAAGGTATTTGGTGGTTTGATGTGAAGTCCTCAAGTGGTGATAGAAGAGATAATTTAGTAACGATTTAACCAGCTTGGTCCTTCTACAAAGTATTACCATTATCAACATATTAAGAATTTTATATGAACTTTTGTAAGTACATTTTGCCGTCTATCGTAAGGCAACCGAATACGCGATTTAAAAATTTCAAATTACTGCTAAAGTAAACCCTAACCCCTGTACTTTTAGGTTAACTATCGTGAAAATTTGTTGACTTTTGAGTGTTGAAAATCAGATTTTCGTTGATGTGATTGATGTGCTCACACACAAAAACCAAATATGCAACAAAAGCAATCTGATAGACATCGTTAGATACAGATTTTCATTCATTGTAAGAAAATCTATGAAAACACTGCCAATTAACCGACTTTCCATTCACATTATCATTATTTTCATACTATCATTCATATTATCCCAATTTTGAATTGTGTCTCCAGAAAAATAACCTATTAACATTAGGAAGTGGATATTGTTGGTTGTTTTTTGTACTGAATACTAATCCGTTCTCAAACGTAGCTCATCAAGACAGGTTTTAGCGGATCTGTTTGTTTTTGTGTATGAGCGCACATACTATTACAATGAAACGTCTCCGCACAATTTTCACACAAGTGAACAATTTTTCACGATAGTCTCCCTAAAATTACACTGTTTCTGGTTTACTTCGGAGCCCAACTGAAGTTACTAGGTCTTCAGGTTCGCTCGCTGTACGTTTGTAAAAATAGCACAACATACTTATAAAATTGTGTAATACCTTGATAACCGTAATACTTTTTATATGAATAAATCTAGTTAAATAGGTTCTAGCTGGCTTCTTCTATAATCCTGTAAATATTTTACATCATGCTACCGAGCACAGTGTATACAGAGCAATATTAAGATACTAAATAGCATACTACACTTTAAATTCCAAATATCACAAAAACTAGTAAAAATAGACACACGATATAGTGAATACAAATTACAAGGACCTTAAGGGACATTTCAATTAACAAATAATATACAGGGTGTTCCATTTAAAAATCTCAAGTAAAAGCCATTTAAAAATGTGTAAAAACTAGTGCATGCTACGATCACCCTGTATATCGCATCTAATTTTTCATGACATCAGCATCTAGTTATGGGTTTAGTTATTATGTGACAAAATGTTTAGGACAATATCTGCAACAATGTAGTAATTACGTAATTTTTAAGAAAGACCTGCAATTGCCAATTTTTTAACAAACAATAGAATTTCTCAGAAACTGTTTACTTTACACAGGTACAACGTATACAGTTGGAAAGATAACTTCCTTAGTATTCATAATATGGTATGGTATATAGGGCGTTCCATTTAAAAAAAATTTCTGACTTTCCGTCACGCCTAAATGCAACACCCTGTATAAATGAAAATAATTTTATGTTATAGAAACTAGTGAGTCAAACAACTTGTATAAAACATTTGTTTCTTTCTCAAACGATTTGATGTCTATCGACCGCCGAGATACTAATAACTCACCCTGTATATATATATAAAACAGATTTGAAAAATTCTTCGGGTATCGATCATAAAAAAATTTTAAAACTCGCTTTTGTGGAGAAAGCTATATTTCGGACTATACATGTGTCCTTCTTCAGGCAATTACACTCTACAAGAAAAAAATTTTTCTTTTTCACAAATACAACAGATGAACAATAACAGTAACAGTAAACCTACTTGGAGTTTTTTAGAGGCGGCAAGTGCTTTTATTTCAACAGACATTTTCTTCCTTTACATGAAGCACGGGAGACGACGTGTGCAGACATTTACGGACGAGACACAAATCGACAGGCCGATACGATGCCCAGAGCGGTGTGTGAGACAGAAAAAGCAACATAGACAGACAAGTTTCTCATAGACTTTGGTGCTGATACCAACTTTTAGAATGTGAACGTCGAATTCTCAAACAATGCATTATTGCTACGTTTACCTTTATCAAACTGAATAATGTTAGAATAAATGATGCTGAGACCATCCACATCTTGTTTGTGGATGGTTAACGGTGTCATCATTGAAATTGATATTGTACATTTCTAAAAACATTCGATTGTGATAATTACTTTCCGAATCAAGTATCTTTACATTGTCAAAGTCAAATGTATGGCCGCTCTCAATGGCATGACAAGCCAAAGCACATCTTGTCTTCATTGTTCTACAGTCACTCTTGTGCAGGTTGATGCGGTTCCGTAGTCACTGCGTGGTAACACCAATATATTTACCATTGCACCCAGTGCAGGATATGGAATAGATAAGGTTCGACTTATATGGCAGGGGGGTTTCATCTTTTGTTTTACTGAATACCTGTGCCAATTTAAAAGGGTAGTGGTGTACTAATTTTATATCGTCAGAAAAAATGGTTGAAAGACCTTTTCGAGTTTCTGTGTAACAACAGGTAACGACATTAACTTGATGTAGGACAAAGGTTGGTTATTGTGTGGATCAAAAATGCTTCTAATTGAGGGATTATTTGTATTTGAGGGATACAATATCTTATTAATTAATTTTAGTGGAAAACCATTATTTATAAATACTTCGTTTTTTAACAGCTGAAGGCTGGAATTGAGGATCACATATTTTCAATACACGGTTTTTTAAATTACTAGTGGTATTTATTTTATGATTAAAAGAATGCCCAGAGTAAAAATTGATGTAGCGCCCCGAATAGGTTGGCTTGGTGTACCAATCAACGGCCACAGAACCGCCCCCACCGTTTAGCACCCTACAGTCCAAAAATGGAATGTAACCATTGTTCTCCGATTCAACTGTGAACTGTATATGATGAACAGTATTATTTGCAATTGTTTGGCACTCCAATGGGATCTCCCATAAGTCCTATTCTAGCTGTCATGGTAATGGATCACGTACTTGATAAAATTTTGCCACGTTTGAGTTTCGAAGTACCGTTTATTTATAAATTTGTTGATGACATTATTACATGCATTCCGGCTGACCGTGTGGAGGACACATTGACAATCTTTAACAGTTTTAATAGTCATATACAGTTCACAGTTGAATCGGAGAACAATGGTTACATTCCATTCTTGGACTGTAGGGTGCTAAACGGTGGGGGCGGTTCTGTGGCCGTTGATTGGTACACCAAGCCAACCTATTCGGGGCGCTACATCAATTTTTACTCTGGGCATTCTTTTAATCATAAAATAAATACCATTAGTAATTTAAAAAACCGTGTATTGAAAATATGTGATCCTTAATTCCAGCCTTCAGCTCTTAAAAAACTTCAGGAAGTATTTATAAATAATGGTTTTCCACTAAAATTAATTAATAAGATATTGTATTCCTCAAATACAAATAATCCCTCAATTAGAAGCATTTTTGATCCACCCAATAACCAACCTTTGTCCTACATCAAGTTAATGTTGTTACCTGTTGTTACACAGAAACTCGAAAAGGTCTTTCAACCATTTTTCTCTGACGATATAAAATTAGTCCACCACTGCCCTTTTAAATTGGCACAGGTATTCAGTAAAACAAAAGATGAAACCCCCCCTGCTATATAAGTCGAACCTTATCTATTCCATATCCTGCACTGGGTGCAATGGTAAATATATTGGTGTTACCACGCAGTGGCTACGGAACCGCATCAACCTGCACAAGAGTGACTGTAGAACAATGAAGACAAGATGTGCTTTGGCTTGTCATGCCATTGAGAACGGCCATACATTTGACTTTGACAATGTAAAGATACTTGATTCGGAAAGTAATTATCCCAATCGAATGTTTTTAGAAATGTACAATATCAATTTCAATGATGACACCGTTAACCATCCACAAACAAGATGTGGATGGTCTCAGCATCATTTATTCTAACATTATTCAGTTTGATAAAGGTAAACGTAGCAATAATGCATTGTTTGAGAATTCGACGTTCACATTCTAAAAGTTGGTATCAGCACCAAAGTCTATGAGAAACTTGTCTGTCTATGTTGCTTTTTCTGTCGCACGTACCGCTCTGGGCATCGTATCGGCCTGTCGATTTGTGTCTCGTCCGTAAATGTCTGCACACATCGTCTCCCGGGCTTCATGTAAAGGAAGAAAATGTCTGTTGAAATGAAAGCACTTGCCGCCTCTAAAAAACTCCAAGTAGGTTTACTATTACTGTTATTGTTCATCTGTTGTATTTGTGAAAATTTTTTTCTTGTAGAGTGTAATTGCCTGAAGAAGGACACATGTATAGTCCGAAATATAGCTTTCCCCACAAAAGCGAGTTTTAAAATTTTTTTATGATCGATACCCGAAGAATTTTTCAAATCTGTTTTATAGTATCACGATCGAACATTTAATTCCTGTATCCTAAGAGATTTAATATGGGTTTCTACAACGATGTCAAACGATAGTATGGACACACTACAGTTAGTAGTATGAAGCAAGTAAGCAACGCTAACACCAGGCTGGCCAAGATGAAAAATCGATTGACATTTTTAGTACGATGCAGAAGAATGAACTTGACACCGAGACACATAAGTGATGGAACGAAGACGACCGCCTCTCTACTTGACACAAGGGACAGTAAACTTGTCAGGAAGATCAATAGTTTCACGCAAAAAATAAAAACTACTACTATCGGTTTGGAAATACAAATCACGTTAAGTAATATCGGTAAGTTGGAGTTGATGATGCATGAGTTGAATGCTCATTTACGGACAGTGTTGCCTTTTCATAGTTGTTCTGGTTTTTTTGATTCCTTGAAATTGAATTACAATAGTGTTTTTGCTAAAGTAAAAATTAAGAATAAGAAAAAATTTCAAAATTTGCTTGACGTTCAATGTCAGAGTAGAGCCAACATGTTTAAAAATAATGAGAAATGGATTGTCAATCTGTACTCCACGGAGGTCCCTACGGAGGTGTTAGATTTTCTCTCTCTTGGCCCTAAGTTTTGCTTGCCAGCTAACAGTGGCAATGTTAATATCAGACGTTTGTTGATGGAGGTTGAGGGTGTTTTGTCGCGCTGCCCGTTGGAAAGTAGGAATGTTTTGAGAGCTAAGGTCACTAACATCTTAACCAACTTTTTAAATTCTCCCTCCAGCATGTCGGTATTGGAGTTGCATCTTACTGAATGTCTTAGAAAGACCAGACTGTTTCTTACACGTAATCTAGGTATTTTGGTCACACGCGCTGATAAAGGTTCTACCACAGTTATCATGAATAAAGATGAATATGTGGCAAAGGCGACTGAAATGCTTGGTGACACAAATACTTATCGGAGAGTGCGAACGGATCCCTTGGTCTCCATCCAGAATAAACTGAATAAACTGGTCAAAGATCTGAATGGTAAGAAACATTTAAGTATTGGAGAAAAGAAAAGCCTCTTTTTGCAATAATTTATATTTATTTGCTGCGGACCGGTTTCGCTAATTAAAGCATCATCGGCGAAAACTAAAGTGGAAAACAGACGCAATGAGCAAAACACACAACAAAATTAAAATACAAAAAAGGTAAAATACTCACTGTCATATTCTTAAAACATAAGTACAGAGTAAATGGCGGGCTTCATCAGTTCGGTATTCGCAGCGAAAACAACAAGTTCAGAGAGACGCGACGACGGGTTATTAGAGCCTCCCAGTGTCGGAAAAATCACACGTGTTGAAATATGCCTCTCACAACGACAACTGCAGCCGACAACGTACGCGAAGGAAGGGAAGTCGAGGTCACATGATATCAGTTCCAAAGTATATAAACATGACGGCGAAAAATCCCCAGATCAGGAAATATAAATTCAAATTCAAATATATAACAAAAAATACTCTAAGCCAAGTCGAGACAAATGTAAAAGTGCTCATTAAGTCAAATATAATTAAAATATAACAACATGCATCACAATAAACAACCAACAATGATAAATTCGGAGCAAACCGCAACCAAGAGAAGACTGGAGAAACTAGACAAAGGTAAATAGAGGTTTATAGAAAAATTCTTTTTGATCATTAATTAGTGTGCATTGGGGATTGGAAAGGTGTTTATGGATTTCATATTGTTCGAGTAAATCCATCCGAAAGCCCTTATTGCATTTATGTAGTAACTTAACGTTACTGTAATCAATGTTATGACCCGTAAGTAAGCGATGTTTGAAAAGATTAGAATTAGAATGAGATTTGTGCTCCCTTAAACGTTTCTCCAGTCTCCTCCCCGTCTGACCTATATAAATAGCGTCACAGTCCAAGCAATTAACTACGTAAACACCACTATGTTGCAAAATTGAATCAGATGAGAGACGCTGCTTTGACAAAATGCTCATGAGTTGGGTGTTAGTTTTAAACGCTGGTGTTACACCATACCTTGCAAGTAGTTTATGCAGTCTGTAGTCGTTATTAATGTGCGTGAAAGGTTTGTAATTAGGAGTATTAAGTGGTGTTTCGTTACAGTGAAGAGGATCAAGCTTGACAAGAACATTGTGCAAAACCCTGTTGATAAGTTTCTGAGGAAAGTTGTTTCGAAGACCAAGGTCGTTAATCCAGTTGAGTTCCACAATACTACCGCTGTTATCAATAGGGTAAGAGAGAGCTCTACGTATGTAAAATCTGAGGGACGCCAGACGATGTGACAAAGTATGAAAAGAATCAAACGGTATTATGGTAGGAACGGAAGTTGGCTTTCTGTAAATTTCAAATGCCAAGTTATTGTCGTGTCGGGATATGGTCATGTCGAGAAAATTCAGTTTATAGTCGATTTCGTATTCTATGGTAAAATTCAAAGAAGGGAAAATATTATTAATGTAGGTAAGCATATCGTTAAGAGAGGTGTGATCATCTTGCCACAGGCAAAAAACATCATCTACATAACGTATCCACTTTCCAATGTAATGAAGTGAAGGGTTGCTATTGTTAATTATAAAATTATTTTCGATGTGATTTAAAAAAATGTCGGCTAGAATACCTGAAAGAGGGAGTCCCATCGGTAGTCCCTGTGTAACTTTATAAAATTTGCCATTAAAAGAACAATAGTTTTGTGTTATTATATGTTTAAGGATACAATCCAAATGAGATATGGTATTTTGGTCATTGAAGTGGGAGTTGAATAAATCATGAGCAAGCTGGAGTGTAAGATCTATAGGCACATTAGAATATAAGTTTCTGATATCAAATGAAACTAAAATGCAACCTGAGGGGTTAACATCTTTAATTTTGTTAATGAATTCAAAGGAATTTTTAATAGTGAAGGTGGGGGTGAATTGGAGTGACCGAAAAACGTTTAGCATGAACTTAGAGAGAACAACTGTGGGAGAATTATAAAAGGCTGTGATAGGTCTGATTGGTGTGTTAAGTTTATGAATTTTTGGCAACGCATAGAGATGCGGAACGGACGGGTTCATAGGTATGAATTTAGAAATGTTGAAGTAAGCATTAGTATTGAGTAGCTTTAAGGTGTCTTTGCATTTATCAATAATTTGCTTAGTCTTCGAAACAACATTAGTGAGGGCATCCTTGTTAATTTGAACATAGTTTATTATTAGTAAAAAACTCCAAAGTTTTCTCAACATATATGTTGTTGTACATTATAACATTATCATTGCGTCTGTTTTCCACTTTAGTTTTCGCCGATGATGCTTTAATTAGCGAAACCGGTCCGAAGCAAATAAATATAAATTATTGCAAAAAGAGGCTTTTTTTTCTCCAATATCAATCACTTGCAATATGGACTTCTCCCTAAACATTTAAGTGACGAGGATTACAAGAGACTGACGATTAGGAATTCGACCTTGAGTAGGTCATATTTTTTACCTAAAATACATAAAGATGGTACCCCACTGAGCCCCATTATTTCTGCTTCTGGGTCTGCTACTTATGAGCTATCTAAGTATTTAGCTAACATTCTTTCATTGTCATTGCTGAATGCTACTAACTACAACGTCACTGACTCCTTTGACTTTGTGGAGAGGGTGAGAAATGTGGAGATCCCCCCCGGTTTTATTCTTGTCCTTTGACGTCGTCAGTCTCTTTACTAACATACCCCTTGATATGGTTACCGACATAGTCACTCAGAAGTGGGACCTTGTGAAACGGCAATGTGATTTTACGGTTGAATCATTCGTCAGTGCGTTGAGGATCCTGTTCAATAATGCATGCTTTTCCTTTGATGGACAGTATTATTTGTAATTGTTTGGCACTCCAATGGGATCTCCCATAAGTCCTATTCTAGCTGTCATGGTAATGGATCACGTACTTGATAACATTTTGCCACGTTTGAGTTTCGAAGTACCGTTTATTTATAAATTTGTCGATGACATTATTACATGCATTCCGGCTGACCGTGTGGAGGACACATTGACAATCTTTAACAGTTTTAATAGTCATATACAGTTCACAGTTGAATCGGAGAACAATGGTTACATTCCATTCTTGGACTGTAGGGTGCTAAACGGTGGGGGCGGTTCTGTGGCCGTTGATTGGTACACCAAGCCAACCTATTCGGGGCGCTACATCAATTTTTACTCTGGGCATTCTTTTAATCATAAAATAAATACCATTAGTAATTTAAAAAACCGTGTATTGAAAATATGTGATCCTTAATTCCAGCCTTCAGCTCTTAAAAAACTTCAGGAAGTATTTATAAATAATGGTTTTCCACTAAAATTAATTAATAAGATATTGTATTACTCAAATACAAATAATCCCTCAATTAGAAGCATTTTTGATCCACCCAATAACCAACCTTTGTCCTACATCAAGTTAATGTCGTTACCTGTTGTTACACAGAAACTCGAAAAGGTCTTTCAACCATTTTTTTCTGACGATATAAAATTAGTCCACCACTACCCTTTTAAATTGGCACAGGTATTCAGTAAAACAAAAGATGAAACCCCCCTGCTATATAAGTCGAACCTTATCTATTTCATATCCTGCACTGGGTACAATGGTAAATATATTGGTGTTACCACGCAGTGGCTACGGAACCGCATCAACCTGCACAAGAGTGACTGTAGAACAATGAAGACAAGATGTGCTTTGGCTTGTCATGCCATTGAGAACGGCCATACATTTGACTTTGACAATGTAAAGATACTTGATTCGGAAAGTAATTATCACAATCGAATGTTTTTAGAAATGTACAATATCAATTTCAATGATGACACCATAACCTTCAAACAAGATGTGGATGGTCTCAGCATCATTTATTCTAACATTATTCAGTTTGATAAAGGTAAACGTAGCAATAATGCATTGTTTGAGAATTCGACGTTCACATTCTAAAAGTTGGTATCAGCACCAAAGTCTATGAAAAACTTGTCTGTCTATGTTGCTTTTTCTGTCGCACGTACCGCTCTGGGCATCGTATCGGCCTGTCGATTTGTGTCTCGTCCGTAAATGTCTGCACACGTCGTGCTCCCGTGCTTCATGTAAAGGAAGAAAATGTCTGTTGAAATGAAAGCACTTGCCGCCTCTAAAAAACTCCAAGTAGGTTTACTATTACTGTTATTGTTCATCTGTTGTATTTGTGAAAAAGAAAAAATTCGTTGGCGAGGTTTTATTAGCATCCTCACTTGCAACGTAAGTTAGGTTATGTATAGGCATTTTATTGTACATGTAATTAGTTTTAAATTGTTAAAATATTCTGAAATGTTCTGTTCTCTGTAAATTTTAGTGTCCTGAAGAAGGTGATAAAATAAAAGCACCGAAAGCTCGACTTATCCAGAAAGAGTAGTTTCATTTAAAGTCTCCGGTCGAATACCCGTTATTACGATTATCCTTTTAGATATCGACAGTTAGTAAATCAAGGTAAATATATATATATATATATATATATATATATATATATATATACAGGGTGAGTCACTAGAGTCGCGGTGGTAGATATAGCAATTATCTTTAGAGATGGAAAAAAATATTTAATACAAAAGTTGTTTGGCATATCATTTTCTACAACGTAAAATTATTTTCATTTATACTGGGTGTTGCATTTAGGCGTAGCAGAAAATAAATTAACTTTTTTAAATGGAATGCCCTGTATATTATAACATATTATGATTGCGAAGAAAATTGTCTTACTAATTGTATCAGGTGATATTGACGTAAAGCTAATAGTTTCTGCAATATTCAATTTTTTATTAAAAAAATGGCCGTTGCAGGCCTTCTCCGAAACCTACGTAATAGCGTCATTTTTGCAGATATTTTCTTACAACTTTGTCAGAAAATAACCAATACTAATAGGGAGGTGATAGTGCCCAAAGAAATTTGATGCGCTATACAGGGTGGTCCTAGCACCTAATCAATTTTGATATTTTTCAAATGGCTTTTTCTTGAGTTTTTTAAATGGAACGCCCTGTATATTATTTGCTGGTTGCATTTCCCATTAAGTTGCCTTTAATTTATATTAAGTGTGGCATATACATATTTGCACCCGTTTTCGTGATATTTGGAATTTAAAGAAAATGTGTAATAAAGTATACCAATACAGTGCTTTAATATTACACCGTGTATAATTGAGTTAGTTTTTTTCATGTATTTTGTTATAATATAAATAAATTATAAATGTTGGTAAAGTTAAAAATGCTATTTTTTATAAAGATACATTTAAATAGCAGAGTTACGCTAATATTTTAAGTTAGCTTAGATTTACTTAACCTCATTGTCATGGAAACAAAAACAAATAACAGACGTGTAGTTATTGCTGTCAACAGACTTAATATAGCTAACCAACATTTGTAATCTCTGTTAACGATGAATTTTAATTACACTAAAGAGGAACTGATAAATATTATTTACATCTATGGAGAAGCCGGCAAAAACGCTCTACTGGCCTCAAGAATTTACGCTCAGCGATATCCCGAAAGACGGCATCCCGATGCAAGAACAATTAATAGAGTTCGGGAACGTTTTGAATCAATAGGTACTATTACTTACAAAAAAAGAAAAGGAACAAAAGCGGCGACACATGAAGAGAATGAATTTCTGGTAGTTGCTAGTGTGGTAGAAAATCCATACTCAAGCACTAGACAAATAAGAAATCAAGGAATAACCCAATCATCTGTGTCCAGAATAATACGGCGACACAAGTCTCATCCATATCATGTGCAACATGTACAGGAATTGAGCGAAAACGATTTAGAAAAGAGATTAAATTTTTGTAATTGGGCAGCTGCTAAAATTCAACAACAAGCAAATTTTTTTGACTTTGTTCTTTTTACTGATGAAGCTACGTTTCATAAAAATGCGTATGTTAACCAACATAACTTCCATTTTTATGCAACAGAAAATCCTCGCGTTATCAGGCCTTTGGACCATCAACATAGATGGTCACTCAATGTATGGGGTGGAATAGTAGGTACCAATTTGCTAGGGCCTTACTTTTTTGAGGGTTCCGTAAATGGTCAAAGGTACTTACATTTTCTTAACAACCATCTACATGAATATTTAGATGATTTGCCGCTTAATATTCGCCAAAACTTAATTTTCCATCACGACGGAGCCCCACCCCACTTTAGTCTGAACGTAAGACAATTTTTGAACAACCGATACCCCAACAAATGGATTGGAAGAGGAGGCCCTACGTTATGGCCGCCAAGATCTCCTGATCTAAATAAGTTGGATTTTTTTTGTGGGGTCATGTTAAGGAATTAGTATACCAGACACCACCTACCACACAAGACGATATGAAGATTAGAATAAGAAATGTTTTTGCTGACATCAGAGAAAATAAGAGAGAGATGTTAAGAAATACTTCGAGATCTTTTACCCATCGGATTAATGCTTGTAGAAGACAAAATGGAGGGCATTTTGAACACCTACCAAATCAATAACTACTTGTTGTTTTATCTTTAATTGTTATAGTTTTTTACTAGTTTTATGTTAATGCTTATCAAGTTTAAAAAATAGTTTAATAAATGTTATTAGTTGTGGTTTCTCTTAATTATTTGTTTTTATTTAATTTTTAGTTGTCTCAAATTATATTAATTTTTCATATTGAGTAACTAAATGGTAATTCCATGTACTTTTCAATTTATTTTGAGCAATTCTGTCAGTTTTTTTAATTCAACAAAAGTATTTTTTCCTTTCTATGTTCTCTTTACAAAAAAAAATCATTAAAAAAGAACCATGTTATGCAGGGTGTAATATTAAAGCACTGTATTGGTATACTTTATTACACATTTTCTTTAAATTCCAAATATCACGAAAACGGGTACAAATATGTATATGCCACACTTAATATAAATTAAAGGCAACTTAATGGGAAATGCAACCAGCAAATAATATACAGGGCGTTCCATTTAAAAAACTCAAGAAAAAGCCATTTGAAAAATATCAAAATTGATTAGGTGCTAGGAACACCCTGTATACCGCATCAAATTTCTTTGGGCACGATCACCTCCCTATTAGTATTGGTTACTTTCTGACAAAGTTGTAAGAAAATATCTGCAAAAATGCCGCTATTACGTAGTTTTCGGAAAAGGCCTGCAACGGTCATTTTTTTAATAAAAAATTGAATATTGCAGAAACTATTAGCTTTACGTCAATATCACCTGATACAATTAGTAAGACAATTTTCTTCGCAATCATAATATGTTATAATATACAGGGCATTCCATTTAAAAAAGTTAATTTATTTTCTGCTACGCCTAAATGCAACACCCAGTATAAATGAAAATAATTTTACGTTGTAGAAAATGATATGCCAAACAACTTTTGTATTAAATATTTTTTTCCATCTCTA
Source organism: Aphodius sticticus (assembly GCA_963966075.1). NCBI lineage: Eukaryota > Metazoa > Arthropoda > Insecta > Coleoptera > Scarabaeidae > Aphodius > Aphodius sticticus. Next base: position 41,712,202 of record OZ014508.1, on the reverse strand, counting down.
AAGATAATTGCTATATCTACCACCGCGACTCTAGTGACTCACCCTGTATATATATATATATATATATATATATATATATATATATATATATATATATATATATATATTAAAATAAAACACAACACGCTTATTTAACACCGTGTATTATTGGGATTGTTGGCTTAGTCACTTTAACACATTAAAAAGTTAAAACAGTACAATACATTTGAGTAACTGACGTTTCGGTGGTTTACTCCACCTTGATCACAGTAAACTAAAAATATCGAATCTACATATGGTCGACGTACACGTTTTGACAGAAATAACAACTGGCAAGGTCAACATGTGCATTAAAATGTGAAAACATACAAACTTTAAGTCTTTTCTTGGTTTATAATTAAATTGTATGTTTGCAACAAGTTGTTATCGGATCGGTCATTAATCGCGTTACAATTTTTAATTATTTCGATTGCTTCAATTACACTCCTGTTGCTAAAATTCTTTTCCTTTCGCAGAACTTTTACTTGTTGGAAATCAAATTGATGTCCAGTATCATTTTGATTTTTTTTAAAGCTGTGGAATTTTGAGAATATTTATGCCCTTTTAATCTCTCCTCCAATAATTGCTCGGTTTGTCCTATGTAAACTCCATTACAGTTTTTACATGGTATTTCATAAATGCAATGTGACCGTTTTAGCAGTGGTGTGGGTGCTTTTAATTTCGTAAACATTTGTGAAAAATTATTGGTGTTTTTGTGTGCAATTTTACATTGCACACATACATTGCACTACCATACATAAAAGGTCTCTCAGAGAAAATAAGTAATATAGTAAAGCCCCTGAACATTAGAATTGCACACAAAAACACCAATAATTTTTCACAAATGTTTACGAACTTAAAAGCACCCACACCACTGCTAAAATGGTCACATTGCATTTATGAAATACCATGTAAAAACTGTAATGGAGTTTACATAGGACAAACCGAGCAATTATTGGAGGAGAGATTAAAAGGGCATAAATATTCTCAAAATTCCACAGCTTTAAAAAAACATCAAAATGATACTGGACATCAATTTGATTTCCAACAAGTAAAAGAAATGTATCATATTCAGGTTAACATACGCAATAGTTTAAACTTTAAATCGGATACTAGTCAACTTAGTAATATTTATTCGTTCTTAATCAATAATAATTTAAAATTTTCACGCGACTAGGTTGGTGGTAGTGTTGGTAGCTCTGGTGGTTACATGTTATTCTTGTTCGTTGTATTCCGTTCGGACGTTGCCATTGAGCCAGTTTTTATTCTTGTGTTAGGAAGACATGTGTCGACCTCAAAGTGTATTTGTTGGTGGTTATTTGTGCCCGTTTAGTTAAGCGTTTCGTCCAATTGTTTTATTGATGTAAGGCGACATGATTTGTTCGACCAATGTTCTCTCCAGGCAGACTTTATAACTCTAATTGTAAGTAGAAAATGTTGTGTTCTCTATCTGTAATTTTGATGTTTTGCTAACTTAGCCTTTGTTGTATTTAATTAGCTTGTTCCTGATGAAGTTTTTAATTAAAAACGAAAATTTGAACTGAGATAAAAGGAGTTTTATACACTTCGCCCACTTGACCGAATTTCCCACGTTACCTTCGTCTGAATTTTCTACAGAGTCACGGTCGTTATTTCCCTTATACTATATATATATATATATATATATATATATATATATATATATATATATATATATATATATACTTGCCTACTTTCCGCGATACATTGTAAAATATTGGGTGTTTTATTGTTTTAATGATGTATAGATTCTGTGTACATTCTGTGTAAATTTTGGTTCACTTGCCTTGTATATAATACAATTTACTGTAGCGTTCTAGTTAATTATTTCAGGTACATAATTATTATTATACATCGAATATTTAGTGTACATAATTATGCTATATACATGCTACAATATAAATTTGGATTCAGTTGTATTTCCTTGTATATAAACAAATTACTATAGCGTTTTAGTAAATTATTTCAGGTATATAATTATGTTATATACATTCTACGAAAATTTGACTTCTATTGTAGTTGCCTTGAATAGGATATAATTTACTGTAACGTTTTAGTTGATTATTTTAGGTACATAATTATTTGATATACGTGGAATATTTATTGTACGTAATTATACCCGATTTACATATTCTCTAGTGTTTTGATTTTCCATCTTATTTGTAATCATACGACAAATTTATAGAAACAAAAACCTAAACAAACATGTTTCAATTATTTACATTTACTTTGCTTCTGTATAGTATGAATTCCTTTATTTCTTATTGCTGATGCATATCTGCTGGTGCGAAAATTTAAAAATGTATACCTAAATCTTAAAATACTGCAGAAATCGGAAGCTCCTTTATTCTCCGGTACGGCTGAACCAGTACTTTCTAAGCGAAGCGATTTGCAATACCGACACATCACAGGGTAGGTTCGTCAATCGATATTAATATTGTCACCGCTTTGGTATTCTGCCCGCCGGATACTTGAGATCGGCTCAGAGCGTTTTGCTAACGGCCGGCGGGGCAACCTGGAATCACTTAGAGCCTTTTCAGACGAGGACGGCGACAGCACGGTTTTCGCCGTCGACGGGTCGAAGTGTATGAGATTAAATGGAGCCTTTCACACGTACCGCGCCGTCGCCGTCGTCCGTCTGGTCGCCGTGCCTCACCACCGAAGCCACGGTTTTCGCACGGCGACGGTCCGCTCGGTAGTGCATTGAGTTAAATGGTAGCGTCCACACGCGCCGTGCGGTTTTCGGACGGCGCGTGTTTTTTTGCACAGGCAATGTGCGTGGGTTCTCTAAATCTGTAATCTGCGCAATGCCTCTGACGTTTCATATACCGTGTGTTCATGCAACGACGAAAGAGATTATAATTTCGTATTTAATGCCCTCTAGTATTTCTAAACACTATTTCCAATAATGTTGTTCAAATAGAGGCTTAAATTGAACATAAAATTATCAAAATGGGACTTTGTGCGTAAGTTTATTATGAAAATCCAGTAGTATGTGTATGTGTAGGTCATACTTAGTGGCATTGATCATACAATAAAGGAGGTATCCTAAAAGGTATCCTAAAATGTGGGCACATACTCAGTATAATAAAGTAATAAAAAATAATAATATAAATAAGATGAAATGCGAAATAACTTCATTTGCTTGCCTTTGTTTTCGAGGTATTTGACTTGAAAGTTTCGTGAACGCGGAACAAAATATTATTTGTAGACATGTTCGGAAGATCATCCACTGCTTATATTTATTTATCCATCCTCTACTTTCATTTCTGTTTATTTTGTTTATTAATTTCGCCGCGGTCACAGAACTTTAGAACATTTATGGATATATGTATTTACCATTCAATTTTTTGCCTTGAGCATATATACGTAATATAAGTTGTCAATGAAGTGACACGTTTTGTAAGAAATACAAACATCGCGAAGCCGGATCGTCGGCAGACACGTGGATATTCGGGATTAATTGTAACAGTTATTGTAACAGTGGAATAAGTTACAGTTGCTTTTGTAGTAATTTAACTGAAGGTCTTGTTCACAAATTAATCAATATTATATTAGGTTAGCTATTGCGGTATATGTAAGTTACCTAATATTCATATTTTTCTTTGTACAAAAATCACTATTTTTTAGACGATAACGGAAAAAATTTTAAAATAATTTTTATTTTTATATCCTGATTAAATTAATTATGAAAATTATAAAGATATTCTGTTATTGCCTTTCGGCAAACAATTTAAAGAAGAATGTTTAGATCAAATAAGAACCGCTCCAACAAGTATAGTAAACATTTTCTAAAAAGCGGGACATTTTGAAAACTCCGCGGGACGTCTGATCAACTTAGGAATAACGCAATAATACGTGTACGCTCCATGGCGAATGAGAGTAAGTACTAAACCGCCGCTGAACTCTGCCAACTCTGCACACTGTATATGACTGTGTATATATAATATATGGCGCCAGCTGCAGCCGTCGCCGCGCCGTTTGCAATCCGTGCCTGTGTGTAAGCTACACAACGGCAGTGGACGGCGACGGCACGGTTTTCGCCGTCGACGGGTCGAAGTGTATGAGATTAAATGGAGCCTTTCACACGTACCGCGCCGTCGCCGTCGTCCGTCTGGTCGCCGTGCCTCACCACCGAAGCCACGGTTTTCGTACGGCGACGGTCCGGTCGGTAGTGCATTGAGTTAAATGGTAGCGTCCACACGCGCCGTGCGGTTTTCGGACGGCGCGTGTTTTTTTGCACATGCAATGTGCGTGGGTTCTCTAAATCTGTAATCTGCGCAATGCCTTTGACGTTCCATATACCGTGTGTTCATGCAACGACGAATGAGATTATAATTTCGTATTTAATGCCCTCTAGTATTTCTAAACACTATTTCCAATAATGTTGTTCAAATAGAGGCTTAAATTGAACATAAAATTATCAAAATGGGACTTTGTTCGTAAGTTTATTATGAAAATCCAGTAGTATGTGTATGTGTAGGTCAATCATACTTAGTGGCATTGATCATACAATAAAGGAGGTCTTACTAAAATGTAGGCACTTACTCAGTATAATAAAGTAATAAAAGATAATAATATAAATCTGATAAAATGCGAAATAACTTCATTTGCTTGCCTTTGTTTTCGAGGTATTTGACTTGAAAGTTTCGCGAACGCGGAACAAAATATTATTTGTGGACATGTTCGGAATATCATCCACTGCTTACATTTATTTACCCATCCTCTACTTTTATTTCTATTTATTTTGTTTATTAATTTCGCCGCGGTCACAGAACTTTAGCACATTTACGGGTATATTTACCATTCAATTTTTTGCCTTGAGCATATATACGCAATATAAGTTGTCAATGAAGTGACACGTTTTGTAAGAAATACAAACATCGCGAAGCCGGATCGTCGGCAGACACGTGGATGTTCGGGATTAATTGTAACAGAGGGTGGGTACTCTACGCACCAATGTCCTTATGCCAGAAAGAGATCGTGGAATAAGTTATTCCACGATCTCTTTCTAGCATAAGGTGACCAGATTTAGATTGAGTCAATGCGGGACAGACACGCCCGCGGAGGGTGTGGGGGGTAGTAATTAAAACCAATCGTCATCGTAAAAGTTGAAAATCGACAAATTTCAGGATTTAGATAAATATCGAAAAAAAACATTTATTGTGTTGGGATTTTGATTTTCTTTAAAGAATGTTTTAAAATTTTCTGATGATGATAAGAAATACGTTTTTTTAAACAAAATATATAAGTAAAAAAATAAATACTGTTGGATACAAGAAAAAGTTTATTTCGATATCCTTTCAAGTTGTAAATATGAACTCTTTCCTTTAACATAAGTTCTTCAAATAGGTACATATCCTTTGTACTAATAAACTAATAAATATATCTACTTTAATAAAGACAAATCTTAAGGCCCAAGAAGATAGCAACCTAATGTTCGAATTCAGCAGCTCTAAATAATACAACAAATGCGGTTTTGATCATAAAATATCAAATTTTGATATTTGTACACTTGAACGAAGGTCTTTTCTAGATACTTTCTATTTTGTCTTGTATTTTTTCGTAAGAAAATCCGTCCATAAACACAAATTACAAAATAAACGCTTTAACGCTTTAATTATTTTCAGGACATGCAACAGATTATGGTGGGGTATTATAATACAGAAGTTAAAAGGAATTTTAACATTAAAACTTATTCTGGATCAGTTTCTGATATTGATATTGTGATATTTATTTCTGAATTTGGCATTATTTTTGCTAATTTCAATTAAACCAAATTTTAACCATTTTTATTATGTAGGTATAGAAACTGCAAAGCACCGCAGGATTCTCATTGTATTTACGACTGATTTTTTAACCAAATTAAATGTCAATGTACAAATGATAGAATGAACTGCTTTTGTAGTAATTTAACTGAAGGTCTTGTTCACAAATCAATCAATATTATATTAGGTTTATAACTATTGCGGTATATGTAAGTTACCTAATATTCATATTTTTCTTTGTACAAAAATCACTATTTTTTAGACGATAACAGAAAAAATTTTAAAATAATTTTTATTTTTAAATCTTTATTAAATTAATTATGAAAATTATAAAGATATTCTGTTACTGCCTTTCAGCAAACAATTTGAAGGAGAATGTTTGGATCAAATATGAACCACTCCAACAAGTATAGTAAACATTTTCTAAAAAGCGGACATTTTAAAAACTCCGCGGGACGAGAGACGTCTAATCACCTTAGGAATAACGCAATAATACGTGTACGCTCCATGGCGAATGAGAGTAGGTACTAAACCGCCGCTGAACTGCCAACTCTGCACACTGTATATGTATAATATATGGCGCCAGCTGCAGCCGTCGCCGCGCCGTTTGCAATCCGTGCCTGTGTGTAAGCTACACAACGGCAGTGGACGGCGAAAACCGTACCGTCGCCGTCGACGGGTCGAAGTGTATGAGATTAAACGGAGCCTTTCACACGTACCGCGCCGTCGCCGTCGTCCGTCTGGTCGCCGTGCCTCACCACCGAAGGTGGGTTTCGTACGGCGACGGTCCGCTCGGTAGTGCATTGAGTTAAATGGTAGCGTCCACACGCGCCGTGCGGCTTTCGGACGGCGCGTGTTTTTTTGCACAGGCAATGTGCGTGGGTTCTGTAAATCTGTAATCTGCGCAATGCCTTTGACGTTCCATATACCGTATGTTCATGCAACGACGACAGAGATTATAATTTCGTATTTAATGCCCTCTGGTATTTCTAAACACTATTTCCAATAATGTTGTTCAAATGGAGGCTTAAATTGAACATAAAATTATCAAATGGGACTTTGTGCGTAAGTTTATTATGAAAATCCACAAGTATGTGTAGGTCAATCATACTTAGTGGCATTGATCATACAATAAAGGGGGTATCCTAAAAGGTATCCTAAAATGTGGGCACATACTCAGTATAATAAAGTAATAAAAAATAATAATATAAATAAGATGAAATGCGAAATAACTTCATTTGCTTGCCTTTGTTTTCGAGGTATTTGACTTGAAAGTTTTGCGAACGCGGAACAAAATATTATTTGTAGACATGTTCGGAATATCATCCACTGCTTATATTTATTTATCCATCATCTACTTTCATTTCTGTTTATTTTGTTTATTAATTTCGCCGCGGTCACAGAACTTTAGAACATTTATGGATATATTTACCATTCAATTTTTTGCCTTGAGCATCAGCTAAAGAAGTAATAAAGAGATGGGTAAATACCCATGACTCGTTCATTAAATATCGGAGAAAACAGAAAGAAGTCACGAGGTCTGGAGCTGGTGCTCAAAAAATAAAAAAGTACGTGTACAGCGATCAGCTCCAATTTTTGAGCAAACTTGTTGAGGAGCGGGAAACGTCCGACAGTTTGTCAGTAGAGGGGGCAGGGCCCCAACAACATGACGATAATGAAGGAGGGGGTCCATCTAAAACGTCTCGGCAAGTACTGGGGTCGCGGAAGCGAAAATTGGACGAAGTTGAAAAAGAAATGCTACGGGCGCTGGAAGAACCGCCAGATCGACATTTATCGTCTTTTAGGGGGATTATTCCCAGTTTAAATAGTTTTAATGAGGATAATATTGTAGCATTTCAGTTAGGAGTGTTACAGTTAATAACACATATAAAAAATCGAAACCAATACCATTCCTCGCCATATCAACCAATACCATTCGCGCCCTATCAGCAGTTTCCATATCCAAGTACCAGCATTACCCAACGAAACCCAAGCCCAAACAAGCCACATACTTTTCAAAATGCACCCTGAGCAGGTTGGATGCAATCTCTCATAGGTGTATTTTGTTTCTGAAGAGTACCTTTCAGGCGATTATGCAACTCGTCAAAAGAGGTAATTGACATCCGGAAATAATTAAAGAACTTCTCTTCGTCCGCTCGCAGCTCTTCAAATAATGTAAAAAATGCTCCAAGTTCTTCCCGTTTTATGTTTATTGGGTGTACACAATGAATCCTCTGTCTGCGTTTCAGACGTTGCCGACGTCGGTACAAAAGCCATAACGCAATAATACGTGTACGCTCCATGGCGAATGAGATAGTACTAAACTGCCGCTAGACTCTGCACACTGTATATGACTGTGTATATATAATATATGGCGCCAGCTGCAGCCGTCGCCGCGCCGTTTGCAATCCGTGCCTGTGTGTAAGCTACACAACGGCAGTGGACGGCGAAAACCGTGCCGTCGCCGTCCTCGTCTGAAAAGGCTCGAGCCTTTTCAGACGAGGCACGGCGTCGGTACGGTTTTCGCCGTCCACGGGTCGAAGTGTATGAGATTAAATGGAACCTTAAGAGCCTTTTCAGACAGGGCACGGCGTTCATGCGGTTTCGACCGTCCACGGTCGTTTTGTAGCTTTTCACACACACACGGATTTCAAACGCCACGGCGCGGTACGTGTGAGCGGCTCCATTTAATCTCATACACTTCGACCCGTGGACGGCGAAAACCGTACCGACGCCGTGCCTCGTCTGAAAAGGCTCTAAGTAGGTGAGGGGCTCGTTGTGACCGCTCTACTATACCGGCCGAGGTACGCTTGGGTGCCGCTCTACTATACCGGCATTTAGTGGCGCCATCTATCGTCTGAAGCTGTTTATAGGTCAGGGGGGTGACATTTTGGTTTGAGACTTTGCTATTATTTCCAATACTGTCAACATATGCAATGTTCTACTATACCGGCAATCTAGTGGCGCCAAATTCAAACTATATCGTCTCAAGCTGTTTATAGGTTAGGTGCGTGATATTTTGGTTTGAGAGTCTGCTATGTTAATTCCAGTACTGCCAACGTGTTATTCTACTATACCGGCAATTAGCCATTTCTAGTGCCGCCATCTTCAAAGATAGGTTAGGTGCGTGATATATTGGTTTGAGAGTCTGCTATGTTATTTCCAGTACTGCCAGCGTTTGCGCAAAAAAGACGAAGTTTTACGTTATAATCAATTTTACCTTATAGATCAAGGGGTCGCTTTTTAAAGGAAAAGTATTGATCGTGTTTACTAGAATTGCAGCATATGGTGAAATTGCAGAGGGGTGAATATTAATAGTGCTGGTGGAAGGCAAAATACAGATTTATATGGTGGTACCCCGCTGAGTCATCTTCGAGATGGTCAGTTTTGCAGGTGTGTGTGCAGTTATGTGTGAAGGATTGGGTGCATTTTAATAAGGTAGGTCAGTGGGTAATGTTAAAATATCTGTTGCACATTGGTTCGATCAATACTTTTTGTATATATTAACTCCACAGTACAGTGTTAATTAATATACACCCTAGCGTCGTATGAATTTTTCCCTCTTGTGCAATAATAAAATACCACAGGCAAGTGATTTTTTAAAATGTTTATAATATATTTTATTTCATTATAATTTCATCTTCCTTAGCCTTCTTCTTCTTTATCCGCAACCCTAGCCCTAACTTGCGCTTGGTTTTCATTCCAGTTGTAAATCGAAGTACTTATTTTTTTACCTAGTGATGCAGATGGAGATTTTACTCGTTCCCATGCTTCTTCCTCTAGCACCTTGTCAGCTTCATGTCTCTGCGTTTATATCGTTATATTGTGACGTTTTGATTGGTTGAAATTAGCTCCTTGAATTGAAATGAGAAACAAGTGACAACGATTAATAAAAACAATTAGCTGTAGTTAAACAAATAGTTCAGTGCAAACCTTCACGAATATCAATGCTAAAACTATAATAGTATTACTATTTTTACGAATAGAATAAGACAAGCATCAGTGAAATGATAATATCGCATTTTGTTGGTAATAAAAATTAGAGGATTTTACTAAAGCTAAAGTTCTTTCCACTCGAATATCTACGAAGAATTGTCCTGACTTTACACAATAACATGCTCATCAGTAGGGAAAATAAATGTTTGAGTGAAAAGAAAATTATGCTGTAAATGTGATTAATTTAAGGAGGAAAAATAAAAAATAAAGAAAAGAGTTAAATATCTAAGCTGTTGTTTAGATAAATCATATAGAAAGAGAAAAATTTAAACTTGTTTAGTAATTAAATGTAGAATTAAATTATTTTTTATTTTTTTTATTTTTTCTCTTCTGTTTTATTTATCAGTGCAGAGGGCAGAGTGCACGACAAGCGCTGTAATATGGTTAAATAATGCTATTATCGATTAGTATCCATCGATATTTTAATTTGTATTTATTTAGTTGTTATCATTGTACCCATCAATATTTTTAATTTATCTATAAGTTCAGTAATTTTTACATTTTCATATGGTCATTGAAAATATGAATATGCATTTGTGTCCGGCATTTATAATTGACGACTAACAAATTGTCAGTAATGTCTTGTAATTAAACGGTGTTTGTACCAATAAATTCTACTTTGAAATTCGTAAATACATGTGTTCATAACAAAAAGCTATTCTTTTTATCACCTTAACACAGGGCTTTCTTTCAACCATAGAAATTAGTTTCGTAGAAAGGAAAGTACCATGCTAAAATCCAGGTAAGGCAAAAGTTTTTACAACTCAATTTTGGTAAGTAGGATAAGTTGTCTACATGCAAACTAATATTTTAGAATAAGTAGAATAAGCTGCATAATTGCAGGCGTATAGAACATATTTAATGTGTGCTCTCATCTATCATACTGACCGTAGTAGCTGACTAGATTATAGTATTTCTCTCCAGACGGCACATAATGAATTTTAACTAATTTAATAAACTATTGCTTTCGATTTAGGTTTCTGAATTCGGGAATAACAAGTCCAATGAGATACCCTGATTTTTAATACTATCCAGCATGGTGTTAGTGGTTTTTTCTCAACAGATGTAAACTAAAGCACATTGGCGCGCAATGGAGAGTCATGCAAAACCTACCTACCGTTCGCTAGTTCTGAACATGGCCACCGAGCGGTTATAGATGGTGCTGGTAGTAGCGCGCGGCTAAAATGGTTATTTTCTGCATATTTAGTGATAGGAGGATGGAGTAAGAATGCGTTGAAATTTATTTATTTTTTTATTATTAATCATACATATTATGCAACATACTTTAGAAACGTATGAGTTCTTTCAAAGCATTTGCTACAAAAGTGTTTATTGCAAGTATTGCATATGGTTTTAATTTTTATTGTTGCATTTCTTGCTCGTTTTCTCCCAAGTTCATTAGAAAGAAAATTATAAGAAGAGACGCAGTATCTTCTTCTTTCCACTTTGTTCAAAATATGTGCCTTGGATTCCTTCTTGTTATCGCGGGCATCATCTTCGTGGGTAGCTAATTCATTTCTTTCTCGTAGATGCCTTTTACACTGCCGAATATTGTTGGTTAATACTACCACCTCATTACTTTCTGACATATCTCCGCAACCTTTAGAGTATTTTGAGGGAATGAGAGGATATTTTGAGGGTATTGGAGGGTATTTTGAGGGTATTGGATGGTATTTTGAGGATATTGGAGTTGTCTGTTCAATAGTTTCATCGCTACGTTCCTCGTCATCATGTGTTGCAGGAGGGTTGCAAGTGTGTTGAAAGTGTGTTGCAGGTGGGTTGAAAGTGTGTTGCAGGTGGGTTGCAAGTGTGTTGCAGGTGGGTTGCAAGGGTGTTGCAGGTATGTAGGTAGGGTGCCCTATGGGACAGCAGTTATATATAGAGGATCGATCTAATCGCACCTATATAAGAAGAACCTTTCATATATTCCCTTAGTATCTGAGTCTTCAACGTTATAGAACAACATGATCATTTTCAATATGCACCTCAAGCCTTATGGTTCCGCATGGAATGTCAATAAAAAAAAACACATTCACTGAAGAACGCAAATCTGAAACCGCTGATGACATAGGTCAACCACTGGAAATGCAGCTGGCGAACGACACACTAGCATCTGACGATTTAGAAGAACATTCACTACAAAAAATATTAACCCGTAGACGATGTGCTGAGTGCTATAGGGTGCTGTCACAAAAGTATGGACGAAAGAAGGCACAGGGAAGAAGCTCATATGTTAAACTAGTTTGTAAACAATGTGATAAATCCTTTTGTACCGAGTGTTTTATGAACTCTCACAATAAATTTCTGCATATGTAGAGTTTTAATAAGAAAACGTATCAATAATACAAAATTCGCATAATATTTCTATCAATAAAGTATTATACAATAATGTTATATAGTATTATTTTCACCCATTTAAATGGTTTCTGATGCATAGCTAACTGCATGTAACCCACCTGCAACACACTTTTAACACGCTTTCAACACACTTGCAACCCTCCTGCAACACATGATGACGAGGAACGTAGCGATGAAACTATTGAACAGACAACTCCAATATCCTCAAAATACGCTCCAATATCCTCATAATACCCTCCGAGATCCTCAAAATACCATCCAATACCCTCAAAATACCCTCCAATACCCTCAAAATATCTTCTCATTCCCTCAAAATACTCTAAAGGTTGCGGACATATATCAGAAAGTAATGAGGTGGTAGTATTAACCAACAATATTCGGCAGTGTAAAAGGCATATACGAGAAGGAAATGAATTAGCTACCGACGAAGATGATGCCCGCGATAACAAGAAGGAATCCAAGGCACATATTTTGAACAAAGTGGAAAGAAGAAGATACTGCGTCTCTTCTTATAATTTTCTTTCTAATGAACTTGGGAGAAAACGAGCAAGAAATGCAACAATAAAAATTAAAACCATATGCAATACTTGCAATAAACACTTTTGTAGCAAATGCTTTGATAGAACTCATACGTTTCTAAAGTATGTTGCATTATATGTATGATTAATAATAAAAAAATAAATAAATTTCAACGCATTCTTACTCCATCCTCCTATCACTAAATATGCAGAAAATAACTATTTTAGCCGCGCGCTACTACCAGCACCATCTATAACCTCTCGGTGGCCATGTTCAGAACTAGCGAACGGTAGGTAGGTTTTGCATGACTCTCCATTGCGCGCCAATGTGCTTTAGTTTACATGTGTTGAGAAAAAACCACTAACACCATGCTGGATAGTATTAAAAATCAGGGTACCTCATTGGACTTGTTATTCCCGAATTCAGAAACCTAAATCGAAAGCAATAGTTTATTAAATTAGTTAAAATTCAGTATGTGCCGTCTGGACAGAAATACTATAATCTAGTCAGCTACTACGGTCAGTATGATAGATGAGAGCACACATTAAATATGTGATATACGCCTGCAATTATGCAGCTTATTCTACTTATTCTAAAATATTAGTTTGCATGTAGACAACTTATCCTACTTACCAAAATTGAGTTGTAAAAACTTTTGCCTGGATTACCTGGATTTTAGCATGGTACTTTCCTTTCTACGAAACTAATTTCTATGGTTGAAAGAAAGTTAACACAGGTGATAAAAAGAATAGCTTTTTGTTATGAACACATGTATTTACGAGTTTCAAAGTAGAATTTATTGGTACAAACACTGTTTAATTACAAGACATTACTGACAATTTGTTAGTCGTCAATTATAAATGCCGGACATAAATGCATATTCATATTTTCAATGACCATATGAAAATGTAAAAATTACTGAACTTACAGATAAATTAAAAATATTGATGGGTACAATGATAACAACTAAATAAATACAAATTAAAATATCGATGGATACAAATCGATAATAGCATTATTTAACCATATTACAGCGCTTGTCGTGCACTCTGTACTCTGCACTGCTAAATGAAACAGAAGAGAAAAAATAAAAAAAAATAAAAAATAATTTAATTCTACATTTAATTACTAAACAAGTTTAAATTTTTCTCTTTCTATATGATTTATCTAAACAACAGCTTAGATATTTAACTCTTTTCTTTATTTTTTATTTTTCCTCCTTAAATTACTCACATTTACAGCATAATTTTCTTTTCACTCAAACATTTATTTTCCCTACTGATGAGCATGTTATTGTGTAAAGTTAGGACAATTCTTCGTAGATATTCGAGTGGAAAGAACTTTAGCTTTAGTAAAATCCTCTAATTTTTATTACCAACAAAATGCGATATTATTATTTCACTGATGCATCAGATGGTACTTGTCTTATTTCTATTCGTAAAAATAGTAATACTATTATAGTTTTAGCATTGATATTGTTGAAGGTTTGCACTGAACTATTTGTTTAACTACAGCTTATTGTTTTTATTAATCGTTGTTACTTGTTTCCCATTTCAATTCAAGGAGCTAATTTCAACCAATCAAAACGTCACAATATAACGATATAAACGCGGAGACATGAAGCTGACAAGGTGCTAGAGGAAGAAGCATGGGAACGAGTAAAATCTCCATCTGCATCACTAGGTGAAAAAATAAGTACTTCGATTTACAACTGGAATGAAAACCAAGCGCAAGTTAGGGCTAGGGTTGCGGATAAAGAAGAAGAAGGCTAAGGAAGATGAAATTATAATTAAATAAAATATATTATAAACATTTTAAAAAATCACTTGCCTGTGGTATTTTATTATTGCACAAGAGGGAAAAATTCATACGACGCTAGGGTGCATATTAATTAACACTGTACTGTGGAGTTAATATATACAAAAAGTATTGATCGAACCAATGTGCAACAGATATTTTAACATTACCCACTGACCTACCTTATTAAAATGCACCCAATCCTTCACACATAACTGCACACACACCTGAAAAACTGACCATCTCGAAGATGACTCAGCGGGGTACCACCATATAAATCTGTATTTTGCCTTCCACCAGCACTATTAATATTCACCCCTCTGCAATTTCACCATATGCTGCAATTCTAGTAAACACGATCAATACTTTTCCTTTAAAAAGCGACCCCTTGATCTATAAGGTAAAATTGATTATAACGTAAAACTTCGTCTTTTTTACGCAAACGTTGGCAGTACTGGAAATAACATAGCAGAGTCTCAAACCAATATATCACGCACCTAACCTATCTTTGAAGATGGCGCCACTAGAAAGGGCTAATTGCCGGTATAGTAGAATAACACGTTGGCAGTACTGGAATTAACACAGCAGACTCTCAAACCAAAATATCATGCACCTAACCGTGGAGGAGACGTTAGATGGCACCACTAGAAATGACTAATTGCCGTGAGCAGCACAAACGTTAGCAGTACTGGAAATAACATAGCAGAGTCTCAAACCAAAATATCACGCACCTAACCTATAAACAGCTTGAGACGATATAGTTTGAATTTGGCGCCACTAGATTGCCGGTATAGTAGAACATTGCAAATGTTGACAGTATTGGAAATAATAGCAAAGTCTCAAACCAAAATATCACCCCCCTGACCTATAAACAGCTTCAGACGATAGATGGCGCCACCAAATGCCGGTATAGTAGAGCGGCACCCAAGCCTACCTCGGCCGGTATAGTAGAGCGGTAACAACGAGCCCCTCACCTACTACCTTACACACGTACCTTGCCGTGCCGTTTGAAATCCGTGTGTGTGAAAAGCTACACAACGGCCGCGGACGGTCAAAACCGCACCTACGCACTATGGCCCCAATTGCACATTTAACGCGAATTAATTCATATTTCTGAAATCCTCAAAAGCAAAAAAAAAACATACAGGTTTACAGTTAAATATCTGAACTATAATAAAACGAGACAATTATCTGGCAAAAGTTGGTATTTTTGGAATATGACAGTACCAAACTTAGAAAACTGCGCGCCGCTCATTTTATAGTAAAATAATGGGTTATATTCACTTGTGATTTTTTGTTTACCATATGGTTTTATTTATTTCTACTATCCATTAGTAATTGGATTAGACTATTTACATTAGGTCTACGACAAAAAACGGTTAGTTTCTATTACATATTATAAGTTACATCTCGTAATATAAACCAAGTTTTTTATTTTATGAAAACCGTAAAAAATGAAGGTTTTTAAAAATTGCTTGTGAGTGCATGCTTTAAAAAGTATATTAGTTCGTAATACTAATACTGTTCTTTCATGATAAAAAAAAATTTAGTCCCCGGATAGAACAAAACCCCAAGAACCTTATTTGCATAAAACGCTGTTGAGCATATTTTTCGAGGTCGCAACCACTCTTGCATCTGTTGTTTCAGTAATTCGTAATTATTATTATTATTTCGTAGATTGTGGAGTTACCGGTTCAAATGTTACCGGTAAAACCCGTTTTCAGGCGAAACCAGTTTTGCCTAGGCCAAACTAGTTCGGCCGAAGAGCGGTAAGCACAACTAGTTTATCCTAAACCTTACTAGTTTAACCTGGTTTGTAAAGGCATACTTCAGGTCAAACTGGTATGTCCTAGGCCAAACTGATTTTAATTAACAGTTTTGAAGTGTACCATAATTTTTACGCGCGTTTTCTGTAGAGCATGTTTTCTGACGCGCGCGTTTTCTAAGGGTCGTGTTTTTGAAGCTCGTGTTTTATGACCCGCGTCTTATGACTCGAGAGTTATCTGAAGCGCGTGTTTTCTGACGCACGTGTTCTCAAACGCGCGTATTTTCTGACGCGCGTGTTTTTCTGACGTATAATGACACACGTGTTTTTTACGTGCGTTTTCTGCGTCGCGTGTTTTATGAAACGTTTGCTTTCCGACGCGCGTGTTTTTACGCGCGTTTTAGACGCGCGCGTTTCTTCAAGCCCGTTTTCTGATGCGGGTGTTTTATCCTAGTCAAGAAAACACGCGCGTCAAAAAACTCGCGCGATATAAGACACGCTCTTCAAAAACACGCGCGTCATAAAACATCCACTGGAGAAAACGCGCATTTCTAAACCGTTAATCGAAATCAGTTTAGCCTAGGCCATACCAGTTTGCCCTGAAGTATGCGTTTACATAACAGGTTAAACTAGTTTGGCCTAGGATAAAGTAGTTAATGCCTACCATGCTTCGGCCGATCAGCCGATCATATCGGAATTAAGTTTGCAAAGAAAATTTAGCAAAAAAGAACTGGAGGTGGATTCGATTAACTTGCTCAAAGCGCCAGATATTCAATTACATAAAAGTGTATGATGATATTTTGAATATCTTTGTTTATTTCACATTCGAATGTATTCTCTTAATAAATTAAATATCTGCATTCTCTTAACCAAATTTTAAAAACGGTATTATATTTAAATTTAATTTTGGACAGGTGGCAACCATATAATATGATCCGATGAAAACCTTCGCAAAAAGCTTTCGTTTGATACCGATTTTGTTATATCATTTAATACTTTGACGGTAATTGAAACTTTTCGGAGTTTCGGGACCATATTTTGGGTTATATCTCCGGAAGTGGTTGAGATATAAAAATTAAGTATATAAAATTAAGTAATTCACTCCTAAAAAGGCATATTGTGTCAAAATTTGGGAACAATAGGTCAAGGATTTTCCAAATTAGGAATTTATTCGTGTTAAATGTGCAATTGGGACCACCGTGCGACGCCGCGCCCGTCTGAAAAGGCTCTTACGTACTGCATACGAGCTTCTCGATATTTCTGGTCGCCTGATAACGTCGAATTCATAAGCATTCAGAACGAGCGGCCATTACGGTCGACATAACATTAGGCGTGTCCTAAACTCCCTCCACATGATAACTTGTTCGAAAGGGCACACCTCTGAGAGCTTGTTTCCCCTTACCCCACATCCGCTGCAGTTGGTCCACGACCGTGCATGTGCCATGTATGCTGTTAAGTACCAACTTATTTTTAGTCTGGTTCTTTTCAGGATTGTAAAGCTCTCGCATTTCCCAAATCTCTGCAGTAATTTGTGGATCCGTTAGATGAGTAAGGTCCAAATCATCGTCTTCGATCACCATAATATTGTCATTCTCTTCAAATGTGTTTTCATCTTCTGTCTTCTTTTTTTCATATTCTCTCTTATTTTTCTCACATTCGGTCTTCTTTTCTTCATCTTCTGTCTTCTTTTTTTACATATTCTGTCTTCTTTATAAACTTGATAACACTTCCTCCTTCTATGACCACTGTTGCTTGGGCCAATAGATCTCTTCCAATGATCATTGCCTCGTTCATGACCTCGTCATTTGCAACTACATGCACCTGTCTGCATCCATCTGTCTGGTAATGTTCCCCATGGATTACTAGATCTCCATTGAAGTACTCTAAAGTGTCTACTTCTACTGAGGCTAGTCCTGTTAAGGAAATGGTTTCTTTAATAAGCGGACCTAGATGGGTGTCTTTGTAGTCTCCCTATCTCATTAATTTTTTTCCACTCCCTGTATCCAGCAGTGCTAGCTTCCGCGATATGCCAATCTGGACCCAAATGGTTTGTCTTCTAGGTGAAACCATCATCGCACTGGATTTTTGCTTTGTGGGACAGTTGTTAGCCAGGTGTCCTACTTGCTGACAGGAGTAACATTTTCTTACTTTACGGGGTTTATCACATTTTGTGGTAATATGCCCTATCTCATTACAGTTGTAACATTTTTTGCTAGTTACGTCATTACCAGGCTCAGGTTTTTGTCTTTTTTTTTTTTTTTTTTTTTTTTTTTTTTGTTTTTAGCATGGATAGCATCAGATGCAAGTAGATGGCAAACATATGTTGCCAGCAGGGTTACAGAGATTCAAGGTCTAACTAGTAAAGATGATTGGCGTCATGTTAAGGGTCTAGAAAATCCAGTAGATTTATTAACACGTGGCACAACACCCACACATATTGAAAATTCAAATGCCTGGAGAGAAGGTCCGCTATGGTTGAGTTTAGATAAGAAAATGTGGCCAACATCGAATCTAGGAAATGATAAAATCGATATTCCCGAAAAAAGAAAAACTGTTGTAGTTAACAATATAATTTTTGATAAAGATTTATTTACAAAATTTTCATCCTTTTCTAAGTTAAAAAGAGTAGTTGCTTATTGCCAAAGATTTATTTACAATTTAAGAAATAAAGATAATAAAATGGATAAAATGGAACATTAAGTGTTGGGGAACTAACGGATGCCACTTATGCTATCGCAAAGTTCACTCAACGGGAGGTATACTCTGACGAACTAAGGGATTTAATGAAAAATAAATTAGTTTCAAATAACTCCAAATTAAAGGCACTGAACCCGTTTATTTGCGAGAAAAATATTTTGCGAGTAGGGGGGCGACTGAGCCTATCTTCAATCACTTATGATAAAAAATATCCTATTATTTTACCTCATGATGATTTCATTACAAAACTAATAATAATCGACGAACACGTGAAACGGTTACATGCAGGTCAACAATTTTATTGGATAACTTCAGGTCGCAGCGCGGTACGACAGGTATTGCACAAATGTATAAAATGTTTCCGTGCCAATCCAAAAAGGTTAACGCAAAAAATGGGTGACACCACAGGCCCGCCTAGAGCCTTTGAGACCATTTTTAAGGTCAGGTATTGACTTTGCTGGACCAATAAATATAAAGGTTGGTAATTCACGATCTTAACAGAAATCAAAGGCTTATATCGCTATGTTTGTATGTTTTTTTCAACTAAGGCCGTGCATATAGAATTAGTCGGTGATCTGTCAACCGAATCATTTTTAGCTGCTTTGAATAGTTTTATTTCACGCAGAGGTCAGGTCAGTGATATTTACTGTGACAACGCAAAGAATTTTGTGGGTGCGCGATACCAACTTGCCGATATTTATAAACTATTGAACTTTAAGGTACCTCAAGATTGCATTAATGATTTTCTGGTATCAAAGAATCCTTGGGGTCAGGATTCAAAAGAACCTTAGGTACAATAAACACATAGATGAGATTGCAGGACGGGCGCAGCGAACAGTAGGAGCCCTGATAAGGCTAATGCCCAGAACATCTGGGGCACGAACGGCAAAGCGCCGGGTTCTGGCGTCTTTCGCAGAGTCGGTGATGTTGTACGCCGCGCCGGTCTGGGTAGATGACATGGAGTTTGCCAACAGAAGGGGCCGACTCCTCCGGGTGCAGAGAAGAGTGGCGATAGGAGTCTCAGCTGCATACCGGACTGTATCAACCGCGGCAGCGCTTGTGGTGGCTTCTATGGTGCCCATTCACCTGAAGGCCAGAGAGCGCCAGAAGAAATACGACCTAAGAAGGTCGGAAGGTCGGGCAACAGGGCGAGAGACCAGAAGGCAGACGCTGGAGGCCTGGCAGATCGAGTGGAATGAAGCGACGCAGGGGGAATGGACACGTCAGCTCATCCCAGACGTCGCCACATGGACGGAGAGAAGACACGGGGAGTTGTCGTACGAACTAACCCAGGCGCTGACTGGGCACGGGTGTTTCGGGGCCTACCTCTACAAGTACAAGAGGAGGGACAGCCCCAACTGCAGATACTGCGGGGAGATAGACACCCCCGGCCACACCCTCTTCAGATGCGAGAGGTGGGCTGTGGCCAGAAGGGCGTGCCAGTACGTGGAGGACCTTGACGAACAAAGGATGGTCACCCGTATGCTAGAAGGACCTCGGCAGTGGGAGGAGATATCCCGCACAATCTCCGGTATCCTCAAAACAAAGGACGAGGAGGACAAGAGGGGGTAGATAGCCTCCGGCCCCTCAGACGCAGCTGCTGAGGACAGCCCGGATGGCAGACCCCTTCAGCCCTGGATAACGAGG
This sequence comes from Aphodius sticticus, assembly GCA_963966075.1. Lineage (NCBI taxonomy): Eukaryota > Metazoa > Arthropoda > Insecta > Coleoptera > Scarabaeidae > Aphodius > Aphodius sticticus. Next base: position 41,691,619 of record OZ014508.1, on the reverse strand, counting down.
CAACCAGAACGCCAGGTTTGCACCATATCCAGGCATCCAAGATAGGAACACAGCACGAACAGGCAAAGGAGCGTGCAGGGACCTCTGGATCCTTATTACGTAAGGAGACCTGATGGTCTGGGGACTGCAGAACCTGGAAGTACAGGAGAGATGTAACCGGAGACCGGTACAGAAAAGCTCACGGTAGACCGGGAGCGAGTTGAACAGAAAGGTCCCGGACGATCCGGACCAAAGCTGCCGGAGCAACGCCAGCAGTAAAAGGGAGTGACCACCGGAACAGATAACCGGTGCTCACGGAAGAACAGAAAAGAATGTGTCCCCAAGAGTAGTGTGGGTAGTTCTGTCAAAGTGCTGTGACATTAGGATGAAGGGAATAATGCATGTCTATAGAAATAAGTTTAAGTATGTATTAGTATAAGGTAGCGATTTTAAGAGCAGGATTATAGGTAGAAAGATCATGTTAAATTAATCAATAAAGGTTTACGACCCAAACCGAAAAGAGCGAAGGGAGTTTACTAACTATTTTTGTTTGTTGATTAATTCATGTAAGGAAGAAGTCTCCAGACTGAGGATGCCCATCAGGCAAGGCCGGTCTGGAGGGGTGGCGGAGGGTCTTCCCCTCCCCTTGCTCTTTTTTCAAAAAAAAAAAAAAGGTATCAAAGAATATAACTTGGCTTTTTATACTTCCGAGAGCACCACATATGGGTGGACTTTGGGAGGCCGCTATTAAATCAATGAAATTTCATTTAAAAAGGGTTTTAGGGGAAGCATTTCTCACTTATGAGGAAATGTACACGGTGTTGGTTAGAATAGAAGCCTGCTTAAATTCCCGACCCCTGTGTCCCTTGACTAACGACCCTAATGACTTATCCGCGCTCACGCCTGGCCATTTTATGATTGGAGATGCATTTACGGCTCCTGTTCACATTGATTACATACCAGTAAAACTGAACAGACTATCCAGGTGGGAACGACTGGAGTGGATGCGGCAACATTTTTCGAGACGATGGTCGCGAGAGTATTTGACAACATTACATCCCAGAGGAAAATGGTTCCAAGGAAACTGCCCCATAAAGCCAGGAAGTATGGTACTTCTGGTCGAAAATGGCATCCCGCCGCTTCAATGGCGACTTGGCAGAGTAGTGGAGTTGCACCAAGGCAGCGATAACATCCCCAGAGTGGCGTCGGTTCGCACCAAAACGAGAGTTTTCAAGAGAGCGGTAAATAAGTTGTGTTTGTTACCAGTGGACTGATTTTCGGTCAGAAAACGAGTGTTAAAATCTGATATGAAAAGTTATAGATTTTAAGAAAAACTTAGTAGATTTTAATAGACTTTATTGTAAGACTTGTTTTTTGATAAAGACTTTTTTTAAAGATTTATTTTGCTAATTAACATTGTTTAAAAATTATTTTAATGTGTTATATTTATATTATTAAAAACAATTAGAAGCCTCTATATTTATCCTTGCTTTAAAAATATAAAATTTACATAGGGTACATGTTTCGGTTGTTTAAACCATCTTCAGCCCTAAATTGTCAAAACTGGAGGATATCTACGGACAATGCAGGATATTTATATGGTTTATATTTTGTTTTCTGTTCACTTTTTCTTATGTTCATTTTGATTTAAAATATGTTTTATTTGCCGAAGTACGTCAAGGGGGGTGCTATGTCTATACTTAGACGTTAGATGGCGCTCACAGTTATTTTGACATGTGCTATGTCTGTACCTAGACGCTAGATAGCGCTGACGGTATTTTTACCCGACAACGCTTGCGTGCGATTGTTCGGCTTCACTTGCTGCTAGAACCCCTAACGAGACGGTTGTGCTTGTGTTCTGTATGTTGCACATCTCTTCTTAAGTTAAAATAAAACAGTTTGGGCTAGTAACGTGTGCCTTTCACTACTACCCGCAACACCCGCAAAGGGAGTACCCTAGGCTTCAGCGAAGCTCGGTACTACCAATTTGCCCTGATGGTCCTCATTACTTTTCAAAATCTATTAGTGTAATTTTAGTATTTATATGTTGTATCTAAATTATATTATCTAGGTTTAATATATTTAATGAGATGTATCAGAGAGTTCCAATAAATAATAATAATAAAATATATACCCATACGCCGTGGAATCTTTCAGGGCGACGCCCTTAGCGCACTCTGGTTCTGCCTGGCCCTGAATCCCTTAACCAATATCCTCAACGAAACTGGAAGAGGATATAAGATCACTCCGGGAACAACATGCATCAGCCATCTACTGTACATGGACGACATAAAACTTTATGCCAGCACGGACAACGATCTCAGGGAACTCCTTCGACGTACCCGTTCCTACAGCAACGACATAGGGATGAAGTTCGGTCTGGATGAATGTAGATTACATAGTATGGTAAAAGGGAAATGGCACCGTGCGGAGGTATACGGCCTTGGAGGAGGCGAGTCCGTGGAACCCCTGGAGAGAGACGATCTGTACAAATTCCTGGGATATGAACAAGCAAGAGGCATCGATCAAGCTAAATCAAAAGAACGTCTGCTGAAAACCTTCAAACAGAGACTTCACATAATCATGAAATCCCAGCTATCGGTGAGAAATAAAACCACGGCCGTGAACACCTTTGCCGTCCCCGTTCTCACGTACAGCTTTGGAACATTAAATGGACGAACACTGACCTAGATGCTATGAACAGGCTGATGTGAACCACCGCAACCAAACATCGCATGCACTACCCAAAGAGTGCAGTCGAACGCTTTCACCTACCTAGAGAGCTGGGCGGAAGAGGAATGGCAAACATACGACATCAGCACCAGCAGCAGCTGAATGTCCTTCGAACCTACTTTCATGAAGCGGCTTCAACGAGGGACATTCATAAAGCCGTTGTGGAGAACGACAGAAAACTAACGCCCCTAAACCTTGCGAGTGTTCCCGATCCAAACGAAGATACGGGACCGATGGAGATTCTGAATGCCTGGAAAGGAAAAGCGCTCCATGGTAGATATCCCACCTAGCTGGACGCTGATTATCTGGATAGTCTGGCATCAACGACTTGGCTCACCACCGGCAACACCTACCCAGAGACTGAAGGCTTCATGATGGCCATACAGGACCAGGTGGTACCAACAAAATACTATCGCAAACACATACTTAAACAAGACGTGGATCAAAGGTGCAGGAATGTGCGGAATTAAACCAGAAACCATCGACCACGTGATCAGCGGGTGTACACTGCTCGCCCCGAGTGAATACGCTAGGAGACATAATCTTGTATGCAAAGTCGTCCACCAGACCCTGGCAACAATTAATGGACTAATCAATGTGAACAAACCGTATTACCAATACGAGCCCGAGGCAGTACTGGAGAACGATCAATCAATAGTTTAGCTACATGGGCAAATTCTATTTCATCGAGATCGGTCGTACTGCATCAAAACTAGTAGCCAGGATATGTCAGAAATTTTGATTCTAATGACAGTTGGTGTCAAGCGCTAATGTTTTGACACAATATAAGCTGCGTTCGTATATTGTACACCGTTACACTTTTTACACCCAATAACACGTAAGTATCATTTGGACGGTGTACCCGATGTCAACGGAGTACAGTATCCGAACGCAGCTTTAATGGACATATCTGTCTAGTTCTACTAGTTTTATTTTAATGCAGACATGGCCGATCTTGATCAAATAGAATCTCATGCAGCTAAACTATTAATTTTATATATAGTATGATAAAGTCATGTGCCTGGCCACATCAGATTTTTTCTCAAAAAAACTTACATTAGCACAATTAAATTATTCAACTTTCGACAGAGAACTTTTAGCTATATATTCAGGAATAAAATTCTTTAAACATTTCTTACATGGAAATCAATTTACTATTTATACGGACCATAAACCTTTAATAAATTCTTTCAATTCTAAATCTGATAAATCTTCAGGACAAACTCGTTATTTACACTATATTCTTCAATATACATCAGATATCAAATATATTGAAGGCACTGCCAATATTGTTGCAGACACTTTATCCCGTATTGAGTCTTTAAACCTTTCAGAACCCACCATTAAAGCAATACAGAGAGAACAAGAGGATGATCTACAATTAAAACATCTTTTAAACAAACAATCTTTAGGAAATAATAAATTCAATCTGTCACAAGAAGAAACTTCATTGTCCAAATCAACAGTTTGGTGTGAAATTTCTTCAACACCAAAAATCTACATTCCCGAAATATTTCGGCGATCCATTTTTGATAAATTTCATAAAATTTCCCATTCAGGAATTCGATCTACTCAATACATACTAAAATCACGATATTTTTGGCCACATATGAATAAAAATATATATCTATGGACTAGTGCATCCAATCCCGGGATCCCGGTATTCCCAGACTTTTCTGGTACCGTAATCCCGGTGCTGAGATTACTCTTAATACCGGGATTATGGTGCTGATTGATTTTTACTAAATAAGTACTAAATTTTAGTAAAAATTTTACTAAAATATTTACTAGAAAATCAAAATATTATTTTTACAAACAAATTAAGAGAAAGGAATACTAAATTAATGGTTAATGCCATTAAATAGGGCAATAACTATCCAGTGTTAGGATGTGTGCTATACGGCCTAGTAGTTTATATTTGGTTCAGAGAATTTCGGTGCCGGCAGAAAGTGAGTAAGAGCGAGAAGGACGTAAAAGAACTATCAACATTTGATATGTCGACTGACCGGCTTAAACTAAGTTAGCTAAACTTTGATATTCAATAACTTTTGTAGACTCTGACCGATTTTCATTATTTTTTTCGAGGCATGTAAGGAAATTTATCCAATTTATGATACATAATATACTTTGATAATTAAAGAAAATAAGATGTTCCAGCTGATTATTAATACTGGGAGATCAAAAATTGTGTCTTTGGTCATATTTGAGACATCCTGTGGGATAACTAAGGAAATTGTGTTCCTTTAATTGTGCCGGTCAGCGTATTTTTCTCAAAACTGTCCCTGAAACTTGGCATATCTTGTTGTGCTGTACAGGGTCGTGAGATTAGAACATATGTTTGTTATTTTTTCACCTTAAGATTTATTTATTAACCATAAGAAGATAATTCATCTTTCCTAGTCTTCCTACTATATTTAGTAGTTAATAAAAATGTTTTTAAAAAATATAAAATGTATTTACAACATTTATTTCGTGCAAAGGGAATATATTGGAAGAATTTATGTAGGAAACAGTTAATATATACAACTTTAATCCCTATATTTTTAAAATAAAATCCGTATTTAAAATACTTATTTTATTTTTATTTTATACATCGAGATTCCCGGTGCTGGCACCGGGATCCCGGGATTGAAAATTTCTAGCACCGTAATCCCGGTTCTGAAAAAGCAATCCCGGATTGGAAGCACTACTCTGGACTAAGTCATGCCTTCAGTGCCAGAGATCAAAGATACACAAATATACCAAATCACCTCTTCAAAAATTTACAGTTCCCAGAGGCAGATTTGAACACATTCACATTGATATCATTGGTCCCCTTACTCCTTCATTAGGTTGTACTTATGTAATTACAGTTATAGAACGTTTTACTCGTTGGCCTGAAGCATATCCAATAAAAGATATTTCTACCACTACAATTGTCAATACAACTTTCCGTCATTACTTTTCAAGATTTGGTATACCGCATACAATTACACACGACAGAGGTAGACAATTCGAATCCCAAATGTTTTCGCAATTCAATAAATTACTGGGCTCACAACAAATCCATAGCTCATCTTTTCATCCTCAGAGTAATGGCATTTTAGAGAGATTCCACAGAACACTAAAAACATCCATTGTCGCTAGAGGGTGCAATAATCGGTGGAACAACGAATTACCAATAATTCTTTTGGGGCTTCGTTGCTCTCTTAAAGAAGATCTTGGTTGTTCTTCCGCCGAATTAGTTTATGGTCAACCATTACGTTTACCAGGAGAATTATTTCTAAAATCCCACAATTTCTTAGAAACAGAACCTTTACTTACAGGACTTCGACAAACCTTTTCAAATTTAAAACCCATTTCAACTTCCTTGCATTGTAATTTTAAACCTTTTGTACACAAAGATTTATTTAAATCAGATTTCGTTTTTCTAAAGTTAGAAGGTATGAAGAAGGCACTATCGTCAAGATTTGAAGGCCCTTTTAAAGTACTCAAAAAATGTAACAAACATTTTATTATATTCCGAAATAATCGCAATTACAGCGTTAGCATTGACCGTCTTCAACCTGCATTTATTTTAAATGAACCGTTAAAAATTAAACTTTTGTAAACATATTCGAAAACTCTTTGTCTGGTTATCTTTCGTGAGAGGGGGAGTATCTGTGGCGGCGCACACCCTACTGCAAACGCCATCAAACTAATTTGTAGTAGTACGCTGTGACTACACAAAAACTCTCGTTGCCAGGTTATGGTTGTTTGTTATTATTGAATTATTATAAAACAGATTCAAGCAAAAGACACGTCGCTTTTTTACTATATAATAAGTTAGTCTACAATTAAAATACCTTACATAGACTACATATATTATCTAGGTTTCATGTATTTAATGAGATGTATCAGAGAATTCCAATAAATAATAATAATAATAAGAAGGCCGTGCCTTGGCGCGCGGTGTCAAATCTGACCTCCTAAAGAAATAGAATTATCACATTAAATAAGCAGTTTAAGATCATTAATTGCTTGGTGCTTTTACAAGTGGACGCCCATCATTTTGGAATAGGAGTATATTGGGAGGTAGTAACATATCTTTTAATATATTTTGTTTCAGATTGGTGACGGTGTCAATTTTGACAATTCTAATTATCCAGGACGTTGTCAGTTATACGTAATATTTCTACGTTTCTTTGTAGTAAGTGTTATTGTGATACCTAATTATCCTTAGAATTTCAGGTGTAAATAAGGAGGTTACTCATAATATTTATTGTTATTGGGCCCACTTTATTTTTAACAAATGGATTTAAATAATTCAAGGAGAATGCGTAATAAATGGTCCATAAATGAATATAAGCAGGTGATTTGGTGTCACTTTTGTTCATTGTTAAGGTTTGGATGTGCTAATCAACGGGAATGCTTTAGAATATGGCGAGAAAGAAACCCAGATAAAATAATGGAGTTGACTGCTAATACTTTGGCATCCCAGAGACGGTGCATTCTAAATAGTAATAAGTTATCCAATATAGAGATAGATTCTATAAGAAGGGAGGTAGAGATTTTTCTAAATCTTGAAAATGATGAAGTGGTTGAAGTAGAACAAGGAAACATTTTGGATGTAGTGTTAGAATTAGAACAGAATAGCCGCAATGATGAGGTGTCTATTATTGTAGATATTGAGGTAAATGGAATGCCAAATCTGGGTAATAATGATGACAATGTAGTACAACAAAGTCAGCTTTTAATATTGGTACAGGAAGAATTGCTTACTTCAGGAAATTTTCATAGCAGGGTTAGATTGCCTTTTATACGGGAGACTAACAGGGTTAGGGAGTTGATTGCGCAAGCTAACTCTGATCTGGAAGTATTTCTGAGGAATAGGCCAGAATTGTCCATTATTGAAATAAATAATTTGTTGTACGCATCCGCATGTTATTACTAAGATGGTGAATCCAAAATTTACATCAATATACAATAATAGAATTCGGGAAAACCGTTGGAAGCGTAGACACCAAAATAATATTGTTAATTGGAGAAAGAAGTTTCCAGGATTTCTGAAATTAGAAGATCTATTCATTTAACAGAGGTTACAACGGTTACGGCAAAACATAATACTAAAATACAGTGTTTTAGGCGAAGAGAAGGATATACCTAGTAATTATTGAAGAGGAGTTAAAACAGAAAATTCAAGCTAAGGCCCAACGTATCAGAAGAATTGAAAAAAGAATTCGGACTTACAATGATAACAAAAATTTTAAAGAAAATCCTAAAAAATTTTATAGAGGTCTGGGCAAGGAGAACATCTGTATCCAGAATTTTCCAAACATGCAGGATGTTACCAATTTTTGGACAGGCATTTGGGGGCAATCTGGCAAGTAAAATTCTGATGCGGAATGGATTAAACGCGAGGAGAGGCGGAATATGCATTATCCAGCTATGGAAGATGTACGTATACTTCTCTCCAAAGATGACTTCCTAATTGCTTGCAAAAGTTTGGCACTTTGGAAAGCTCCTCGACCAGTCAAAATTCCTAATTTTTGGCTTAAAAGAATAACCATATTGCATGAACATTTATTAAAATGTTTTAACAATATGGTTAATAATCCGGAACTGATACCGTCGTGGCTGACGGAAGGTGTAACTGTTTTGATTCCCAAAACGGAGAATACAATGGAAGTCAAAAATCATACTAGTATTAATGAATTAACAGATAATACTAGATATAAGTATCTGGGAATTGATGAAGCCTTTGGTATTGCTGATGAAGGGATGAAGGCGAAGGTTATCGGCGAATACATTAAGCGAGTCAGAAAAATTTTAAAATCTGGTTTAAATGGAAAATATAAAATGCAAGCGATAAACGCATATGCTATTCCAATATTTCGATATAGTGTTGGAGTTTTAAACTGGACTAAGAAGGAAATACGCGATTTGGACATTAAAACTAGAAAACAGTTAACACTAAATTTTATGTTTCATCCTAGGTCTGATGTCTGCAGGCTATACCTGCACCGTTTAGATGGAGGTCGTGGCTTGCAGCAATTGGAAAATATTTATGATTTGGAAATGTTAAATTTAGGAAATTTTATAAAGGCCAACAAGGAGGATAAAGTCATTAAACAATTAATTAGAGATACTTCTGGTAAGTCAATAATTTGTAAACAAACTAATTTTAGAAAAATTTCAGGTGGAAGAACTCGATAATTATGGAAATAAAATTTCCGTGGAGAGTTTAAAGCGACAGATTAAGTTAAGAATGAATCAGAAAATGAGAGAGGATTATGTTAGTAAGCCAATGCATGGTCAATTTTTAAGAATTGTGGAGGGTGATGGTATTTCAAATTTCATGGAAACATTAAGGCTGAAACGGAATCCTCTATCATAGCGGCGCAAGATCAGGCAATACGTACCAGATATCATGAACAGAAGATTATGAAAGTTGCTCATGATGGGAGTTGTAGACTGTGTCATCAGGCTCCGGAACATGTCTATCATTTATTAGCGGCTTGTCCAGTCTTAGCTGAGTCGCATTACATTGCTAGGCATGATAGGGTGGGAACATATATACTGTTAGCCGCACAATAAAACTACCGTTTAAACTCACAAATTTAATATTTCAAAGCCGTTACATAAAAACACTCTCAACTGTATCGCATCTAAAAAACATCTTGAGGGTTCGTTCCCTTATATAAACAATATTTATCTCGCCTAGATGCTAATTCAAATCACAGTAATTAATAACCCTGCAACTCCTGCAACCCACCATACACCATAGTCTATTGAGTAACATAACAATTAGGTGCATGTGACGATTTCATATTTAACATTCGGCCTTTCCTGACTGGTAGACGTCCTCGTCCACATGATAATAATAATCCACGCCTTAACATCTCCCAATTATCATCACTATGGTGGGCGTTTGTGGTACGTCTTAAGTTGTATAGCTTTCAGCATTCGCCGAGGAGTAAGAAAAACCACAGAAAACCTTTACTCAGAAAGCAGGGCGTGAAGATCGAACTCAAGCACCCGGAAATGATAGCGAGGAACTCTACGTCTAGGCCACAGTCCGGCTGATCACCGCCACATCTTGGAACTGCGGGATCACAGCATCTTGATTGGCAGCAGTTCTACCTAGATGGCTGGACACCTCCCGCCTGTCCTCGACCTACTGAGTCGTTGGATGACAGCTAACCATGCCTATAACTTGGGACACGGAGACTCGTCTGGCTCTGCTTGGCCCAATGGCAACAGTCTCACTACCTCGATGACGGGGCACCTCGCGTCCTGTCGTCGACCTTCTGAGTCGTTGGATGACAACTAACCATGCCCATAACTTGGGACGCAGGCCCACAATTAGAAGACAATTATTATAACTTACAAGAGTCATTTGCTTGGCCGCTCACAGGGCTGCCACATGATACAGACTATTTGGGCAGTTGTCTGCCGTTTCCCACAATTCGCACTGAACGATCCTGACAGCAATCGCCAATTTCTCTCTCCTTTGGTATATTGGAACTCAATTCAACTCGAGATTTGGACTACCAACATCCTCACAAGTTGAGACAATGAAGTCTACAACCAGAGCCGCTCTCGTAACTTGAGACAATGACGACTACAACCAGAGTCGTTCTCACTACTGGAGACAATGACGACTACAACCTGAGTCGTTCTCACTACTGGAGACAATGACGACTACAACTTAAAGTTGCCCTTATTTTATGCTAGCTAGCGATTACACCTGAGACAATGACGACTAAAACTGATTAAAGTTGCTCTCATTTAATCAAAACAATACAATTTGTTATGATTTTTATTTGCCATACGATTTGTCGTATCGTTGGCCCGGCAGTACACAAGACTCCGCTTTTGGTACACACGACCATACAGCACATATGCCACAATTTGGCTACCAATTGGCGACCATCAGCAACTAAAAACACAACATAACAGTATACAACAGCCACAACGAGCTAAAACTTATCTTTTCGCATTTGGAGAGTGGCAATTTCGCCCAAGACCACGCAGTCCTTGGACTGGCAATCATTCTTTTTATACATTAACGATGTTGCCCAGCGCCTCCAGTATGCGGAGTTCCTCCTGTACGCATATGATATGAAAATCTTCCTGTTCGTTCCGCCATTGACTGCATTAACTTGTAGCTGGATGGAGTCGATTGTTGAGCAGGTCCTCGTACAACCTCCTAGTACACATGACCACTGTTGGGTTTGACAACGAATGTCTAGTAACTGAAAAATCAACAGAACAGTATACAACAATTACAAAGCATTATAACTTATCTTTGATGACTATCTATCGTCCGCCTGGAACACAAGTCCATAAGTCGATTTGATACGTCGTGCATGCCCTTGGCAGTATACAAGACTGCCATACGATCGATCCATACGTCTTAGTACACAAGACCATACGTCCATATGATGCATCGTGCATTTATATTGGCCACACGATTTGTTGTATCGTTGGCCCGGCAGTGCACAAGACTCCGCTTTTGTTAGACAAGACCATATGTAGATTATCTATCAACAGATGCGAGCTAACAACTAAAAACTCAATATAACTCAATTAGACAACAAATACAATAAAAGAACATTTCCATAGGTTTTATTCAATTTTCCATTTACTTTTGTAGGACATACAGAGTCGTTATCATTACAATACTACTACCCTATTTCAACATTATTCGGTACATAAGGCTGCCCTTTTGTACGCTAGACAAAAGTGAGTTATCTTTCAACAAATACGAACTAACAACTAAAAGGTCAAAATGATATTTATGAGGCGTTGCACTTGAACAAGCATCTCATCACATATAACGTGTTCTCCAATTACACTACCAGTTAAATATTTTGGGATCCGTTCCATGCGAACGCTCAACCTGTCCATTACTCCTAGGCGATGCAATAGTATTCTTTACGGGTGTTATTTCTTGTTTTCGCTTCTCTTTTTCTTGAAACAGTGTTCTTCTATATGGCCCGCCAATTTACAATAAGCGCATATCAACTCCAATGCAAAACTTTTACAATTTGCCTTTTTATGGCCATCGCGACCGCACCGATAACATTTTAGAACGGCTCGGTCCTTTGATGGGAAAAATTATCATGCACCATAACGTTACGTGGTTGATTTGCCTGATTACGATCATTTTCTGGGGTAGGTTCCACGTTCGATATTAAAAATTGAAGTAAATGTTTAGTACTATGCACCCAGAAGCCCTTATTCCTGATTTCAGGACGGTATTGGCTACAATGTCTACAATGACGTGATCTTCCAGTTTGCAGCTATGGCCAAGAGCTAACTTGCGATAGTAAAAATCAACCAAACTCTCCCGTTTATTTCACTCCAGGTTCACCAATTCTTTTAATTTTCCAAAGATGCCTTGTTGTGGGGGAAACGCGTCGACTAACTTGTGCTTCCAGTCTTCCCAGGAACATCGTAAATCTGTCTGGTTATCGTACCATGATTTTGCATTTCCTCGTAGTTTATTACTCATACAAAATATTTTTGCTGTGTCGTCCCAATTAAAAACATCGCCGGTTGCATCGATGGTATGCAGCCACTGTTCCACGCTGATTCCTCCAAAGCCACCGTTAAACGCCGGGACACTGTCAATCCTTCCTTGATAATGGCTGGCTTTGTGTTGTAGTTTTCTCTCTAATTTCTTTACCTTCAACTTTAATCCTTGTCTACTTTGCTTACTGGCACGGGAACGTCGTGAACTGCTATTGTTACTGCTACTGCTATTGCTACTGCTTCTGCTACAACTGCTACTGGAACTTGAACCGGTGCTTGGTCGTCTACTCCTTTTTGTCTTCGGCATCTTGCGCACTTTAATTTTCGCTTGCCTAAAAATTTAGTAACCTCCGCACTAAACAATTTAAAATTTTCGGGTACGGTCCTATCCGCTTTTTAACACGGAATTAAAAAGTTCTTTGTTAGCACCAACAATAACAAATGCCAACGTAGCGTCACAGGCGTCTTTGTGTTTATACACTTATGCGTCTCTTATGTAAACAAACTTCGGCATCAATTGGAACAAAGGAAAGGTTCACTCTTTTTCCAAAAAAATACAATATTTTCGCGACAATTCGCGGTAAAATTCAAAAGTTCTTTGTTCGTCACAAAAGCCAAAAATAACAAATTCACACGTAGCGTCACAAGCGTTGCTTTGTGTCTATGCGTCTCTTATATAAACAAACTTCGGCATCAATTGGAACAAAGAGAACCCACACTGTCTCAAAAAAATTAAATAAATTCGCGACAATATGCGATTAAATTAAAAAGTTCTTTATTCCGTCACTAGGGCCAACAATAACAAAAGTCTCTTATATAAACAAACCTCGGTTTCAATTAGAACAATGGAAGTGCACACTGCCTCAAAAAAATGCAATTCGTGACAATTTGAGGTAAAATTCAAAAGTTCTTAATAAAGTTCTATAACAAATTCAATACTTACCGTTACAGGAAAGTCTTTGTGTCTATGCGTCTCTTATATAAACAAAGTCGGCATCAATAGGAACAAAGGAAACGCACTTTATCTCCAAAAATACAATAAATTGGCGATAGTTCGCGACAAAACTGTGGTCACTTTGCACGTAGGTAAATATCCCGCTTCTGATTTGTTAGCCGCACAATAAAACTACCGTTTAACGATGTAGTCTACCGGAAGTGTACCGTAGGTTCGAAATCCTAGCGTTCATACGCATTGTAGAGATATGAAATTTTTACAGTGGTTTTCTGATGTAGTATTGCATATTGGAAAGTATATAAAAGTAATAAAATATTAAATAACGACATTCATTTTTTTTGGTATACATTATTATTTTATGAAAATGACTTTCCAAAATATAACATAAAAGACGCATGAAACAAACGCTAACGTCAAAGGTGTCTTAGAAAAACCAATTTTTTTCTAAATCGCGGGTTCGAAATCGCGTAAAAACGATAAATAATTCAAACTAAGTTCATAGGTAAAACCTTTCTATTTTTTTAGGTTCTATTTTGGAAAGTCATTTTCATAAAATAATAATGTATACCAAAAAAAATGAATGTCGTTATTTAATATTTTATTACTTTTATATACTTTTCAATATGCAATACTACATCAGAAAACCACTGTAAAATTTTCATATCTCTACAATGCGTATTAACGCTAGGATTTCGAACCTACGGTGCACTTCCGGTAGACTACATCGTTAAACTCACAAATTTAATATTTCTAAGACGTTACATAAAAACACTCTCAACTGTATCGCATCTAAAAAACATCTTGAGGGTTCGTTCCCTTATATAAACAATATTTATCTCGCCTAGATGCTAATTCAAATCACAGTAATTAATAACCCTGCAACTCCTGCAACCCACCATACACCATAGTCTATTGAGTAACATAACAATTAGGTGCATGTGACGATTTCATATTTAACAATACATTACAATTTGTGTTCCCAACTATTTGGTTTAGCAATGGATGTGTCTCGGTGGTATGACCATGTTCCATCACCTGTTGTGAGTAATGATCATATTGCCATATTATGGAACATGCCTATTGCCACTGATAGAATGCTTGATGCTAATAAGCCAGATATCGTGGTAAAGGATTTCCAGAGGAAGGTACGCACGTTCATAGAAATCTCGGTACCTGCTAATGCGAATGTTGTAAGGAAGGAGCTTGAAAAACAACTTAAATATAAGGATCCCTCAATAGAAGTTTGACGTATGTGGGGAATGAAAGTAAACATTATTCCGGTGATTGTAGGTTCATTGGGAGCAGTTACTCTAAATTATAGTAAACATGTCAAGGAGTTGCCGTACAAAATTTCGCCCTGGGAAATTCAAGAAATTGCGGTTTTGGGAAGCGCGAATATTTTGAGGAGGGTTTTATCTAAAGCATCCTAAATTTACTGCTATCGTGGTAAAGGATTTCCAGAGGAAGGTACGCACGTTCATAGAAATCTCGGTACCTGCTGATGCGAATGTTGTAAGGAAGGAGCTTGAAAAACAACTTAAATATAAGGATCCCTCAATAGATTTTTGACGTATGTGGGGAATGAAAGTAAACATTATTCCGGTGATTGTAGGTTCATTGGGAGCAGTTACTCTAAATTATAGTAAACATGTCAAGGAGTTGCCGTACAAAATTTCGCCCTGGGAAATTCAAGAAATTGCGGTTTTGGGAAGCGCGAATATTTTGAGGAGGGTTTTATCTAAAGCATCCTAAATTTACTGCTATCGTACTGCTATATTAATATTGCATCTTTGCCTTCCTTTGTATATTGTCTATTAATAAATAATGTCTTCATGTGTTTTTACTGACCTATCCACAACGCTGCACGGGGTTTCCACAGTTTTTTAGTGTAATTTTAGTATTTATATGTTGTATCTAAATTATATTACCTAGGTTTAATATATTTAATGAGATGTATCAGAGAGTTCCAATAAATAATAATAATAATTTTTTTTTGCCCCAACGCCTCCTCTCCCCCTAGGTGTCCAAGCACGCCCCCGCGAGACGCCACGACCATGTCGTGCCGCCGTCGCCCGAGCGCCCCCGAACACCCAAGGATCCAAAAAATCAAAAAAAAATTATTAATGCATAACGATAATAATCAAATATTGTAACAATTTGTTTTATACAATCAGTGATCATCAATAAACTCAACACAAACAAGTAGTATATAAAGGAGTGAGCTGGCCCCACCGCCACACCGCCAATTTACATAGGAAGCTACCCCCACCACTTTTCTGCACGAAGACGACCGAGCCCAAGTCAGCCGATCTGCCGAGCGCGGCCGAATGCTGCAACCTGGAGTGTATGACTCACACGTCGCTGTTAGAGAGAGAACGCACTGCGATTTTATTTTCAAGCGCAAACCGATCAAATTCAAATTTTCGCATCAGATTAATTCGGATTTGAATTTCGCGCGCACCATCTTACCCGACGATGACCGAACACCGATCGCCCGAACCGATAAAATTCAAATTTTTCCCGCCAACCTTAAAAAATTCAAATTTTCGCGTAATTGCATGTAAATGAAATGTGCCGATACACAGGTGTGAAAATAGGACGCCGCCTAAGACATATCAAATTACAGTCGGTCCTTGAACTCAGCAAGTAGTATCAACTTCTGCATGAGGTGGGAATGAAATTAAGTGGAAATTTTGTGGTTTAAATCTTTAGTATAAATAGGTGTAGCACAAGAATTTGAATTTTTAGTCTTCAATTAGAAACACTTCGTTCCTACATCCTACAAAAATGCAGTCTTCTTCAATCCAACAACTAAATACAATCGGTTTGTGCGCTCAATTACCGAGGAAAGCACTCAGTGATTTGGAAATCAACGCCGCCTATCCCATTAAAGCTGCACGGAGGATTACAACGACGAAATGGCCTTCAGTGTTGGTGGAAATTGAATCTGCGCCCCCGTTTGTGGTGTTTTTACCCTCGAGGATTGCTGCCATTATTACGGAGCAGCAAATTGATGCGTTATCAACCATGTGTCTGGTGTACCGAGGGGTTAAAAGTGTCGGTAAGAGTTTGCCGGCACAACTCGTTGAATTTATTGATAAATCTATTATTTAAGTATGTAAATGCATCTTAATGTATCTCATAAATAACCGTTTGCAATAGAATGTGTAAAATCTGAATATCTTGTTTTATTTAATAATTTTATTTTAAATAGCGTAGATAATATTTGTTTTAAAGCTCCCGATATAAACAAATTAGTTTCAAAGGTAAGTAAGTAAAATTCTAGCTGTTTTAAAACACTTTTCAAATAGTGTGAACGTCATCTACAATCTCTCAGTGGTCGCGTTCACAACTAAGTGGGTTGGATGAGATTTCAGAAAGTATCTCATTCCCATTCATAATATGTGATGCGGAAAGCGAAAAAGGACCAGTTGTCGGCAGAGATATCAACTTTGTTTTAGTGTAAAAATATTCATAATTTACTCTTTTATTAAGAAAAAACAATAACTCAA
This sequence comes from Aphodius sticticus, assembly GCA_963966075.1. Taxonomy (NCBI): domain Eukaryota; kingdom Metazoa; phylum Arthropoda; class Insecta; order Coleoptera; family Scarabaeidae; genus Aphodius; species Aphodius sticticus. Next base: position 41,674,942 of record OZ014508.1, on the reverse strand, counting down.
ATTTGAATTTTTGAGACAACTGATCCCTTTTCGCTTTCCGCATCACATATATTAAATTTCAATTCGCCTTTGACAAATTTCAATACCGAAAAATATGCTAATTGACGCTCCCGTGTCCAGTAAAAATAATAGTTCTTCATGTCCCTGACGTATCCTAATATAATTTAAAGAACTAGTTGAAATCACGTATTCTACATTATTATTCGCAAAAAAAAGCTTATGTTCTGTATGTGTATTGTTAATATTTATATCTGTGTCTGCGGACACAGCATTTACTTGTGGAGCACGACTGACGACGGTGATCCCGATTTGTATTCGAAATCATGATTTAAGAACAATATTAAAAGCTAGACACTGCATAAAATTAAAAGAAACGATTACTGTTGCTTTAGACGAGGAAAAGAACAAGCCACATAGTTCTAATGTATGTTTTATGCATAAGAAGAATTATCCATATTCTTCTGGTAATGGTTTTAACAACAGCAGGAAATTTAATTCAAATCATAATAATCGAGGTAACAGACAAAATTCTTTCACAAATAACTATCAAAGACAGAACCAAAATTACGGAAATGGCAATACACCAGCGAACAATTATTTGCAACCTCAGCGCGAGTTTAACAGAGGTCGTGATCCGCAAGTAAATGCTGTGTCCGCAGAAACAGAAATAAATATTAACAATACACATACTTAATTGAATTGTCTTAATTGTGTTACTGTTTGAACAATAAACTGATTATTATTATTATTATTAATAAAAACTATAGAAATAATTATTTTAGAGGACAAACTCAGTTCAGATGTCAAAATAATTTTAAATTCTAGAGGGCAAAATAACGGTAGATTCCAAAGAAATAATTACAATGTACGACGAGGTCGAGGAAATTTTAACGGTTCTGATTATATTTAAATTAAAACTGTCTTAGAGAACTTAGAAGAATTAAAATTAGAATTAGACCATTTATTACTATATACCAACACAAAATTGTTATGTGAAAATACGACGAGGTCGAGGAAATTTTAACGGTTCGTCAGACAATCAGTAAAATATTCAAATAATATATTGAAATTAATAATCGACACAGGTGCTTCAATTAGCGCTCTCTTCGCATCATGTGTAAATAAATTAGAATATGTTGACACAACAAAGCGAATAGAGTTGCACACACCAGATGACTTATCCGTAGGCTTAAAAACTTTCCGTTAAACTCGTCTTTTTATGAATGTAAGCAATTCTCCAAATTAAAGATAAAGAATGTAAAATTTTATGCTAAAATTAATGGGAAATAGGGAATTAAAAAATGGTCGGTGATACAGTGTGCGAGTTTTAATTTCCCCAGAAAATGTTATTCTAAATACAAAGTTTTCGATGATCTAAAAACTTCCTAACCACAGTCAGAGTTTTGGTTTTAGTAATTTTAGCAAATAATAATAATAATAATAATAATAATAATAATAATATATATTTATTGCCCAACAGCGCACCATTATACAGGACAAAATTAGAAATAAGTAAATTGTCGATTATGAATAAAGTATTCAAATGAATTACAACACAGTATCAAATAGGCAAAAACGTAAGAGATGAGTACAAATCACTGAAAAATGTCTATATCCAGCTTATTCGCGTACAAACACATCTGAGTTAAACGAAAACGTTAGTACGACGAGCGTTCACACGTGGCACAAAAAAGTTCACTCGCGACAAAAGAGCGGGAGAGTCAATTCTATTCCGAATGACACCAACAATAAACATCGCACTCGCATGACCACGACGAACGGATAGTGACGTCATATTGTGGCGCGCCAGTAGCGCATCGTGACAGCATCCGCGTTCTGGATATTGCCCATCAGCCCTAAACGAAAGGAGTTTAAGGAAGCGACGCTGAATCTTTTCAATAGACTGTTGTTGCCCGGCTGAGAGTGGGTACCATACAACCGCTGCATACTCAAGCCGTGAGACCACCAGGGCATAAAAAAGTGTTTTCAATATACCTGGATCAGCTGTTTTGTCTATTGTCCGAGTGATAAATCCTAACATGCGGGAAGCCCGGGCACATACAGTGTCAATATGGCTAGCGAAATTGAGGTCGGCATCAAAAATCACCCCCAGATCGCGCATCCTTGTAAGCCTTTGAAGTGGCACGGAGCCAATTGTATAGTTGGTGTTGATTGGTCGCAGCCTCCCGGTGTAGGATACCTGACAGCATTTCTCGATACTAAGAGTGAGCCCGTTGTCGTTGCACCAGGTGTGAAGTCGATCGAGATCTTGTTGCAGTAACTCAGCGTCACGCATCGTAACTATGCTGGCAAAGATCTTCAAATCATCGGCATAAGCAAGGGCATTACAGGAAAATATGCAGATCAAGTCATTCATAAAAACGTTGAAAAGGAATGGTCCTAAATTAGATCCTTGAGGTACTCCGGATTCCGGAGAAAATTCACGCGAAGAGTAGCCATTATAGAAAACGTAGCACACCCTATCGGTAAGGTAAGACTTCATTAGACTCAAGAATGTTGTAGACATGCCAAATGAGTTTAATTTTGAAAGTAAGAGCCCATGGTCCATAGTATCGAATGCCTTTGCAAAATCGGTGTAGATGACATCCACCTGTCTACGTGGATCATAGTAAAAAGCGAAGAGACAGCTAAAATTTTTTAAGAGTAATCTGTATTTGATTATATTTAAATTAAACTGTCTTAGAGAACTTAGAAGAATTAAAATTAGAATTAGACCATTTATTACTATATACCAACCGAAAATTGTTATGTGAAAAGATTGATGTAAGAAAGCAAGCTAAAGCGCAATTTTCCCGCCAACCCCAAAAAATTCAAATTTTCCCTGGTAACATTAAAAAATTCAAATTTTCCAAATTTTCCCGTCAACGCCAAAAAATTCAATTTTCCCGCCAACCCCAAAAAATTCAAATTTTCCCGCCAACCCCCAAAAAATTCAAATTTTCCCGCCAGCCCCAAAAAATTCAAATTTTCCCGCCAACTCCAAAAAATTCAAATTTTCCCTCCAAATTCTACGCCACCATACTGCGCATGCGTGACGACTCAAACCGAGCGCGCCCGAACGCTGGAACCTGGAGTGTATGACTCACACGTCGCTGTTAGAGAGAGAACGCACTGCGATTTTTATTTTCAAGCGTAAGGCATGCGCAAACCGATCAAATTCAAATTTTCGCATCAGATTTATTCGGATTTGAATTTCGCGCGCACCATCTTACCCGATGATGACCGAGCACCGATCGCCCGAACCGATAAAATTCAAATTTTTCCCGCCAACCTTAAAAAATTCAAATTTTCGCGTCATCCCCAGGTCCACCAACCCCAGACGTACCAACCCCACGCGCTAAAACGGCATGCCGACCGGCCGTCATATTTTAAACGACGTCATCTTCTTGAGCAGACATCTTTTTAGGTTAAAATTATACTTCTTACGGAATTTTAGAGTAATACAAGTAGATTATGTTAAAATAACTCTTGAAATTTACTCGCGGTATAAAATTTAAAGTTTTAAATCAAGTTTTCGCGCTAAATTTATTCGGTCTAATTTTAAAATTCTACAGAGTATGCGCGAACCGACCAAATTAAAATGTTCGCGCCATTAAGGATAAATTTCAAAGTTTAAACCGTCATGACGTCACCATCAACAGTGGTTTAATATACTTACCGTTTACTTTTAAATTATTACTGCTTAATCTATTAAATAAAACATAAGAAATTCGTGTTTCAGACCCTGTATACAGACCCTGTATAATCACAACAGACCCTGTATACAGACCCTGTATATTGACCCTCATTTGACCCTCCGAGACCCTCATTTGACCCTCCGAGACCGTCATTTGACCCTCCGAGACCCTCATTTGACCCTCCGAGACCCTCATTGGACCCTCCGAGACCCTCATTTGACCCTCCGAGACCCTCATTTGACCCTCCGAGACCCTCATTTGACCCTCCGAGACCCTCATTTGACCCTCATTTGACCCTCCTAGACCCTCATTTGACCCTCCGAGACCCTCATTTGACCCTCCGAGACCCTCATTTGACCCTCCGAGACCCTCATTTGACCCTCCGAGACCCTCATTGGACCCTCCGAGACCCTCATTTGACCCCTCCATTTATCCGTTTAGCGCCTCCATTTATCCGTTTAGCGCCTCCATTTATACGTTTAGCGCCTCCATTTATCCTCTTAGCGCCTCCATTTATCCGTTTAGCGCCTCCATTTATCCGTTTAGCGCCTCCATTTATCATCTTAGCGCCTCCATTTATCCTCTTAGCGCCTCCATTTATCATCTTAGCGCCTCCATTTATCCTCTTAGCGCCTCCATTTATCATCTTAGCGCCTCCATTTATTCGTTTAGCGCCTCCATTTATCCGTTTAGCGCCTCCATTTATCATCTTAGCGCCTCCATTTATCCGTTTAGCGCCTCCATTTATCATCTTATCGCCTCCATTTATCCTCTTAGCGCCTCCATTTATCCTCTTAGCGCCTCCATTTATCCTCTTAGCGCCTCCATTTATCCGTTTAGCGCCTCCATTTATCCTCTTAGCGCCTCCATTTATCCTCTTAGCGCCTCCATTTATCCTCTTAGCGCCTCCATTTATACTCTTAGCGCCTCCATTATACAGATCTGTATACAGACCATGTATAATCACAACAAACCCTGTATACAGACCCTGTATATTGACCCTCATTTGACCCAACTCATCCCAACCCAAAATTTGACCCTCCGAGACCCTCATTTGACCTTCCGAGACCCTCATTTGACCCTCCGAGACCCTCATTTGACCCTCCGAGACCCTCCGAGACCCTCATTTGACCCTCCGAGACCCTCATTGGACCCTCCGAGACCCTCATTTGACCCTCCGAGACCCTCATTTGACCCTCCGAGACCCTCATTTGACCCTCCTAGACCCTCATTTGACCCTCCGAGACCCTCATTTGACCCTCCGAGACCCACATTTGACCCTCCGAGACCCTCATTTGACCCTCCGAGACCCTCATTTGACCCCTCCATTTATCCGTTTAGCGCCTCCAGTTATCCGTTTAGCGCCTCCATTTATCCGTTTAGCGCCTCCATTTATCCTCTTAGCGCCTCCATTTATCCGTTTAGCGCCTCCATTTATCCGTTTAGCGCCTCCATTTATCCTCTTAGCGCCTCCATTTATCATCTTAGCGCCTCCATTTATCATCTTAGCGCCTCCATTTATCGTCTTAGCGCCTCCATTTATCCTCTTAGCGCCTCCATTTATCCTCTTAGCGCCTCCATTTATCCTCTTAGCGCCTCCATTTTTGTTGGGTGCGCCCAACCAAACCCAACTCATCCCAACCCAAAATGAGGGTCGCGGTGGGTCAAATGAGGGTCAATATACAGGGTCTGTATACAGGGTCTGTTGTGATTATACATGGTCTGTATACAGATCTGTATAATGGAGGCGCTAAGAGTATAAATGGAGGCGCTAAGAGGATAAATGGAGGCGCTAAGAGGATAAATGGAGGCGCTAAGAGGATAAATGGAGGCGCTAAACGGATAAATGGAGGCGCTAAGAGGATAAATGGAGGCGCTAAGAGGATAAATGGAGGCGCTAAGAGGATAAATGGAGGCGATAAGATGATAAATGGAGGCGCTAAACGGATAAATGGAGGCGCTAAGATGATAAATGGAGGCGCTAAACGGATAAATGGAGGCGCTAAACGGATAAATGGAGGCGCTAAACGGATAAATGGAGGCGCTAAACGAATAAATGGAGGCGCTAAGATGATAAATGGAGGCGCTAAGAGGATAAATGGAGGCGCTAAGATGCTAAATGGAGGCGCTAAGAGGATAAATGGAGGCGCTAAGATGATAAATGGAGGCGCTAAGAGGATAAATGGACGCGCTAAGATGATAAATGGAGGCGCTAAGATGATAAATGGAGGCGCTAAGAGGATAAATGGAGGCGCTAAACGGATAAATGGAGGCGCTAAACGGATAAATGGAGGCGCTAAACGGATAAATGGAGGCGCTAAACGGATAACTGGAGGCGCTAAACGGATAAATGGAGGGGTCAAATGAGGGTCTCGGAGGGTCCAATCGGGGTCTCGGAGGGTCAAATGAGGGTCTCGGAGGGTCAAATGAGGCGCCAAACGGATAAATGGAGGCGCTAAGAGGATAAATGGAGGCGCTAAGAGGATAAATGGAGGCGCTAAGAGGATAAATGGAGGCGATAAGATGATAAATGGAGGCGCTAAACGGATAAATGGAGGCGCTAAGATGATAAATGGAGGCGCTAAACGGATAAATGGAGGCGCTAAACGGATAAATGGAGGCGCTAAACGGATAAATGGAGGCGCTAAACGAATAAATGGAGGCGCTAAGATGATACATGGAGGCGCTAAGAGGATAAATGGAGGCGCTAAGATGCTAAATGGAGGCGCTAAGAGGATAAATGGAGGCGCTAAGATGATAAATGGAGGCGCTAAGAGGATAAATGGACGCGCTAAGATGATAAATGGAGGCGCTAAGATGATAAATGGAGGCGCTAAGAGGATAAATGGAGGCGCTAAACGGATAAATGGAGGCGCTAAACGGATAAATGGAGGCGCTAAGAGGATAAATGGAGGCGCTAAACGGATAAATGGAGGCGCTAAACGGATAACTGGAGGCGCTAAACGGATAAATGGAGGGGTCAAATGAGGGTCTCGGAGGGTCCAATCGGGGTCTCGGAGGGTCAAATGAGGGTCTCGGAGGGTCAAATGAGGGTCTCGGAGGGTCAAATGAGGGTCTCGGAGGGTCAAATGAGGGTCTAGGAGGGTCAAATGAGGGTCTCGGAGGGTCAAATGAGGGTCTCGGAGGGTCAAATGAGGGTCTCGGAGGGTCAAACGAGGGTCTCGGAGGGTCAAATGAGGGTCTCGGAGGGTCCAATGAGGGTCTCGGAGGGTCAAATGAGGGTCTCGGAGGGTCTCGGAGGGTCAAATGAGGGTCTCGGAGGGTCAAATGAGGGTCTCGGAGGGTCAAATGAGGGTCTCAGAGGGTCAAATTTTGGGTTGGGATGAGTTGGGTCAAATGAGGGTCAATATACAGGGTCTGTATACAGGGTTTGTTGTGATTATACATGGTCTGTATACAGATCTGTATAATGGAGGCGCTAAGAGTATAAATGGAGGCGCTAAGAGGATAAATGGAGGCGCTAAGAGGATAAATGGAGGCGCTAAGAGGATAAATGGAGGCGCTAAACGGATAAATGGAGGCGCTAAGAGGATAAATGGAGGCGCTAAGAGGATAAATGGAGGCGCTAAGAGGATAAATGGAGGCGATAAGATGATAAATGGAGGCGCTAAACGGATAAATGGAGGCGCTAAGATGATAAATGGAGGCGCTAAACGGATAAATGGAGGCGCTAAACGAATAAATGGAGGCGCTAAGATGATAAATGGATGCGCTAAGAGGATAAATGGAGGCGCTAAGATGATAAATGGAGGCGCTAAGAGGATAAATGGAGGCGCTAAGATGATAACTCATTTGACCCACCGCGACCCTCATTTTGGGTTGGGATGAGTTGGGTTTGGTTGGGCGCGCCCAACCAAACCCAACTCATCCCAACCCAAAATGAGGGTCGCGGTGGGTCAATAAATGGAGGCGCTAAACGGATAAATGCAGGCGCTGAACGGATAAATGGAGGCGCTAAACGAATAAATGGAGGCGCTAAGATGATAAATGGAGGCGCTAAGATGATAAATGGAGGCGCTAAGAGGATAAATGGAGGCGCTAAGATGATAAATGGAGGCGCTAAGAGGATAAATAAAGGCGCTAAGATGATAAATGGAGGCGCTAAGAGGATAAATGGACGCGCTAAGATGATAAATGGAGGCGCTAAGATGATAAATGGAGGCGCTAAGAGGATAAATGGAGGCGCTAAACGGATAAATGGAGGCGCTAAACGGATAAATGGAGGCGCTAAACGAATAAATGGAGACGCTAAGATGATAAATGGAGGCGCTAAACGGATAAATGGAGGCGCTAAACGGATAAATGGAGGCGCTAAACGGATAAATGGAGGCGCTAAACGAATAAATGGAGGCGCTAAGATGATAAATGGAGGCGCTAAGAGGATAAATGGAGGCGCTAAGATGATAAATGGAGGCGCTAAGAGGATAAATGAAGGCGCTAAGATGATAAATGGAGGCGCTAAGAGGATAAATGGACGCGCTAAGATGATAAATGGAGGCGCTAAGATGATAAATGGAGGCGCTAAGAGGATAAATGGAGGCGCTAAACGGATAAATGGAGGCGCTAAGAGAATAAATGGAGGCGCTAAGATGATAAATGGAGGCGCTAAGAGGATAAATGGAGGCGCTAAGATGATAAATGGAGGCGCTAAGAGGATAAATGGAGGCGCTAAGATGATAAATGGAGGCGCTAAACGGATAAATGGAGGCGCTAAGATGATAAATGGAGGCGCTAAACGGATAAATGGAGGCGCTAAACGGATAAATGGAGGCGCTAAACGAATAAATGGAGGCGCTAAGGTGATAAATGGAGGCGCTAAGAGGATAAATGGAGGCGCTAAGATGATAAATGGAGGCGCTAAGAGGATAAATGGAGGCGCTAAGATGATAAATGGAGGCGCTAAGAGGATAAATGGAGGCGCTAAACGGATAAATGGAGGCGCTAAACGGATAAATGGAGGCGCTAAACGGATAAATGGAGGCGCTAAACGGATAAATGGAGGGGTCAAATGAGGGTCTCGGAGGGTCCAATGAGGGTCTCGGAGGGTCAAATGAGGGTCTCGGAGGGTCAAATGAGGGTCTCGGAGGGTCAAATGAGGGTCTAGGAGGGTCAAATGAGGGTCTCGGAGGGTCAAATGAGGGTCTCGGAGGGTCAAATGAGGGTCTTCGGAGGGTCAAATGAGGGTCTCGGAGGGTCAAATGAGGGTCTCGGAGGGTCCAATGAGGGTCTCGGAGGGTCAAATGAGGGTCTCGGAGGGTCTCGGAGGGTCAAATGAGGGTCTCGGAGGGTCAAATGAGGGTCTCGGAGGGTCAAATGAGGGTCTCGAAGAGTCAAATGAGGGTCAATATACAGGGTCTGTATACAGGGTCTGTTGTGATTATACAGGGTCTGTATACAGGGTCTGAACCACGAATTTCTTATGTTTTATTTAATAGATTAAGCAGTAATAATTTAAAAGTAAACGGTAAGTATATTAAACCACTGTTGATGGTGACGTCATGACGGTTTAAACTTTGAAATTTATCCTTAATGGCGCGAAAATTTTAATTTGGTCCGTTCGCGCATGCTCTGTAGAATTTTAAAATTAGACCGAATAAATTTAGCGCGAAAACTTGATTTAAAACTTTAAAATTTATACCGCGAGTAAATTTCAAGAGTTATTTTAACATAATCTACTTGTATTACTCTAAAATTCCGTAAGAAGTATAATTTTAACCTAAAAAGATGTCTGCTCAAGAAGATGACGTCGTTTAAAATATGACGGCCGGTCGGCATGCCGTTTTAGCGCGTGGGGTTGGTACGTCTGGGGTTGGTGGACCTGGGGATGACGCGAAAATTTGAATTTTTTAAGGTTGGCGGGAAAAATTTGAATTTTATCGGTTCGGGCGATCGGTGCTCGGTCATCATCGGGTAAGATGGTGCGCGCGAAATTCAAATCCGAATAAATCTGATGCGAAAATTTGAATTTGATCGGTTTGCGCATGCCTTACGCTTGAAAATAAAAATCGCAGTGCGTTCTCTCTCTAACAGCGACGTGTGAGTCATACACTCCAGGTTCCAGCGTTCGGGCGCGCTCGGTTTGAGTCGTCACGCATGCGTAGTATGGTAGCGTAGAATTTGGAGGGAAAATTTGAATTTTTTGGGGTTGGCGGGAAAATTTGAATTTTTTGGGGCTGGCGGGAAAATTTGAATTTTTTGGGGGATGGCGGGAAAATTTGAATTTTTTGGGGTTGGCGGAAAAATTTGAATTTTTTGGGGTTGACGGGAAAATTTGGAAAATTTGAATTTTTTAAGGTTACCAGGGAAAATTTGAATTTTTTGGGGTTGGGAAAATTGCGCTTTAGCTTGCTTTCTTACATCAATCTTTTCACATAACAATTTTGTGTTGGTATATAGTAATAAATGGTCTAATTCTAATTTTAATTCTTCTAAGTTCTCTAAGACAGTTTTAATTTAAATATAATCAAACACAGATTACTCTTAAAAAATTTTAGCTGTCTCTTCGCTTTTTACTATCCTATTTGCTAAAATTACTAAAACCAAAACTCTGACTGTGGTTAGGAAGTTTTTAGATCATCGAAAACTTTGTATTTAGAATAACATTTTCTGGGGAAATTAAAACTCGCACACTGTATCACCGACCATTTTTTAATTCCCTATTTCCCATTAATTTTAGCATAAAATTTTACATTCTTTATCTTTAATTTGGAGAATTGCTTACATTCATAAAAAGACGAGTTTAACGGAAAGTTTTTAAGCCTACGGATAAGTCATCTGGTGTGTGCAACTCTATTCGCTTTGTTGTGTCAACATATTCTAATTTATTTACACGTGATGCGAAGAGAGCGCTAATTGAAGCACCTGTGTCGATTATTAATTTCAATATATTATTTGAATATTTTACTGATTGTCTGATGAACCGTTAAAATTTCCTCGACCTCGTCGTATTTTCACATAACAATTTTGTGTTGGTATATAGTAATAAATGGTCTAATTCTAATTTTAATTCTTCTAAGTTCTCTAAGACAGTTTTAATTTAAATATAATCAGAACCGTTAAAATTTCCTCGACCTCGTCGTACATTGTAATTATTTCTTTGGAATCTACCGTTATTTTGCCCTCTAGAATAATGATGTCCTCTAAAATAATTTTGGCCTCAGATTTGATTTTGCTCTCTAAAATTATTTTGACATCTGAACTGAGTTTGTCCTCTAAAATAATTATTTCTATAGTTTTTATTAATAATAATAATAATAATCAGTTTATTGTTCAAACAGTAACACAATTAAGACAATTCAATTAAGTATGTGTATTGTTAATATTTATTTCTGTTTCTGCGGACACAGCATTTACTTGCGGATCACGACCTCTGTTAAACTCGCGCTGAGGTTGCAAATAATTGTTCGCTGGTGTATTGCCATTTCCGTAATTTTGGTTCTGTCTTTGATAGTTATTTGTGAAAGAATTTTGTCTGTTACCTCGATTATTATGATTTGAATTAAATTTCCTGCTGTTGTTAAAACCATTACCAGAAGAATATGGATAATTCTTCTTATGCATAAAAAATACATTAGAACTATGTGGCTTGTTCTTTTCCTCGTCTAAAGCAACAGTAATCGTTTCTTTTAATTTTATGCAGTGTCTAGCTTTTAATATTGTTCTTAAATCATGATTTCGAATACAAATCGGGATCACCGTCGTCAGTCGTGCTCCACAAGTAAATGCTGTGTCCGCAGACACAGATATAAATATTAACAATACACATACAGAACATAAGCTTTTTTTTGCGAATAATAATGTAGAATACGTGATTTCAACTAGTTCTTTAAATTATATTAGGATACGTCAGGGACATGAAGGACTATTATTTTTACTGGACACGGGAGCGTCAATTACCATATTTTTCGGTATTGAAATTTGTCAAAGGCGAATTTAAATTTAATATATGTGATGCGGAAAGCGAAAAGGGATCAGTTGTCTCAAAAATTCAAATTTGAGTTATTGTTTTTTCTTAGTAAAAGAGTAAATTATGAATATTTTTACACTAAAACAAAGTTGATATCTCTGCCGACAACTGGTCCTTTTTCGCTTTCCGCATCACATATTATGAATGGGAATGAGATACTTTCTGAAATCTCATCCAACCCACTTAGTTGTGAACGCGACCACTGAGAGATTGTAGATGACGTTCACATTATTTGAAAAGTGTTTTAAAACAGCTAGAATTTTACTTACTTACCTTTGAAACTAATTTGTTTATATCGGGAGCTTTAAAACAAATATTATCTACGCTAATTAAAATAAAATTATTAAATAAAACAAGATATTCAGATTTTACACATTTTATTGCAAACGGTTATTTATGAGATACATTAAGATGCATTTACATACTTAAATAATAGATTTATCAATAAATTCAACGAGTTGTGCCGGCAAACTCTTACCGACACTTTTAACCCCTCGGTACACCAGACACATGGTTGATAACGCATCAATTTGCTGCTCCGTAATAATGGCAGCAATCCTCGAGGGTAAAAACACCACAAACGGGGGCGCAGATTCAATTTCCACCAACACTGAAGGCCATTTCGTCGTTGTACTCCTCCGTGCAGCTTTAATGGGATAGGCGGCGTTGATTTCCAAATCACTGAGTGCTTTCCTCGGTAATTGAGCGCACAAACCGATTGTATTTAGTTGTTGGATTGAAGAAGACTGCATTTTGGTAGGATGTAGGTAACGAAGTGTTTCTAATTGAAGACTAAACATTCAAATACTTGTGCTACACCTATTTATACTAAAGATTTAAACCACAAAATTTCCACTTAATTTCATTCCCACCTCATGCAGAAGTTGATACTACTTGCTGAGTTCGAGGACCGACTGTAATTTGATATGTCTTAGGCGGCGTCCTATTTTCACACCTGTGTATCGGCACATTTCATTTACATGCAATTACGCGAAAATTTGAATTTTTTAAGGTTGGCGGGAAAAATTTGAATTTTATCGGTTCGGGCGATCGGTGTTCGGTCATCGTCGGGTAAGATGATGCGCGCGAAATTCAAATCCGAATTAATCTGATGCGAAAATTTGAATTTGATCGGTTTGCGCTTGAAAATAAAATCGCAGTGCGTTCTCTCTCTAACAGCGACGTGTGAATCATACACTCCAGGTTCCAGCGTTCGGCCGCGCTCGGCAGATCGGCTGACTTGGGCTCGGTCGTCTTCGTGCAGAAAAGTGGTGGGGGTAGCTTCCTATGTAAATTGGCGGTGTGGCGGTGGGGCCAGCTCTCTCCTTTATATACTACTCAAACAGTTGAACACTATAACTGCAATAAAAATTAAAAAAACAATTAAAAAAACAAAAGTTTTTACAACTATGTTCTACTCCTACAATCACAAAAATAGATATCTAAAGTTTCAAAACATGGTCACCAATCATATCATCATACATGAAAAGATTAATAAAATAGGCTTGAGCAAAAGTTGCAAACACTAAGCTCAAGGAATAAACTAAAAACGATAATGATGTGATTAAGAAAAATAAACAATTGACAATTCTATATTGGTCGCTAGTATCAATATTTTCAATATTGTACGTAGTAATATTCGTAGTAATATTTATTGTACGTAATATTCTTAATCTGTCACCATATTTGTTTGTCGTCCTATCTCTTTGCAATAACCGTTCATCCCTTAGTTGGTAGTTAGTGTTAACGACTCTTCTGTAATCTTTATTTTTATAGTTTTTCAGGATAATTCTGTATTTCAATAGGCTTTCCACGTTCAATATCCCCAAATCCCTGAAATCAGGGATGATAAATGGAGGCGCTAAGAGGATAAATGGAGGCGCTAAACGGATAAATGGAGGCGCTAAACGGATAAATGGAGGCGCTAAACGAATAAATGGAGGCGCTAAGATGATAAATGGAGGCGCTAAACGGATAAATGGAGGCGCTAAACGGATAAATGGAGGCGCTAAACGGATAAATGGAGGCGCTAAACGAATAAATGGAGGCGCTAAGATGATAAATGGAGGCGCTAAGAGGATAAATGGAGGCGCTAAGATGATAAATGGAGGCGCTAAGAGGATAAATGAAGGCGCTAAGATGATAAATGGAGGCGCTATGAGGATAAATGGACGCGCTAAGATGATAAATGGAGGCGCTAAGATGATAAATGGAGGCGCTAAGAGCATAAATGGAGGCGCTAAACGGATAAATGGAGGCGCTAAGAGAATAAATGGAGGCGCTAAGATGATAAATGGAGGCGCTAAGAGGATAAATGGAGGCGCTAAGATGATAAATGGAGGCGCTAAGAGGATAAATGGAGGCGCTAAGATGATAAATGGAGGCGCTAAACGGATAAATGGAGGCGCTAAGATGATAAATGGAGGCGCTAAACGGATAAATGGAGGCGCTAAACGGATAAATGGAGGCGCTAAACGAATAAATGGAGGCGCTAAGATGATAAATGGAGGCGCTAAGAGGATAAATGGAGGCGCTAAGATGATAAATGGAGGCGCTAAGAGGATAAATGGACGCGCCAAGATGATAAATGGAGGCGCTAAGATGATAAATGGAGGCGCTAAACGGATAAATGGAGGCGCTAAGATGATAAATGGAGGCGCTAAACGGATAAATGGAGGCGCTAAACGGATAAATGGAGGCGCTAAACGGATAAATGGAGGCGCTAAACGAATAAATGGAGGCGCTAAGATGATAAATGGAGGCGCTAAGAGGATAAATGGAGGCGCTAAGATGATAAATGGAGGCGCTAAGAGGATAAATGAAGGCGCTAAGATGATAAATGGAGGCGCTATGAGGATAAATGGACGCGCTAAGATGATAAATGGAGGCGCTAAGATGATAAATGGAGGCGCTAAGAGCATAAATGGAGGCGCTAAACGGATAAATGGAGGCGCTAAGAGAATAAATGGAGGCGCTAAGATGATAAATGGAGGCGCTAAGAGGATAAATGGAGGCGCTAAGATGATAAATGGAGGCGCTAAGAGGATAAATGGAGGCGCTAAGATGATAAATGGAGGCGCTAAACGGATAAATGGAGGCGCTAAGATGATAAATGGAGGCGCTAAACGGATAAATGGAGGCGCTAAACGGATAAATGGAGGCGCTAAACGAATAAATGGGGGCGCTAAGATGATAAATGGAGGCGCTAAGAGGATAAATGGAGGCGCTAAGATGATAAATGGAGGCGCTAAGAGGATAAATGGACGCGCTAAGATGATAAATGGAGGCGCTAAGATGATAAATGGAGGCGCTAAACGGATAAATGGAGGCGCTAAGATGATAAATGGAGGCGCTAAACGGATAAATGGAGGCGCTAAACGGATAAATGGAGGCGCTAAACGAATAAATGGAGGCGCTAAGATGATAAATGGAGGCGCTAAGAGGATAAATGGAGGCGCTAAGATGGTAAATGGAGGCGCTAAGAGGATAAATGGAGGCGCTAAGATGATAAATGGAGGCGCTAAGAGGATAAATGGAGGCGCTAAGATGATAAATGGAGGCGCTAAGAGGATAAATGGAGGCGCTAAGATGATAAATGGAGGCGCTAAGAGGATAAATGGAGGCGCTAAGAGGATAAATGGAGGCGCTAAACGGATAAATGGAGGCGCTAAACGGATAAATGGAGGCGCTAAACGGATAAATGGAGGGGTCAAATGAGGGTCTCGGAGGGTCCAATGAGGGTCTCGGAGGGTCAAATGAGCGTCTCGGAGGGTCAAATGAGGGTCTCGGAGGGTCAAATGAGGGTCTAGGAGGGTCAAATGAGGGTCTCGGAGGGTCAAATGAGGGTCTCGGAGGGTCAAATGAGGGTCTCGGAGGGTCAAATGAGGGTCTCGGAGGGTCGAATGAGGGTCTCGGAGGGTCCAATGAGGGTCTCGGAGGGTCAAATGAGGGTCTCGGAGGGTCTCGGAGGGTCAAATGAGGGTCTCGGAGGGTCAAATGAGGGTCTCGGAGGGTCAAATGAGGGTCTCGGAGGGTCAAATGAGGGTCAATATACAGGGTCTGTATACAGGGTCTGTTGTGATTATACAGGGTCTGTATACAGGGTCTGAACCACGAATTTCTTATGTTTTATTTACTAGATTAAGCAGTAATAATTTAAAAGTAAACGGTAAGTATATTAAACCACTGTTGATGGTGACGTCATGACGGTTTAAACTTTGAAATTTATCCTTAATAGCGCGAAAATTTTAATTTGGTCCGTTCGCGCATGCTCTGTAGAATTTTAAAATTAGACCGAATAAATTTAGCGCGAAAACTTGATTTAAAACTTTAAAATTTATACCGCGAGTAAATTTCAAGAGTTATTTTAACATAATCTACTTGTATTACTCTAAAATTCCGTAAGAAGTATAATTTTAACCAAAAAGATGTCTGCTCAAGAAGATGACGTCGTTTAAAATATGACGGCCGGTCGGCATGCCGTTTTAGCGCGTGGGGTTGGTACGTCTGGGGTTGGTGGACCTGGGGATGACGCGAAAATTTGAATTTTTTAAGGTTGGCGGGAAAAATTTGAATTTTATCGGTTCGGGCGATCGGTGCTCGGTCATCATCGGGTAAGATGGTGCGCGCGAAATTCAAATCCGAATAAATCTGATGCGAAAATTTGAATTTGATCGGTTTGCGCATGCCTTACGCTTGAAAATAAAAATCGCAGTGCGTTCTCTCTCTAACAGCGACGTGTGAGTCATACACTCCAGGTTCCAGCGTTCGGGCGCGCTCGGTTTGAGTCGTCACGCATGCGCAGTATGGTAGCGTAGAATTTGGAGGGAAAATTTGAATTTTTTGGGGTTGGCGGGAAAATTTGAATTTTTTGGGGCTGGCGGGAAAATTTGAATTTTTTGGGGGATGGCGGGAAAATTTGAATTTTTTGGGGTTGGCGGAAAAATTTGAATTTTTTGGGGTTGACGGGAAAATTTGGAAAATTTGAATTTTTTAAGGTTACCAGGGAAAATTTGAATTTTTTGGGGTTGGGAAAATTGCGCTTTAGCTTGCTTTCTTACATCAATCTTTTCACATAACAATTTTGTGTTGGTATATAGTAATAAATGGTCTAATTCTAATTTTAATTCTTCTAAGTTCTCTAAGACAGTTTTAATTTAAATATAATCAAATACAGATTACTCTTAAAAAATTTTAGCTGTCTCTTCGCTTTTGACTATCCTATTTGCTAAAATTACTAAAACCAAAACTCTGACTGTGGTTAGGAAGTTTTTAGATCATCGAAAACTTTGTATTTAGAATAACATTTTCCGGGGAAATTAAAACTCGCACACTGTATCACCGACCATTTTTTAATTCCCTATTTCCCATTAATTTTAGCATAAAATTTTACATTCTTTATCTTTAATTTGGAGAATTGCTTACATTCATAAAAAGACGAGTTTAACGGAAAGTTCTTAAGCCTACGGATAAGTCATCTGGTGTGTGCAACTCTATTCGCTTTGTTGTGTCAACATATTCTAATTTACAAATGAAAATTTGAATTTTTGATGCGAAGAGAGCGCTAATTGAAGCACCTGTGTCGATTATTAATTTGAATATATTATTTGAATATTTTACTGATTGTCTGATGAACCGTTAAAATTTCCTCGACCTCGTCGTATTTTCACATAACAATTTTGTGTTGGTATATAGTAATAAATGGTCTAATTCTAATTTTAATTCTTCTAAGTTCTCTAAGACAGTTTTAATTTAAATATAATCAGAACCGTTAAAATTTCCTCGACCTCGTCGTACATTGTAATTATTTCTTTGGAATCTACCGTTATTTTGCCCTCTAGAATAATGATGTCCTCTAAAATAATTTTGTCCTCAGATTTGATTTTGCTCTCTAAAATTATTTTGACATCTGAACTGAGTTTGTCCTCTAAAATAATTATTTCTATAGTTTTTATTAATAATAATAATAATAATCAGTTTATTGTTCAAACAGTAACACAATTAAGACAATTCAATTAAGTATGTGTATTGTTAATATTTATTTCTGTTTCTGCGGACACAGCATTTACTTGCGGATCCCGACCTCTGTTAAACTCGCGCTGAGGTTGCAAATAATTGTTCGCTGGTGTATTGCCATTTCCGTAATTTTGGTTCTGTCTTTGATAGTTATTTGTGAAAGAATTTTGTCTGTTACCTCGATTATTATGATTTGAATTAAATTTCCTGCTGTTGTTAAAACCATTACCAGAAGAATATGGATAATTCTTCTTATGCATAAAAAATACATTAGAACTATGTGGCTTGTTCTTTTCCTCGTCTAAAGCAACAGTAATCGTTTCTTTTAATTTTATGCAGTGTCTAGCTTTTAATATTGTTCTTAAATCATGATTTCGAATACAAATCGGGATCACCGTCGTCAGTCGTGCTCCACAAGTAAATGCTGTGTCCGCAGACACAGATATAAATATTAACAATACACATACAGAACATAAGCTTTTTTTTTGCGAATAATAATGTAGAATACGTGATTTCAACTAGTTCTTTAAATTATATTAGGATACCTCAGGGACATGAAGAACTATTATTTTTACTGGACACGGGAGCGTCAATTAGCATATTTTTCGGTATTGAAATTTGTCAAAGGCGAATTTAAATTTAATATATGTGATGCGGAAAGCGAAAAGGGATCAGTTGTCTCAAAAATTCAAATTTGAGTTATTGTTTTTTCTTAGTAAAAGAGTAAATTATGAATATTTTTACACTAAAACAAAGTTGATAACTCTGCCGACAACTGGTCCTTTTTCGCTTTCCGCATCACATATTATGAATGGGAATGAGATACTTTCTGAAATCTCATCCAACCCACTTAGTTGTGAACGCGACCACTGAGAGGTTGTAGATGACGTTCACATTATTTGAAAAGTGTTTTAAAACAGCAGGAATTTTACTTACTTACCTTTGAAACTAATTTGTTTATATCGGGAGCTTTAAAACAAATATTATCTACGCTAATTAAAATAAAATTATTAAATAAAACAAGATATTCAGATTTTACACATTTTATTGCAAACGGTTATTTATGAGATACATTAAGATGCATTTACATACTTAAATAATAGATTTATCAATAAATTCAACGAGTTGTGCCGGCAAACTCTTACCGACACTTTTAACCCCTCGGTACACCAGACACATGGTTGATAACGCATCAATTTGCTGCTCCGTAATAATGGCAGCAATCCTCGAGGGTAAAAACACCACAAACGGGGGCGCAGATTCAATTTCCACCAACACTGAAGGCCATTTCGTCGTTGTAATCCTCCGTGCAGCTTTAATGGGATAGGCGGCGTTGATTTCCAAATCACTGAGTGCTTTCCTCGGTAATTGAGCGCACAAACCGATTGTATTTAGTTGTTGGATTGAAGAAGACTGCATTTTGGTAGGATGTAGGTAACGAAGTGTTTCTAATTGAAGACTAAACATTCAAATACTTGTGCTACACCTATTTATACTAAAGATTTAAACCACAAAATTTCCACTTAATTTCATTCCCACCTCATGCAGAAGTTGATACTACTTGCTGAGTTCGAGGACCGACTGTAATTTGATATGTCTTAGGCGGCGTCCTATTTTCACACCTGTGTATCGGCACATTTCATTTACATGCAATTACGCGAAAATTTGAATTTTTTAAGGTTGGCGGGAAAAATTTGAATTTTATCGGTTCGGGCGATCGGTGTTCGGTCATCGTCGGGTAAGATGATGCGCGCGAAATTCAAATCCGAATTAAT
Source organism: Aphodius sticticus (assembly GCA_963966075.1). NCBI lineage: Eukaryota > Metazoa > Arthropoda > Insecta > Coleoptera > Scarabaeidae > Aphodius > Aphodius sticticus. The sequence continues at coordinate 41,655,467 of OZ014508.1, read as the reverse complement.
CTGATGCGAAAATTTGAATTTGATCGGTTTGCGCTTGAAAATAAAATCGCAGTGCGTTCTCTCTCTAACAGCGACGTGTGAATCATACACTCCAGGTTCCAGCGTTCGGCCGCGCTCGGCAGATCGGCTGACTTGGGCTCGGTCGTCTTCGTGCAGAAAAGTGGTGGGGGTAGCTTCCTATGTAAATTGGCGGTGTGGCGGTGGGGCCAGCTCTCTCCTTTATATACTACTCAAACAGTTGAACACTATAACTGCAATAAAAATTTAAAAAACAATTCAAAAAACAAAAGTTTTTACAACTATGTTCTACTCCTACAATCACAAAAATAGATATCTAAAGTTTCAAAACATGGTCACCAATCATATCATCATACATGAAAAGATTAATAAAATAGGCTTGAGCAAAAGTTGCAAACACTAAGCTCAAGGAATAAACTAAAAACGATAATGATGTGATTAAGAAAAATAAACAATTGACAATTCTATATTGGTCGCTAGTATCAATGTTTTCAATATTGTACGTAGTAATATTCGTAGTAATATTTATTGTACGTAATATTCTTAATCTGTCACCATATTTGTTTGTCGTCCTATCTCTTTGCAATAACCGTTCATCCCTTAGTTGGTAGTTAGTGTTAACGACTCTTCTGTAATCTTTATTTTTATAGTTTTTCAGGATAATTCTGTATTTCAATAGGCTTTCCACGTTCAATATCCCCAAATCCCTGAAATCAGGGATGATAAATGGAGGCGCTAAGAGGATAAATGGAGGCGCTAAACGGATAAATGGAGGCGCTAAACGGATAAATGGAGGCGCTAAACGAATAAATGGAGGCGCTAAGATGATAAATGGAGGCGCTAAACGGATAAATGGAGGCGCTAAACGGATAAATGGAGGCGCTAAACGGATAAATGGAGGCGCTAAACGAATAAATGGAGGCGCTAAGATGATAAATGGAGGCGCTAAGAGGATAAATGGAGGCGCTAAGATGATAAATGGAGGCGCTAAGAGGATAAATGAAGGCGCTAAGATGATAAATGGAGGCGCTATGAGGATAAATGGACGCGCTAAGATGATAAATGGAGGCGCTAAGATGATAAATGGAGGCGCTAAGAGCATAAATGGAGGCGCTAAACGGATAAATGGAGGCGCTAAGAGAATAAATGGAGGCGCTAAGATGATAAATGGAGGCGCTAAGAGGATAAATGGAGGCGCTAAGATGATAAATGGAGGCGCTAAGAGGATAAATGGAGGCGCTAAGATGATAAATGGAGGCGCTAAACGGATAAATGGAGGCGCTAAGATGATAAATGGAGGCGCTAAACGGATAAATGGAGGCGCTAAACGGATAAATGGAGGCGCTAAACGAATAAATGGAGGCGCTAAGATGATAAATGGAGGCGCTAAGAGGATAAATGGAGGCGCTAAGATGATAAATGGAGGCGCTAAGAGGATAAATGGACGCGCTAAGATGATAAATGGAGGCGCTAAGATGATAAATGGAGGCGCGAAACGGATAAATGGAGGCGCTAAGATGATAAATGGAGGCGCTAAACGGATAAATGGAGGCGCTAAACGGATAAATGGAGGCGCTAAACGGATAAATGGAGGCGCTAAACGAATAAATGGAGGCGCTAAGATGATAAATGGAGGCGCTAAGAGGATAAATGGAGGCGCTAAGATGATAAATGGAGGCGCTAAGAGGATAAATGAAGGCGCTAAGATGATAAATGGAGGCGCTATGAGGATAAATGGACGCGCTAAGATGATAAATGGAGGCGCTAAGATGATAAATGGAGGCGCTAAGAGCATAAATGGAGGCGCTAAACGGATAAATGGAGGCGCTAAGAGAATAAATGGAGGCGCTAAGATGATAAATGGAGGCGCTAAGAGGATAAATGGAGGCGCTAAGATGATAAATGGAGGCGCTAAGAGGATAAATGGAGGCGCTAAGATGATAAATGGAGGCGCTAAACGGATAAATGGAGGCGCTAAGATGATAAATGGAAGCGCTAAACGGATAAATGGAGGCGCTAAACGGATAAATGGAGGCGCTAAACGAATAAATGGAGGCGCTAAGATGATAAATGGAGGCGCTAAGAGGATAAATGGAGGCGCTAAGATGATAAATGGAGGCGCTCTGATGATAAATGGAGGCGCTAAACGGATAAATGGAGGCGCTAAGATGATAAATGGAGGCGCTAAACGGATAAATGGAGGCGCTAAACGGATAAATGGAGGCGCTAAACGAATAAATGGAGGCGCTAAGATGATAAATGGAGGCGCTAAGAGGATAAATGGAGGCGCTAAGATGGTAAATGGAGGCGCTAAGAGGATAAATGGAGGCGCTAAGATGATAAATGGAGGCGCTAAGAGGATAAATGGAGGCGCTAAGATGATAAATGGAGGCGCTAAGAGGATAAATGGAGGCGCTAAGATGATAAATGGAGGCGCTAAGAGGATAAATGGAGGCGCTAAGAGGATAAATGGAGGCGCTAAACGGATAAATGGAGGCGCTAAACGGATAAATGGAGGCGCTAAACGGATAAATGGAGGGGTCAAATGAGGGTCTCGGAGGGTCCAATGAGGGTCTCGGAGGGTCAAATGAGCGTCTCGGAGGGTCAAATGAGGGTCTCGGAGGGTCAAATGAGGGTCTAGGAGGGTCAAATGAGGGTCTCGGAGGGTCAAATGAGGGTCTCGGAGGGTCAAATGAGGGTCTCGGAGGGTCAAATGAGGGTCTCGGAGGGTCAAATGAGGGTCTCGGAGGGTCGAATGAGGGTCTCGGAGGGTCCAATGAGGGTCTCGGAGGGTCAAATGAGGGTCTCGGAGGGTCTCGGAGGGTCAAATGAGGGTCTCGGAGGGTCAAATGAGGGTCTCGGAGGGTCAAATGAGGGTCTCGGAGGGTCAAATGAGGGTCAATATACAGGGTCTGTATACAGGGTCTGTTGTGATTATACAGGGTCTGAACCACGAATTTCTTATGTTTTATTTACTAGATTAAGCAGTAATAATTTAAAAGTAAACGGTAAGTATATTAAACCACTGTTGATGGTGACGTCATGACGGTTTAAACTTTGAAATTTATCCTTAATAGCGCGAAAATTTTAATTTGGTCCGTTCGCGCATGCTCTGTAGAATTTTAAAATTAGACCGAATAAATTTAGCGCGAAAACTTGATTTAAAACTTTAAAATTTATACCGCGAGTAAATTTCAAGAGTTATTTTAACATAATCTACTTGTATTACTCTAAAATTCCGTAAGAAGTATAATTTTAACCAAAAAGATGTCTGCTCAAGAAGATGACGTCGTTTAAAATATGACGGCCGGTCGGCATGCCGTTTTAGCGCGTGGGGTTGGTACGTCTGGGGTTGGTGGACCTGGGGATGACGCGAAAATTTGAATTTTTTAAGGTTGGCGGGAAAAATTTGAATTTTATCGGTTCGGGCGATCGGTGCTCGGTCATCATCGGGTAAGATGGTGCGCGCGAAATTCAAATCCGAATAAATCTGATGCGAAAATTTGAATTTGATCGGTTTGCGCATGCCTTACGCTTGAAAATAAAAATCGCAGTGCGTTCTCTCTCTAACAGCGACGTGTGAGTCATACACTCCAGGTTCCAGCGTTCGGGCGCGCTCGGTTTGAGTCGTCACGCATGCGCAGTATGGTAGCGTAGAATTTGGAGGGAAAATTTGAATTTTTTGGGGTTGGCGGGAAAATTTGAATTTTTTGGGGCTGGCGGGAAAATTTGAATTTTTTGGGGGATGGCGGGAAAATTTGAATTTTTTGGGGTTGGCGGAAAAATTTGAATTTTTTGGGGTTGACGGGAAAATTTGGAAAATTTGAATTTTTTAAGGTTACCAGGGAAAATTTGAATTTTTTGGGGTTGGGAAAATTGCGCTTTAGCTTGCTTTCTTACATCAATCTTTTCACATAACAATTTTGTGTTGGTATATAGTAATAAATGGTCTAATTCTAATTTTAATTCTTCTAAGTTCTCTAAGACAGTTTTAATTTAAATATAATCAAATACAGATTACTCTTAAAAAATTTTAGCTGTCTCTTCGCTTTTTACTATCCTATTTGCTAAAATTACTAAAACCAAAACTCTGACTGTGGTTAGGAAGTTTTTAGATCATCGAAAACTTTGTATTTAGAATAACATTTTCCGGGGAAATTAAAACTCGCACACTGTATCACCGACCATTTTTTAATTCCCTATTTCCCATTAATTTTAGCATAAAATTTTACATTCTTTATCTTTAATTTGGAGAATTGCTTACATTCATAAAAAGACGAGTTTAACGGAAAGTTCTTAAGCCTACGGATAAGTCATCTGGTGTGTGCAACTCTATTCGCTTTGTTGTGTCAACATTTGAATTTTTTTGAATTTTTGATGCGAAGAGAGCGCTAATTGAAGCACCTGTGTCGATTATTAATTTCAATATATTATTTGAATATTTTACTGATTGTCTGATGAACCGTTAAAATTTCCTCGACCTCGTCGTATTTTCACATAACAATTTTGTGTTGGTATATAGTAATAAATGGTCTAATTCTAATTTTAATTCTTCTAAGTTCTCTAAGACAGTTTTAATTTAAATATAATCAGAACCGTTAAAATTTCCTCGACCTCGTCGTACATTGTAATTATTTCTTTGGAATCTACCGTTATTTTGCCCTCTAGAATAATGATGTCCTCTAAAATAATTTTGTCCTCAGATTTGATTTTGCTCTCTAAAATTATTTTGACATCTGAACTGAGTTTGTCCTCTAAAATAATTATTTCTATAGTTTTTATTAATAATAATAATAATAATCAGTTTATTGTTCAAACAGTAACACAATTAAGACAATTCAATTAAGTATGTGTATTGTTAATATTTATTTCTGTTTCTGCGGACACAGCATTTACTTGCGGATCCCGACCTCTGTTAAACTCGCGCTGAGGTTGCAAATAATTGTTCGCTGGTGTATTGCCATTTCCGTAATTTTGGTTCTGTCTTTGATAGTTATTTGTGAAAGAATTTTGTCTGTTACCTCGATTATTATGATTTGAATTAAATTTCCTGCTGTTGTTAAATCCATTACCAGAAGAATATGGATAATTCTTCTTATGCATAAAAAATACATTAGAACTATGTGGCTTGTTCTTTTCCTCGTCTAAAGCAACAGTAATCGTTTCTTTTAATTTTATGCAGTGTCTAGCTTTTAATATTGTTCTTAAATCATGATTTCGAATACAAATCGGGATCACCGTCGTCAGTCGTGCTCCACAAGTAAATGCTGTGTCCGCAGACACAGATATAAATATTAACAATACACATACAGAACATAAGCTTTTTTTTTGCGAATAATAATGTAGAATACGTGATTTCAACTAGTTCTTTAAATTATATTAGGATACCTCAGGGACATGAAGAACTATTATTTTTACTGGACACGGGAGCGTCAATTAGCATATTTTTCGGTATTGAAATTTGTCAAAGGCGAATTTAAATTTAATATATGTGATGCGGAAAGCGAAAAGGGATCAGTTGTCTCAAAAATTCAAATTTGAGTTATTGTTTTTTCTTAGTAAAAGAGTAAATTATGAATATTTTTACACTAAAACAAAGTTGATATCTCTGCCGACAACTGGTCCTTTTTCGCTTTCCGCATCACATATTATGAATGGGAATGAGATACTTTCTGAAATCTCATCCAACCCACTTAGTTGTGAACGCGACCACTGAGAGGTTGTAGATGACGTTCACATTATTTGAAAAGTGTTTTAAAACAGCAGGAATTTTACTTACTTACCTTTGAAACTAATTTGTTTATATCGGGAGCTTTAAAACAAATATTATCTACGCTAATTAAAATAAAATTATTAAATAAAACAAGATATTCAGATTTTACACATTTTATTGCAAACGGTTATTTATGAGATACATTAAGACGCATTTACATACTTAAATAATAGATTTATCAATAAATTCAACGAGTTGTGCCGGCAAACTCTTACCGACACTTTTAACCCCTCGGTACACCAGACACATGGTTGATAACGCATCAATTTGCTGCTCCGTAATAATGGCAGCAATCCTCGAGGGTAAAAACACCACAAACGGGGGCGCAGATTCAATTTCCACCAACACTACAGGCCATTTCGTCGTTGTAATCCTCCGTGCAGCTGTAATGGGATAGGCGGCGTTGATTTCCAAATCACTGAGTGCTTTCCTCGGTAATTGAGCGCACAAACCGATTGTATTTAGTTGTTGGATTGAAGAAGACTGCATTTTTGTAGGATGTAGGTAACGAAGTGTTTCTAATTGAAGACTAAACATTCAAATACTTGTGCTACACCTATTTATACTAAAGATTTAAACCACAAAATTTCCACTTAATTTCATTCCCACCTCATGCAGAAGTTGATACTACTTGCTGAGTTCAAGGACCGACTGTAATTTGATATGTCTTAGGCGGCGTCCTATTTTCACACCTGTGTATCGGCACATTTCATTTACATGCAATTACGCGAAAATTTGAATTTTTTAAGGTTGGCGGGAAAAATTTGAATTTTATCGGTTCGGGCGATCGGTGTTCGGTCATCGTCGGGTAAGATGGTGCGCGCGAAATTCAAATCCGAATTAATCTGATGCGAAAATTTGAATTTGATCGGTTTGCGCTTGAAAATAAAATCGCAGTGCGTTCTCTCTCTAACAGCGACGTGTGAGTCATACACTCCAGGTTCCAGCGTTCGGCCGCGCTCGGCAGATCGGCTGACTTGGGCTCGGTCGTCTTCGTGCAGAAAAGTGGTGGGGGTAGCTTCCTATGTAAATTGGCGGTGTGGCGGTGGGGCCAGCTCTCTCCTTTATATACTACTCAAACAGTTGAACACTATAACTGCAATAAAAATTAAAAAAACAATTAAAAAAACAAAAGTTTTTACAACTATGTTCTACTCCAACAATCACAAAAATAGATAGCTAAAGTTTCAAAACATGGTCACCAATCATATCATCATACATGAAAAGATTAATAAAATAGGCTTGAGCAAAAGTTGCAAACACTAAGCTCAAGGAATAAACTAAGACCGATAATGATGTGATTAAGAAAAATAAACAATTGACATTCTATATTGGTCGCTAGTATCAATATTTTCAATATTGTACGTAGTAATATTCGTAGTAATATTTATTGTACGTAATATTCTTAATCTGTCACCATATTTGTTTGTCGTCCTATCTCTTTGCAATAACCGTTCATGCCTTAGTTGGTAGTTAGTGTTAACGACTCTTCTGTAATCTTTATTTTTATAGTTTTTCAGGATAATTCTGTATTTCAATAGGCTTTCCACGTTCAATATCCCCAAATCCCTGAAATCCTCAGGTTCTGCATGTCCTCCCTTCGACATATTTCTCACAATGGTGTTTTGCGTTCTCTGCAATCTATCTAGTAAATACGTAGATGCCTGCCCGTATGCTGTTATACCGTAGCTCAACAAAGATTCGACAAGCGCAAAGTATATCATTTTTATTGTTTTCATGTCTATTATTTCTTTTAACGCGTAAAACTTGGTTGCGCGGTGCCTCGGTTTCTTTTTCAGTGCGGTCACATGACCTATCCACAAAAACGACTCATCAAATATAAGGCCCAGATATTTGTGTTGTTCTACCCTCTCCACTTGGTCTCGACAGTCGCAGTCACGGATGATAGAACTTTCGTGGAGGCATGAGTGATCGTGAATGAACAAGTTTGTCGAGACGGTGGACTTCAGGTATGGGGATCTGAAGTGCATCATTTTCGTTTTCTTAGCATTTATGCTCAGGTCTTTGTCGTGGCACCATATCTGAAATTTATACATCTCGGCTCTGAGGTTGTCGATAGCTGATTGTAGAGATATGTTTGCTGATTAATGTATCATCTGCGTACAGATAAAAGTTGCATTTTCTGAAATACGTTCCGATATCATTCACATAAATTAAATAGACGAGGGGACCCAGGATGCTTCCCTGGGGTACGCCTTTTCCCGTATCTCTGGATCTCCCACATATTCGGTTAAACTGGGCCGCCAATGATCGCTCCATCAAGTAACTCTCAAACCAATCTCTCGGCATGCCTCTAATTCCTACCCTTTCTAACGTGTCCAGGATTTTTACTCTGTTGATATTATCGAATGCCTTTGAAAAGTCGACAATTACTCACACATGCTTTTCCCCGTCTAATTTGTCGTTTATAAAGTCAGACACGTCCTCCAATAGTTCTGTCGTTCCTCTTCCCCTTCGGAACCCGTATTGCCTATTATCTAGCAGGTTGTTGTGCTCTAAGTAATCTGTTATTTTTTTATGTATGTGTCTTTCCATAATTTTATACAACGATGGTAAAATTGAGACGGGTCGGTAGTTTCTGTAATCCGTCCCATCGCCACCCTTATATATTGGTTTCACTAGAGCCTTTTTTAGTCCTTTCGGAAATTTCTGCGTATTGATAGAGGCGTTTATAAGCTTTTGTATGGGGGCTATCAGTAGTTCCATATTTTTTTTAATATGTTCCGTCTTCATGCCGTCTCATCCAGGCGCTTTATCACTTTTTAAATGCCTAACTATATCTACTACCTCCCTGTCTTCAATCTCTGGTAGGAAAAATGATCTCATCGGAGGTCCTATTGTGTTGGTCAGGCTATATTCGCCTTGTATGGTTTCAGCGCACTGTGATTGTAGTTCCTGTACTTGTTGGATCAAAGTTTCTGCAAATTTGTCCGCTATATCTTTGTCACATCCCTGGAATTTCTCTACACTATCGGCTTTCTGGACTTTCCTGCCTCCCGTTAAGTCGCGCAAAATTTTCCAGGTTTGCTTCATGTCTGATTTAAGTCTTTCCAACTGACTCATGTAATACCTTTTCTTTAATCTTCTCAATTCCTGGTTTATCTCATTCCGTAACATGGTGTACTGTTTTCTTAGGTCTGACTTCTCATTCTCTGTGCTTCGTTTATATTGCTGAAAGAGTCTGTCCCTCTCTGTCATGGTTTGAATAACTTGCCTATTTATCCATGGTTTGAATGGTGTTTCCCGTCTCTTCTTAACTATTTCCCTTGATGATTCAGATTCTGCTTTCTGGAAGGATTGTCGAATAACATGATATACCTATTTCATCCACTGATGTCATTGATGATATGTTGTGTGTAGTTACGCATTGAGCCAATATATCAGAAAATACGTTTTCATTTGTTAGCTTAGCTTTAATCATTTTATTTTTGTCTGTGACAAAGGGGTATTTTACTTTCATCGCTCCACAGATCATATAATGGTCTGATAAGTGACATGTCACTACAGCGCAGTTCATTTCATATGTTCCTCTATAGTGGATGTGGTCTATGCAGGTTTTAGTAATGACATCTTCTCTCAGTGCTTCTCTTGTAGGTACAGAAATCTTATTTATAAACCCCATTTCATCCAACATATTCTGGTATTTTTCGGTTATGTTATTGCTTTGTAGTGTGTTGATGTTGATATCGCCACATATTACCACTGTTTTATGTTTTGTACTGGTGATGTAATTTTCCAATTCTGATACGAACATATTTTCTTTTGAACTGGGTGGTCTATATAGTGCCAAAAAGTGAATGTTAGGGGCTACCTCGAGATCAACACTTATAGCTTCCGTCGTTGTAAATTTCGTATCGATACAGTTAACTGATCCATATTTAATACCTTTTTTTACATACAATATCAATCCACCCCCGCCAATATGCTTTCTACAAAATGCAAATTCTTGAAACTCTGCTAAGACAAATAACTGCTTTACTTCTTCATACTCTTCTTGCTTTATATTTATCTCGGACAACAAAATTACAACCAAGTCCTTAATACTATTCTTTATCATCGTACAAAATGTCTCAACGTTTTTTTTTAGTAAGCGAATATTTAAATAACAAAAACAAGAATTCTCCTACCTTATTAGTCCATACCGCTAGCTCTTGTATTATTTCCACTTCCGATTCATTCGGTATGTCCTCTTCAATGTAATACTGATCCATGTTTCCACCACTTCCCTCCTTCTTTTCTATCTCTGCACAATCCGTACCACACTGTATCACGCACTCAAAACGGAAAAGAAACACAGCGAACGGTTATGAATCTACACAATCATTTGCAGGTCCCGTTGCGAATTAATTTTTACAATCTGACTTTTTTCTTTCTTCCTAGTTAATATATCTCCGTTCTGGATCCACTCAAAATCCCATTTGGCCTCTCTCGCGTGTTGTTTTGTCTCCCATAGCAGATTTTTCTGAGCCTTAGTTAAGTAATCCACTATTTTTGTATTGAAGTCATCATTACCATGGGCTGTTTTCCTGAAGTTGCGGAATTTGTTTATGCAGGTCGTCTTAGTTTTGTAGTTATTCAACTCTACTATTATCTGGGTGTATGTTTTCTTACTATTTCTTGTTGTATATGCTCTACTTATATTTTTTCTGTTGACATCAATGTTGTAATTCTTAAGTACGCTGATTACATAGTTTTCAATATCTTGTTCCCGTGTTAAGTCGACGCGACCTTTTCCCTCTGTGTCTGTGGTTCCTCGAACGTTCATTGGACTCTTTCCAGCATCGTGTTTTCTTTCTGTTTGTTGCTCATTTCCAGGGTATTCCCATATTTCAATATAGTTCGCGTAGATTTTCTTTTCGATGCTATTTATCCTATTTTTCAAGTTCTCTATTTCTCTGTCCTTCTCGTTGCAAATATTGACGAGCGAGTTTACCTTTTCTTCCAAACTTGAGATTATTTCTTTTTGTTCTTTCAACACTCCATCATTCGCTACTATTTGTTCACTGATTCTATCCAATCGGATGCTGTTTTGTTTTTCGACCCTTTTAATATCACTCAGTTCAGCCAGGATTTTGTTTAAATCAGAGGATTTAATTGAGGTGTCATCTTCGTCTCCTACTTGTGAGGCAGAGGAGCCGCTCCTATCTCGCTGAGTAGTTCTTCTCGGTCTGCACGCTTCGCATGAGAAAAAGAGAAGAATGGAGCTTCTCTTTTTCTCCTACTAAGTCCTGAGTACGTTAATTTCTTGCGAGACGAGCAGCCGAAATGGTAGCTCCCATTACAGCCAAAAACAACACAAAAAGTCGCCGTCGCTGGGTAGATATTTGTCACAATTGTCGCATTTTGTCGCAACCATAATTTATTTTACAGATTCTCGGTAGTATTTTTGCATTATTAAAAGCAAAGCAGTTTAGTACGGCTTTCTCGAAAATTTATACTTTCGCGCTCTTTTGATAACTCGTACACCGGTACTGGTGTATTTCAGGGTAAAAAAACAGTATGCGAGGAAATTTTACACCTGTCCATCCGCGTTTTAATCTATAACTCCGCCAATACTAGGGTGAAATCCAGTGAGACAAATTTTGCCAAACACGCGATTTTTTTCCGCACAAGGTGGTATTAGTCACAAACCCAAAAACACTGCACTTCCCAACTCAAATTTCAGTCTGTTCAGAGCACTCGTCATGTTGTTATAATTTATTAACTAAAATTTTAGGTACCAAGATTTATGAACATCTTAAAGAAAATAATGTATTGCCCTGCGAGCAGAAAGGCATTTTAAAGGACAGTTATGGTTCAAAAGAACTGTTAATAATTAACAAGAAGATTGTTGAAAAGATCAAGAAGACTCGAGGAAACCTATCCATGGCCTGGATTGATTATAAGAAGGCGTATGATAGTATCCCGCATGAATGGATTGTAAAAGCCTTGGAGATATATGGGGTAAACCAAAAAATTATTTTTCCTGTAAACTCATGTACATATGTCTTTATGGTCTACTAAACTATGCTTGCGTGGACAAGACTCGTCTGTTTTCTCAGAGCCGATTAATATTAATTGTGGCATATTTCAAGGTGATAGTTTATCACCCTTGCTCTTTTGCATAGGCCTCTTTGCACTGTCGAGTGAATTGAATGAGGACAAAGCTGGTGTTCAGTTATTACCTGGCGAAAAATTAATTGGCCATTCATTATATGTGGATGATTTGAAACTTTATGCCAAAAATGATGAGCAGTTGAAGAGGAGCCTCAGTATAGTTAAACAATTCTCTGACGATATTGGGATGCAATTTTGTCTGGAGAAGTGTGCCAAGATTAGTATTGTCAAAGGCAAAATTGAGAGAACCGCTGACATATGCCTGAATGATCATACTAGTATGAATGAATTAACAGATAATACTAGATATAAGTATCTGGGAATGGATGAAGCCTTTGGTATAGATGATGATTAATATAGATTAATATAGATGATTAAAATTTGAATTAAATGGAAAATACAAAATGCAAGCGATAAATGCATATGCTATTCCAATATTTCGGAATCCTCTATCCTAGCGGCGCAAGATCAGGCAATACGTACCAGATATCATGAACAGAAGATTATGAAAGTTGCTCATGATGGGAGTTGTAGACTGTGTCATCAGCTCCGGAACTTGTCTATCATTTGTTAGCGGCTTGTCCAGTCTTAGCTGAGGCGCATTACATTGCTAGGCATGATAGGGTGGGAACATATATACATTACAATTTGTGTTCCCGACTATTAGGTTTAGCAATGGATGTGTCTCGGTGGTATGACCACGTTCCATCTCCTGTTGTGAGTAATGATCATATTACCATATTATGGAACATGCCTATTGTCACTGATAGAATGCTTGATGCTAATAAGCCCAATATAGTGGTAAAGGATTTCCAGAGGAAGGTATGCACGTTCATAGAAATCTCGGTACCTGCTGATGCGAATGTTGTAAGGAAGGAGCTTGAAAAACAACTTAAATATAAGGATCTCTCAATAGAAGTTGGACGTATGTGGGGTATGAAAGTAAACATTACTCCGGTGATTGTAGGTTCATTGGGAGCAGTTACTCTAAATTATAGTAAACATGTCAAGGAGTTGCCGTGCAAAATTTCGCCCTGGGAAATTCAAGAAATTGCGGTTTTGGGAAGCGCGAATATTTTGAGGAGAGTTTTATAGTATCCTAAATTTACTGCTATCGTACTGCTATATTAATATTTCATCTTTACCTTCCTTTGTATATTGTCTATTAATAAATGTCTGCATGTGTTTTTACTGACCTATCCACAACGCTGCACGGGGTTTCCACAGTTTTCCTTTGCTTTGCAAACTTGTGTTGCAAAGCATAAATGGCGTTGTTTTTCAAAATTGGGTTGAGCTGTGGTGATACCCGCAAGGGAAGTACCCTAGGCTTCAGCGAAGCTCGGTACTACCAATTTGCCCTGATAATCTTCATTACTTTTCAAAATCTATTAGTGTAACTTTAGTATTTATATGTTGTATCTAAATTATATTATCTGGGTTTAATATATTTAATGAGGTGTATGAGAGTTCCAATAAATAATAACAATAATAATCATGCGAGTGAAAGATGGACTGGAAGCGTAGTGGAATGGTTTCCGTTTGAGGATCGCAGAAGTGTAGGAGACAGCGACAAAGGTGGAGGGATGAACTGGAGAGATGCGGCGGGGTAGAATGGAATAGAGCAGTGACAGACCGAAACTGATGGAAAACTGGAGGGGAGGCCTTTGCCCAGCAGTGGGATGATCAGGCTTAAAGTAAAGTAAGTAAGTAGAAAATTATTCGTTTTGCTGTGTCTATTTTCAGCCTGATGGAGGAATTATGTCTAGGAGTGTGTTGCCAGTGGTTATTATTGCTGATATGCAGAAACTATTTTGGAATTACCGCCCAGATAACATAATATTTTATTGCGTTATTGTGGATTCATAGCCTATTGTTTTAGTTCGAAACCAATTAATGGGGAAATATAGCAATTTATTTTTTTTGCTGTGTCCATTTTCAGTCTGATTGAGGAATTGTTGAGCATACCAGCCAACTTGTGCTATACAGGTTCAAAATTGGCAAGTTCACCTGTTTTTTTATATACTATCCTGAGCATAATAAACGGGGACCCTCAAATTTGCACTAATTAAACTGTGCTTCGTAATGTCATGTCAGTATGTTTGTCTTGTCACATTAATGTCATCTTGAATTTTGACGTAAGAAATAGAAATTTTGCAATTGAATGAATTTCAGAAGGCAATAATTCAAACTCGACTGCATGATGGACTGCATTCCAAAAATTGCTACTGAATTAAGTGTAGGCAAGAATACTGCGAAGAACAAAATTGTTAAAACCGGAACTTTGTAGGTTGACAGATACTGCCAAAGTTTAGACTTCATAGTCTAACAAATACGGTCAAAGTAAATGTTACAAAACTAAAATTGTTCAGAATGTATGTGCCTAATTTCACTTTGCTGTCCCCGTTTTTACTTTATCATACGCAGTATTATAACGCTTTCGTAGAACTATTGCACTCGTGCAATTTCTATTTGTTGAAAGAATAATTATTTATTTGTAATACTTCAATTTTTTAATGTAAAAATATTTATTTGAAGAAAAACTTTCATTTACTTGTTTTTTTCTTTAATTTCTATTTGTAAGAAATATTTTTCAAAGCATCAATAACAGCAAAAGAGCAAAATTATATACTTTTCTTGAAAATAAAAAATAATTTAAAAAACAATAATATATAAAAATACCAAACTACATAAATTCTAAAAACTACAAAATTCGGAGAATTTGTGTAGATGCGCGTCAAAACAACCATGCCGAATGACGGCGGCGGGAAATCCTTTGACATTGGTAAAATGCTGACACCAGCCGGAACGTCACCAAGCTGGAGGGTTAAACGTCGGCCACACGTTGTGGCGAACTATCAAATGTTCGACGTTGGAAGGTGATCGTGGCATCGTGTAGCGGCCGTTTTCCAATTATCGCATCAACTGTCGAACTCATTTGATCATTTAGTCCAACGTTCGCCGAGACGTCGTCGCATAGTCTGGTAGCGGTCTTAACATAGCGAATTTAGCTTGTACACGGAATGCTAATGCTCAACTGTCATTCATAACAGACTCACAAAAGTTCTTCTATTAAAATGCGTCGTTAACTACATCCCGGATCTTATCGCAAAAGAGGCGCAGTCGGCAGAGAGGTTTACCCGCAAGAGGAAAGATTCAACTCCGAAAAACAAAAACTAAAAAAAGTAAAAAAAGTGTGTGTGTGTGTGTGTGTGTGTGTGTGTGTGTGTGTGTGTGTGTGTGTGTGCGTGTGCGTGCGCGTGCGGGTGCGTGTGCGTGTGCAAGTGCGTGTGCGTGTGTGTGTGTGTGTGTGTATATATATATATATATATATATATATCTCTGATACACCTCATTAAATATATTAAACCCAGATAATATAATTTAGATACAACATATAAATACTAAAGTTACACTAATAGATTTTGAAAAGTAATGAAGATTATCAGGGCAAATTGGTAGTACCGAGCTTCGCTGAAGCCTAGGGTACTTCACTTGCGGGTATCACCACAGCTCAACCCAATTTTGAAAAACAACGCCATTTATGCTTTGCAACACAAATTTGCAAAGCAAAGGAAACCTGTGGAAACCCCGTGCAGCGTTGTGGATAGGTCAGTAAAAACACATGCAGACATTTATTAATAGACAATATACAAAGGAAGGTAAAGATGAAATATTAATATAGCAGTACGATAGCAGTAAATTTAGGATACTATAAAACTCTCCTCAAAATATTCGCGCTTCCCAAAACCGCAATTTCTTGAATTTCCCAGGGCGAAATTTTGCACGGCAACTCCTTGACATGTTTACTATAATTTAGAGTAACTGCTCCCAATGAACCTACAATCACCGGAGTAATGTTTACTTTCATACCCCACATACGTCCAACTTCTATTGAGAGATCCTTATATTTAAGTTGTTTTTCAAGCTCCTTCCTTACAACATTCGCATCAGCAGGTACCGAGATTTCTATGAACGTGCATACCTTCCTCTGGAAATCCTTTACCACGATATCTGGCTTATTAGCATCAAGCATTCTATCAGTGACAATAGGCATGTTCCATAATATGGTAATATGATCATTACTCACAACAGGAGATGGAACGTGGTCATACCACCGAGACACATCCATTGCTAAACCTAATAGTCGGGAACACAAATTGTAATGTATATATGTTCCCACCCTATCATGCCTAGCAATGTAATGCGCCTCAGCTAAGACTGGACAAGCCGCTAACAAATGATAGACAAGTTCCGGAGCTGATGACACAGTCTACAACTCCCATCATGAGCAACTTTCATAATCTTCTGTTCATGATATCTGGTACGTATTGCCTGATCTTAAGAAATAGAAATTCTGCAATTGAATGAATTTCAGAAGGCAATAATTCAAACTCGACTGCATGATGGAATCAGCATTCCAAAAATTGCTACTGAATTAAGTGTAGGCAAGAATACTGCGAAGAACAAAATTGTTGAAACCGGAAGTTTGTAGGTTGACAGATACTGCCAAAGTTTAGACTTCATAGTCTAACAAATACGGTCAAAGTAAATGTTACAAAACTAAAATTGTTCAGAATATATGTGCCTAATTTCACTTTGCTGTCCCCGTTTTTACTTTATCATACGCAGTATTATAACGCTTTCGTAGAACTATTGCACTCGTGCAATTTCTATTTGTTGAAAGAATAATTATTTATTTGTAATACTTCAATTTTTTAATGTAAAAATATTTATTTGAAGAAAAGCTTTCATTTACTTGTTTTTTTCTTTAATTTCTATTTGTAAGAAATATTTTTCAAAGCATCAATAACAGCAAAAGAGCAAAATTATATACTTTTCTTGAAAATATAAAATAATTGTCAAAAACAATAATATATAAAAATACCAAACTACATAAATTCTAAAAACTACAAAATTCGGAGAATTTGTGTAGATGCGCGTCAAAACAACCATGCCGAATGACGGCGGCGGGAAATCCTTTGACATTGGTAAAAAGCTGACACCAGCCGGAACGTGACCAAACTGGAGGGTTAAACGTCGGCCACACGTTGTGGCGAACTATCAAATGTTCGACGTTGGAAGGTGATCGTGGCATCGTGTAGTGGCCGTTTTCCAATTATCGCATCAACTGTCGAACTCATTTGATCATTTAGTCCAACGTTCGCCGAGACGTCGTCGCATAGTCTGGTAGCGGTCTTAACATAGCGAATTTAGCTTGTACACGGAATGCTGATGCTCAACTGTCATTCATAACAGACTCACAAAAGTTCCTCTATTAAAATCCGTCGTTAACTACATCCCCGGATCTTATCGCAAAAGAGGCGCAGTCGGCAGAGAGGTTTACCCGCAAGAGGAAAGATTCAACTCCGAAAAACAAAAACTAAAAAAAGTAAAAAAAGTGTGTGTGTGTGTGTGTGTGTGTGTGTGTGTGCGTGTGCGTGCGCGTGCGCGTGCGCGTGCGGGTGCGTGTGCGCGTGCGTGTGCAAGTGCGTGTGCGTGTGTGTGTGTGTGTGTGTGTGTGTGTGTGTGTGTGTATATATATATATATATATATAAGAAGAATAATATTCTCGACCTTGTAATATTAAATTGTAAGATAATCTTGGGAGAAAGGTCACAATGAAAACGCTACTCAATTGTTATGTAACTTCAATATATTTCGCTGAACTATGCCAGCATCTTCAGGAAGACACTAAAATAACAGACACAATGTTAGAAACGGAGCGACAGAAACGGTAACCAACTTGTAACTTACTAACTAGAGCATCAATTCAGCACGCATGGTCTGGTAATACGTGCATGAGATGGTTAATAAAACTATATAACGATTCCAGTCCGCACAAAACATTTCTACAACATCGTAACATCTGCAGGTACAGAGTTCAACGATTGGACGCTAAAAAACAAAACACACAAACAATTAAGGACGGGAAACGATGTAAAAAACACAATACACATACCAAGCCGACAGCAGTAAATCAAGGGAAATCTCCGCGGGAATCAATCAAACTCAGGAACTAGTTGGAAGGCACACACGCGTCTAATTTTTGTAGGTTAGGACAGCGTGTTGAGATGGCAGCACGAGGACAGGATTGCCAACACCAAAACAAGAACGGTCACCGCAGACAGGGCAGGGTCGCCAATAGTAAAACACGAAGGGTCACGGGAAACAGAAGGAACACTGAAAAGACAGAACATGAAATAAACCAAATACAGAATACAAAACTAGAGATAAATGTCTGTTAGTACTTACTGAATAAATGGAAAATGTAACTATACATACAGCTTATTGTGTTAGTGTCAGTCTTAAAATTTACACAGTTGTTGTTTTTTATATGATACATCTCCTTAAATAATCTCCTCTTCTTGCTTCGGTCAACATCCAACACTGTAGCACCAGCAAAGTCGAAAGCATGGTCCGTGTCATTGGAATGTGTGGCTAAGGCACAAGATCTCTTGTTGATTCTCGCATCACTCTTGTGTTGCGTCAAACGATTTTTTAGCCATTGCGCCGTTTGCCCCACATAGCATTTTTCACATCCGGTGCACGGAACGCTGTAAACAATACCTGACTTGTACTGATCAGGTGTGTCATCCTTCAACCTTTTGAACAAATTCCCAACTGTTGTTCCATTGTACTTGATAATTCTTGTACTTGTAAGCGGTCTGAGGAATTTAATTAAAGAGTCAGTAAGGCATCCCAGATGCAACAATCTCATGTACCTGGTACCGTCCTCCCCCGCGGTCCCCACTCTCACACGCGTCCCAATGTCCCTCATGGCGTCACCAAATAACAGTCTCCGCAACAGATGGTTGGGATAACCATTGTTTCTAAAAATGTCAGCCAGTTTCTCCAAGTTAAGTCTTCTCCATTCAGGATCACTGACCCTCTCCACTCGAAGCCTCATGCCCAGTACGGTGTTAATCTTGTGGTGAAGGCTATGGTGGGAATAATAATTGAGGAACCGTCCAGAAGCCATACCCTTCCTAAACCAATCCAGCTTTATGCTCTGATCCACCATTCTCACCACTCTGGTATCTAGAAATGGTACAGATTGGTTCACCTCGGTCTCAATAGTGTACTGTAGTCTCTCATGGTAACTATTAAAAGTATGTAACGTCAGATCAATCAAGGACTCCGGAATTGCACAAATAAGATCGTCCACGAATTTATATATAAACGGGAATTGGTAGGGCAAAGCTCTACTCACCGAGTCAAGAAGATCATCCATTACTAACGTCGCCAGAATAGGTGAAATTGGACAACCCATTGGTACGCCTTGGGTCTGTCTGTAAATTGTATCATTGTAGGTGAAGTAACAATTGTCAAATACAAAGGTCAGGGCTGCCACAAAATATTCTTTAGTAAAGGTGCAATGTTGTTGTATTTCATCAAACCTATCAGTTATGATTCCTGTTACCATATCAATAGGGATGTTAGTAAATAGCGATACAACGTCTAAAGAGACAACCACAAAACCCGGAGGCAAAACCATGTGCTTCATCACTTCTGCGAATTGGAACGTGTCCCTTATATTATAGTCGGTTCTGTTTGCCAAAGATTGGGTCAAAATCCGGGCCAAAAATCTACCCATCGCATATGTAGTGCCACCAAGGCAAGAAACAATAGGTCTAAGAGGAATCGTTTCCTTGTGTACCTTAGGTAAACCATAAAGCTTTGGGTAAACAGAATTGGTTGTGGTTAGCTCTCGACCCATTTCAGGCGTTATGCATTTGTGAGTCAGCAGTCTCTTGACCAATTTGTTACTCTTGGCTTGAAATGTGAAAAGGGAGTGTCTTACTTGTTGTTGGTAAGTATCTGTATCCTGCAGGAGGTCATTAATTTTTCTTTCATAATCATCCTTGTCCATGATTACGGTAGAATTTCCCTTATCGGATCTCAACACATATAAAGAAGGATTAGCCCTAAGAAATGATCTAGTCTTGTTGAAAATCTGGTTTAGTTCGTGTGGTACTTGGCTTCCCTTTCGCGTCATGAAGTTAGTGACAGTATTCGTCACTCTGGCTCTGACAATTTCACCCATATCATCCTCCAGCACGTCGAGTATGGATTCCACCTCCGATATAAATTGGCATATACTCCGTGTATCAGATTTTCCAGGAATTGCGAAACCTGGTCCCAATGACAGAAAATCCATTACATCTTTAGGAACCTCTGAGGTTGATTTGTTAACTATCCATGCTGAATCTTTGACCCAATTTTGACCCAATCTTTGGCAAACAGAACCGACTATAATATAAGGGACACGTTCCAATTCGCAGAAGTGATGAAGCACATGGTTTTGCCTCCGGGTTTTGTGGTTGTCTCTTTAGACGTTGTATCGCTATTTACTAACATCCCTATTGATATGGTAATAGGAATCATAACTGATAGGTTTGATGAAATAGAACAACATTGCACCTTTACTAAAGAATATTTTGTGGAAGCCCTGACCTTTGTATTTGACAATTGTTACTTCACCTACAATGATACAATTTACAGACAGACCCAAGGCGTACCAATGGGTTGTCCAATTTCACCTATTCTGGCGACGTTAGTAATGGATGATCTTCTTGACTCGGTGAGTAGAGCTTTGCCCTACCAATTCCCGTTTATATATAAATTCGTGGACGATCTTATTTGTGCAATTCCGGAGTCCTTGATTGATCTGACGTTACATACTTTTAATAGTTACCATGAGAGACTACAGTTCACTATTGAGACCGAGGTGAACCAATCTGTACCATTTCTAGATACCAGAGTGATGAGAATGGTGGATCAGAGCATAAAGCTGGATTGGTTTAGGAAGGGTATGGCTTCTGGACGGTTCCTCAATTATTATTCCCACCATAGCCTTCACCACAAGATTAACACCGTACTGGGCATGAGGCTTCGAGTGGAGAGGGTCAGTGATCCTGAATGGAGAAGACTTAACTTGGAGAAACTGGCTGACATTTTTAGAAACAATGGTTATCCCAACCATCTGTTGCGGAGACTGTTATTTGGTGACGCCATGAGGGACATTTGGACGCGTGTGAGAGTGGGGACCGCGGGGGAGGACGGTACCAGGTACATGAGATTGTTGCATCTGGGATGCCTTACTGACTCTTTAATTAAATTCCTCAGACCACTTACAAGTACAAGAATTATCAAGTACAATGGAACAACAGTTGGGAATTTGTTCAAAAGGTTGAAGGATGACACACCTGATCAGTACAAGTCAGGTATTGTTTACAGCGTTCCGTGCACCGGATGTGAAAAATGCTATGTGGGGCAAACGGCGCAATGGCTAAAAAATCGTTTGACGCAACACAAGAGTGATGCGAGAATCAACAAGAGATCTTGTGCCTTACCCACACATTCCAATGACACGGACCATGCTTTCGACTTTGCTGGTGCTACAGTGTTGGATGTTGACCGAAGCAAGAAGAGGAGATTATTTAAGGAGATGTATCATATAAAAAACAACAACTGTGTAAATTTTAAGACTGACACTAACACAATAAGCTGTATGTATAGTTACATTTTCCATTTATTCAGTAAGTACTAACAGACATTTATCTCTAGTTTTGTATTCTGTATTTGGTTTATTTCATGTTCTGTCTTTTCAGTGTTCCTTCTGTTTCCCGTGACCCTTCGTGTTTTACTATTGGCGACCCTGCCCTGTCTGCGGTGACCGTTCTTGTTTTGGTGTTGGCAATCCTGTCCTCGTGCTGCCATCTCAACACGCTGTCCTAACCTACAAAAATTAGACGCGTGTGTGCCTTCCAACTAGTTCCTGAGTTTGATTGATTCCCGCGGAGATTTCCCTTGATTTACTGCTGTCGGCTTGGTATGTGTATTGTGTTTTTTACATCGTTTCCCGTCCTTAATTGTTTGTGTGTTTTGTTTTTTAGCGTCCAATCGTTGAACTCTGTACCTGCAGATGTTACGATGTTGTAGAAATGTTTTGTGCGGACTGGAATCGTTATATAGTTTTATTAACCATCTCATGCACGTATTACCAGACCATGCGTGCTGAATTGATGCTCTAGTTAGTAAGTTACAAGTTGGTTACCGTTTCTGTCGCTCCGTTTCTAACATAGTGTCTGTTATTTTAGTGTCTTCCTGAAGATGCTGGCATAGTTCAGCGAAATATATTGAAGTTACATAACAATTGAGTAGCGTTTTCATTGTGACCTTTCTCCCAAGATTATCTTACAATATATATATATATATATATATATATATATATATATATATAAACTTTGAGGAAAATTGTTCATCGGGTACACGATCCAGTGGGAGAAAGAAAGAAAACTCTGTTCTTATTTTGCAATATTTCGAAACATATATTCGTTCCTTCGACAGGCAAATTACTACAACAATCAAAATACCAGTCACAAACAAATATGTATCGTCAAGATAAAAAGTTGCTACTCACAATTGAGTTGTAAAAAGCCATTAGATCAGGGGAGTAGACGTCCATGTGACAAAACACTTATAACAACAACAATTAAATACATGTGTGTGCACGCTCACGTGGTTACATTATGACTAGTGTCGCTTAACACCAAACGGCCAGATGGACTCAAGGTTTACCCAAAAACGAGAAAAATGCTGCCAACAGCACTGTACCCATGAACAAGGACAAAAACATATCAAAAACAAATAGATGACATTTCATGGATAGACTCATTTGACTTCTTAGTGCCTAACTCAATAATAAAGGAGTATATGTTACTTAAATTGTCAACGTCGCTCTTAAAATTAACAGTGTTTTGCGTGGTCTTAATATGAAACATTTCAAGAAATAAACGACTATGGTAATTTGGTTCCGTATCCAGAATCTTAACATTATCAAAATCAAAACCGTGACCGTGGTCTATGGAGTGGCAGGACAAAGCACATCTAGCTTTCCGTGTATTACAATCACTTTTATGCAGTGAAATACGACTCCTTAGCCACTGAGAGGTAGTACCGACATAACGGCCCTCACACTGATTACAGTTAATACAATACACCACGTTTGATTTGTAGAGCAACGGGTCTTGATCCTTAATATGTGTGAAAACTTTTTTAATTTTATGTGGATGATGGAATACTATTTTTTTATTTTCAGGTAAAAAACCCGTGAATATTTTTATCAATTTATTGCTAATGTTTGGGATTGAAGTTAATTTTATATAGCTAGGTTGAGTCTGTACAAGTTCATCAAAAACACTCCTAGTGTAATTATTGCTAGTGTCAGTTGAAAATAGAAGTTTGTTAACCAATTTGACCGGAAAGCTGTTGTTGATAAACACAGACTTCAACATTGAGAACGCTCTGTTGTGAAATTCGGGGCTACAAATTTTTTGAATTCTGTTCTTCATACCCGTAACTGTGTTGATCTTCTGACTGAACGTGTGATTAGAGTAGAAGTTAATGTACCTGCCCGAGTATGTCGGCTTCGTATACCAATCAGTGACCAACGCGCCACACTCCTTACGAATTACCTTACAATCAAGAAAGGGGATGCAGTTATCCGTCTCAGTCTCTACTGTAAACTGGATATGTGGATCAAGGTTGTTAAACATGTCAAGAACGGTCCCGACTCCATCCCGAGGGACACAAGTGATAATATCGTCCACAAATTTAAACATGAAAGGGAGGTCAAAGGGCAACATGGGGATAATAGTATCGAGCACAAAATCCATAACTATAACAGCTAAAATGGGACTTATCGGTGAGCCCATCGGTGTTCCAAATTTTTGCAAGTAAAACTTTTCTTGAAATGAAAAATAGGTATTAGAGAAAACAAACTTTAAAGCTGACAAAAAAGAGTCGATAGTAAAATTGCAATTTATCTTAATAAGGTCCCAGTTATTCCTAACTATTGACATGACTAACTCTAAAGGGATATTGGTGAATAGACTAACTACGTCTAAGGAAATGACTACAAAATTGTTTGGGACGTTTACACTACGAATTCTGTCAACAAATTCAAAAGTATCCCTCACATTGTACAGAGTTCTATGTTGCAGCGAATCACTCAGGACAGAGGCCAGAAAACTAGACAACTGATAGGTAGCCGAACCACACGCAGAAATTATAGGTCTCAACGGGACGTCTTCTTTATGAATTTTAGGAAGGAAATAACACTTACTCAAACAAGCATTCTTGATATTCAACTTCTCATAAATAGCCTTGTCAATGTGATTCTTGTTCTTCAAATCTAATAAAAGTTTATTGGTTTTCCTTTGTAAAACCTGCAACGGGTCTTTGTTTATAGCCTGATAAGTGTGAGTATCGTTCAACATATCCAAAGCCTTTGTGATGTAAGTGTCCTTTTCCATTAAAACTGTCACCGAACCTTTATCCGCCGTGGTTACCAATATGTCACTATTACGTTTGAGAAATGTTTTAGTTTTATTAAATAAGTTGTTAAGGTAGTTATTCAGCCACGTATCAGTACGATCAGTTAGTAAAAAATTGGTGATAACATTGGTACCTCTTGCCCTCAAGCTATCTCTGTCAACAACCGGACAGCTCGATAAGACTCCCTCCAACTCCATCAACAACCTCCTCACATTCACGCTGTCCTTATCAAGAGAGAGACAAAAATTAGGGCCCAATGACAAAAAATTAAGAACGTCACCGGGAACAGGGGTCGAGACCAAGTTAACCAGCCAACCTGCATTGTTACTAAAAATACCTACATCCACCTTTGATTCGTTGATTAACTTTTGAAACTTTTTTACGTTTGTTTTTTTGACCCTATTGAAAATTTTTGTATATTTGATTCTTAAAGTATCATTAAACTGAGAGAAAACATTAAAAGGTAAAATTCGTTCAACAATATTACGAGAAGCCAAAAGTAG
This sequence comes from Aphodius sticticus, assembly GCA_963966075.1. Classification (NCBI taxonomy): domain Eukaryota; kingdom Metazoa; phylum Arthropoda; class Insecta; order Coleoptera; family Scarabaeidae; genus Aphodius; species Aphodius sticticus. Next base: position 41,630,716 of record OZ014508.1, on the reverse strand, counting down.
ATTTTCCAACCTGTCAATGTTATTTATCGTAATCTGAATCTCCAAATTCAGAGTAGTTGCCGTCAACCTGGAACTAAAGCCGTTTATTCTTCTGATCAACTTGCTATTCGTGGTGTCCAACAGGTTTGTCGTTCGTTTTGAGCCATCCTGTATGTGCCTGGGTGTTATGCCATTACTTCTACATTTAATTAAAAAGGTACGTCTATTCCTCAATCTCGCCAGCTTGATGTTTTTTCTCGCGATAGATTTCATCTGCAACACGGCATCACTGCCATAGTGTTGATTGATAGTTGTAAAAAAACCCATATTTTACACGTAGAATTCAAGAAGTTTGTCGATCGATAATAATTAAACTTTGAGGAAAATTGTTCATCGGGTACACGATCCAGTGGGAGAAAGAAAGAAAACTCTGTTCTTATTTTGCAATATTTCGAAACATATATTCGTTCCTTCGACAGGCAAATTACTACAACAATCAAAATACCAGTCACAAACAAATATGTATCGTCAAGATAAAAAGTTGCTACTCACAATTGAGTTGTAAAAAGCCATTAGATCAGGGGAGTAGACGTCCATGTGACAAAACACTTATAACAACAACAATTAAATACATGTGTGTGCACGCTCACGTGGTTACATTATGACTAGTGTCGCTTAACACCAAACGGCCAGATGGACTCAAGGTTTACCCAAAAACGAGAAAAATGCTGCCAACAGCACTGTACCCATGAACAAGGACAAAAACATATCAAAAACAAATAGATGACATTTCATGGATAGACTCATTTGACTTCTTAGTGCCTAACTCAATAATAAAGGAGTATATGTTACTTAAATTGTCAACGTCGCTCTTAAAATTAACAGTGTTTTGCGTGGTCTTAATATGAAACATTTCAAGAAATAAACGACTATGGTAATTTGGTTCCGTATCCAGAATCTTAACATTATCAAAATCAAAACCGTGACCGTGGTCTATGGAGTGGCAGGACAAAGCACATCTAGCTTTCCGTGTATTACAATCACTTTTATGCAGTGAAATACGACTCCTTAGCCACTGAGAGGTAGTACCGACATAACGGCCCTCACACTGATTACAGTTAATACAATACACCACGTTTGATTTGTAGAGCAACGGGTCTTGATCCTTAATATGTGTGAAAACTTTTTTAATTTTATGTGGATGATGGAATACTATTTTTTTATTTTCAGGTAAAAAACCCGTGAATATTTTTATCAATTTATTGCTAATGTTTGGGATTGAAGTTAATTTTATATAGCTAGGTTGAGTCTGTACAAGTTCATCAAAAACACTCCTAGTGTAATTATTGCTAGTGTCAGTTGAAAATAGAAGTTTGTTAACCAATTTGACCGGAAAGCTGTTGTTGATAAACACAGACTTCAACATTGAGAACGCTCTGTTGTGAAATTCGGGGCTACAAATTTTTTGAATTCTGTTCTTCATACCCGTAACTGTGTTGATCTTCTGACTGAACGTGTGATTAGAGTAGAAGTTAATGTACCTGCCCGAGTATGTCGGCTTCGTATACCAATCAGTGACCAACGCGCCACACTCCTTACGAATTACCTTACAATCAAGAAAGGGGATGCAGTTATCCGTCTCAGTCTCTACTGTAAACTGGATATGTGGATCAAGGTTGTTAAACATGTCAAGAACGGTCCCGACTCCATCCCGAGGGACACAAGTGATAATATCGTCCACAAATTTAAACATGAAAGGGAGGTCAAAGGGCAACATGGGGATAATAGTATCGAGCACAAAATCCATAACTATAACAGCTAAAATGGGACTTATCGGTGAGCCCATCGGTGTTCCAAATTTTTGCAAGTAAAACTTTTCTTGAAATGAAAAATAGGTATTAGAGAAAACAAACTTTAAAGCTGACAAAAAAGAGTCGATAGTAAAATTGCAATTTATCTTAATAAGGTCCCAGTTATTCCTAACTATTGACATGACTAACTCTAAAGGGATATTGGTGAATAGACTAACTACGTCTAAGGAAATGACTACAAAATTGTTTGGGACGTTTACACTACGAATTCTGTCAACAAATTCAAAAGTATCCCTCACATTGTACAGAGTTCTATGTTGCAGCGAATCACTCAGGACAGAGGCCAGAAAACTAGACAACTGATAGGTAGCCGAACCACACGCAGAAATTATAGGTCTCAACGGGACGTCTTCTTTATGAATTTTAGGAAGGAAATAACACTTACTCAAACAAGCATTCTTGATATTCAACTTCTCATAAATAGCCTTGTCAATGTGATTCTTGTTCTTCAAATCTAATAAAAGTTTATTGGTTTTCCTTTGTAAAACCTGCAACGGGTCTTTGTTTATAGCCTGATAAGTGTGAGTATCGTTCAACATATCCAAAGCCTTTGTGATGTAAGTGTCCTTTTCCATTAAAACTGTCACCGAACCTTTATCCGCCGTGGTTACCAATATGTCACTATTACGTTTGAGAAATGTTTTAGTTTTATTAAATAAGTTGTTAAGGTAGTTATTCAGCCACGTATCAGTACGATCAGTTAGTAAAAAATTGGTGATAACATTGGTACCTCTTGCCCTCAAGCTATCTCTGTCAACAACCGGACAGCTCGATAAGACTCCCTCCAACTCCATCAACAACCTCCTCACATTCACGCTGTCCTTATCAAGAGAGAGACAAAAATTAGGGCCCAATGACAAAAAATTAAGAACGTCACCGGGAACAGGGGTCGAGACCAAGTTAACCAGCCAACCTGCATTGTTACTAAAAATACCTACATCCACCTTTGATTCGTTGATTAACTTTTGAAACTTTTTTACGTTTGTTTTTTTGACCCTATTGAAAATTTTTGTATATTTGATTCTTAAAGTATCATTAAACTGAGAGAAAACATTAAAAGGTAAAATTCGTTCAACAATATTACGAGAAGCCAAAAGTAGATTTTCCAACCTGTCAATGTTATTTATCGTAATCTGAATCTCCAAATTCAGAGTAGTTGCCGTCAACCTGGAACTAAAGCCGTTTATTCTTCTGATCAACTTGCTATTCGTGGTGTCCAACAGGTTTGTCGTTCGTTTTGAGCCATCCTGTATGTGCCTGGGTGTTATGCCATTACTTCTACATTTAATTAAAAAGGTACGTCTATTCCTCAATCTCGCCAGCTTGATGTTTTTTCTCGCGATAGATTTCATCTGCAACACGGCATCACTGCCATAGTGTTGATTGATAGTTGTAAAAAAAAAAAAAAAGTTTTTGTAGTCATTTCCTTAGACGTAGTTAGTCTATTCACCAATATCCCTTTAGAGTTAGTCATGTCAATAGTTAGGAATAACTGGGACCTTATTAAGATAAATTGCAATTTTACTATCGACTCTTTTTTGTCAGCTTTAAAGTTTGTTTTCTCTAATACCTATTTTTCATTTCAAGAAAAGTTTTACTTGCAAAAATTTGGAACACCGATGGGCTCACCGATAAGTCCCATTTTAGCTGTTATAGTTATGGATTTTGTGCTCGATACTATTATCCCCATGTTGCCCTTTGACCTCCCTTTCATGTTTAAATTTGTGGACGATATTATCACTTGTGTCCCTCGGGATGGAGTCGGGACCGTTCTTGACATGTTTAACAACCTTGATCCACATATCCAGTTTACAGTAGAGACTGAGACGGATAACTGCATCCCCTTTCTTGATTGTAAGGTAATTCGTAAGGAGTGTGGCGCGTTGGTCACTGATTGGTATACGAAGCCGACATACTCGGGCAGGTACATTAACTTCTACTCTAATCACACGTTCAGTCAGAAGATCAACACAGTTACGGGTATGAAGAACAGAATTCAAAAAATTTGTAGCCCCGAATTTCACAACAGAGCGTTCTCAATGTTGAAGTCTGTGTTTATCAACAACAGCTTTCCGGTCAAATTGGTTAACAAACTTCTATTTTCAACTGACACTAGCAATAATTACACTAGGAGTGTTTTTGATGAACTTGTACAGACTCAACCTAGCTATATAAAATTAACTTCAATCCCAAACATTAGCAATAAATTGATAAAAATATTCACGGGTTTTTTACCTGAAAATAAAAAAATAGTATTCCATCATCCACATAAAATTAAAAAAGTTTTCACACATATTAAGGATCAAGACCCGTTGCTCTACAAATCAAACGTGGTGTATTGTATTAACTGTAATCAGTGTGAGGGCCGTTATGTCGGTACTACCTCTCAGTGGCTAAGGAGTCGTATTTCACTGCATAAAAGTGATTGTAATACACGGAAAGCTAGATGTGCTTTGTCCTGCCACTCCATAGACCACGGTCACGGTTTTGATTTTGATAATGTTAAGATTCTGGATACGGAACCAAATTACCATAGTCGTTTATTTCTTGAAATGTTTCATATTAAGACCACGCAAAACACTGTTAATTTTAAGAGCGACGTTGACAATTTAAGTAACATATACTCCTTTATTATTGAGTTAGGCACTAAGAAGTCAAATGAGTCTATCCATGAAATGTCATCTATTTGTTTTTGATATGTTTTTGTCCTTGTTCATGGGTACAGTGCTGTTGGCAGCATTTTTCTCGTTTTTGGGTAAACCTTGAGTCCATCTGGCCGTTTGGTGTTAAGCGACACTAGTCATAATGTAACCACGTGAGCGTGCACACACATGTATTTAATTGTTGTTGTTATAAGTGTTTTGTCACATGGACGTCTACTCCCCTGATCTAATGGCTTTTTACAACTCAATTGTGAGTAGCAACTTTTTATCTTGACGATACATATTTGTTTGTGACTGGTATTTTGATTGTTGTAGTAATTTGCCTGTCGAAGGAACGAATATATGTTTCGAAATATTGCAAAATAAGAACAGAGTTTTCTTTCTTTCTCCCACTGGATCGTGTACCCGATGAACAATTTTCCTCAAAGTTTAATTATTATCGATCGACAAACTTCTTGAATTCTATATATATATATATATATATATATATGTCGGCGCGATTGACATATACCAGAGAACGTCGGGAAAGATACCCCTTCCCGGTTGGACGGAACTAAGCGCCAAAGTTAAAACAAGGGCAGTCATCCTTCGGAAAGAGGGATTGCTGTCGGGTGTGCGCCGGGGACCGTCATCTCTGATCCTTTATCCACATTCTTATTATTATTAATTCAATTACGAGTATTTATTTCATTATTGTTTATATTTCGAGTATTCGACGATTATGTCAGTGGAGTTATCCAGTGTGTTTTATTAAATATCGCCCTCAATTAAGTGACTATATCTGACATCAGAAGTGGGATTTGCCCATGTGCTGCCACAGTGTTTACATTCGGACAGTCCAGACATTTCATACTCACAATGTTTGATTCGGTGTAAAAAAAAAAGGAAACAAAATGACGACGCGACGCTGAAAGTTTTGTGCCCCACACCGAGGAAATATGGGTAAATGGTCTGCACTATCTCGGACAGATCTTCATATCAATCCGCAGTGTCGTACATTTGCCCGACTCCAATGGAACGAGTTTTTTTTAACACAATATCAAAATTGTGATGTGTTGAGCAGTAATCGTGTCAATGCCGGTTATCAAACCGACCATTGAGACACGAAGGAAACTACAAGATGGAAATTTGGCATCGTCAGCAAGGGATCTGTCTGAAATTCAACCACACTAAAGCTAAGTAAATCCTTTGTTTGTCTTTGACAATGGTTCGTCAATGTATATTCGTTAGAAAAGAGTGTTTTGTCCTTTTGTAGCGAGAAAAAGAGAAGCGCGTAGTGAAGCTTATATGGGTATAAGCAAATACTGTCTTCTTTGTAATGCTCAGTTTTAATAATTGCACATGTAGATTGATATTGGTCACGGTAAAACTTTATACAAAGTTTTATAAAATTATTCCGAAACCGTGGAGTGTTTAGGTAACAGCGATTAAACTGTCTGGAAATTTGTTGTGTAAACACTTTTGCTGTCTTCGAAAAAGGTTGAACCACTTGAGACAGGTACAGAAGAATTACGTTGCATCGTATACAAATGAAATGGTCTAAAGTTTTATTTTAAAATGAATTTAAGAAATAGTCATAAACTACAATTTGATACACATACCTACCTTACATATTGTTGCCAATATCGTATTGATTGAGAAACTCTGTTGTAAGTGATATTTATGGACCGATCTTACGATTAATATTGAGGGATGAGAATTATTCTTCTGTCCAGTGTTATTTGGCGTCTTCGCTGCAGTTATTGAAGGTGTGTTACCCAAGCAATCGCAAATTTGGCGATTGTTGATGCCTTTGAGTGTTTGGCAATAGTTATGAGCAAAATTTTCTAAAAAATTTAAATATTTTGTTTGTTGCGACCTCTCATCGATGTTTTTTCCAAGTACGGTTTCATTTTAAAATTGAAGAAAGATCGCAAAATATTTTTGAGATAATTAATAATGATAATAGATTGTATCGATGCTTTAAATTGTAGTTAATCCGACATAGGCGATCACACGTGCAAACCATAGCCTAGGAGTTTGTAATAGCTAATTTATTGTTCTCAGTTGACACATGGTGTCTTCGCCCGTTTTAGACCTCTTCAAATTATAAGCGTTGAGTGACGCTCGGGGTATAGAAAATTATTAGGGTTAAAAACAGGTACCTCGAGCCACGAAGTGGTAACGGAACTAATGTTTATTTTTTGGAACACAAAAATGATAAGTTGCTATGATTCAACCGCGCATTTTAAAGCAGTAAATCATTGTAAGTATTTGCTAACAAATTACTAGTTAGGTGAAGTTTCGTGTATCAGAGATATCTTTTACAATAAATCAACGATGTTGAGAGCTGGTGGGGCACATGCACTATAGTAAAAAGGTAATGAAAGTAGGAGAAAATAAAATAATAGAAATAATTGTGCAATTGAAGCCAATGAAGACAAATCTGTAATATCAGAAGTAATATTTTGCATCAAAAAAATTAAAATAAATAAAAATATGATTGAAAGATGATGAAACTCATAATGGCCCAGCTGAATGGCTGGTGTATCGACGATTTTGCTAAATTAAGTGGAAGAAGTGACAAGAATGTTGTGGTAATCATTGACTCCAAATTTCTTGTTTTGTAGCGGATTTATAATTTAAGAGGGAAACAAGTTGTTGAATCTTGTTTGAACAATATTTAATGTCCAATCGCGTCATTTCTGATCAAGGCAAATATTTAAAATTTCTTAACGCTTGTGTTAACTTTTCTGTTTCGGAAAGTAATATTGATTTTCACTTTATAGCATACTGTTCAATACGAACGTATAATCCAAACTTAAATCTTACAAAGAAAGCTGCAAAGTGGCTGAAGGTAATTCCATGAGTTGTAATACTGGGAAAGCAAAAGTAAAACCATTTGTAGAGACTTTATATTTGCTATGAGTAATGAAGTAATGTTGTCAACATTGGAACGTAAGTTTAGAGGACCTTATAAAGTGGTCAAACTTCTGCATGACTACGATTGATATGAAGCAAAAAAAAAATAGGAGTAAAAGGAATAGGTAAATTTTGTAAGTTTGCTCATGAGCAATTTAGATTTGTTCCGAGCGAACAAATTGATAAAGAGATAATTAGTTTTGAGGATGAAGAGCTGTCAAATGTCAGATGTGAGCCCGTGTCGGCGGATAAGGATGACAAAGGTAAACAATAAATGTGTTTATCCCGTTTAATAAAAAATAAATTTGGTTATGTTGTAACTAGAGACGAGTATTGCAGAAATAAAGAAATTTTGCTGCTTTGTGGTAATTTTACTGTGGTGAAAATGTCATGATGACAGAGCCGCTGCGGTGGAAATAGTTTGATTGAAGATTTTCCTAAAAGTTTGTGTTCTTTTTAATAGAGACGAGTATTGCAAAAGATTAGTTTGTTTGAAATTATGGTGGCGAATGTTGTTAAAGTACCATGATGAGAGATGATGGAGTTTGATCGAAGCTGCTGCGGTAGCTAGTGTTTGAGAAGAACCGATTGCTGCGGAATCTGGTTGTGGAGGAACACTATGCTGAGGTATACTGTTCATGAAGGTCGCTGCGGTGACAATGATGTGAAAGCTGCTGCGGTAGCTGGTGTTTGAGAAGAACCGATTGCTGCGGAATCTGGTTGTGGAGGAACACTATGCTGAGGTATACTGTTCATGAAGGTCGCTGCGGTGACAATGATGTGAAAGCTGCTGCGGTAGCTAGAGTTTGAGAAGAACCGATTGCTGCGGAATCTGGTTATGGAGGAACACTATGCTGAGGTATATTGTTCATGAAGGTTGCTGCGGTGACAATGATGTGAAAGCTGCTGCGGTAGCCAGTGTTTGAGAAGAACCGATTGCTGCGGAATCTGGTTAAAGAGGAACAGTATGCTTAGGTATATTGTTCATGAAGGTCACTGCGGTGACAATGATATGAAAGCTGCTGCGGTAGCTGGTGTTTGCGAACACGGTGTTTTGAAGGAGAGCTGCAGTGGTAGCTGGTGTTTGCGAACACTTTGTTTATGAATGAGAGCTGCTGTGGTAGCTGGTGTTTGCTCCTTGTTTCAGAGGATGATTGGCTTTTATATAAAAATCATGTAAACGATATTAATCAGTGAAGTAACACTCGTCTCTAAGAAATGAACTTTAGGCTAGTCTCAAAAAGATAGAACAAATGAAAAAGAGTTTAAGTCAGGATGGACGAATGGTATGATCAGTTTCTTAATTTTTGTTTCTCTTTGGGGAAAATATGAGATTTACAATAGTGCACGAGGGCGTGCACGATGTCAGAATGGCCGTGTCGGCGCGATTGACATATACCAGAGAACGTCGGGAAAGATACCCCTTCCCGGTTGGACGGAACTAAGCGCCAAAGTTAAAACAAGGGCAGTCATCCTTCGGAAAGAGGAATTGCTGTCGGGTGTGCGCCGGGGACCGTCATCTCTGATCCTTTATCCACATTCTTATTATTATTAATTCAATTACGAGTATTTATTTCATTATTGTTTATATTTCGAGTATTCGACGATTATGTCAGTGGAGTTATCCAGTGTGTTTTATTAAATATCGCCCTCAATTAAGTGACTATATCTGACATATATATATATATATATATATCTCTGATACACCTCATTAAATATATTAAACCCAGATAATATAATTTAGATACAACATATAAATACTAAAGTTACGCTAATGGATTTTGAAAAGTAATGAAGATTATCAGGGCAAATTGGTAGTACCGAGCTTCGCTGAAGCCTAGGGTACTTCCCTTGCGGGTATCACCACAGCTCAACCCAATTTTGAAAAACAACGCCATTTATGCTTTGCAACACAAGTTTGCAAAGCAAAGGAAAACTGTGGAAACCCCGTGCAGCGTTGTGGATAGGTCAGTAAAAACACATGCAGACATTTATTAATAGACAATATACAAAGGAAGGTAAAGATGAAATATTAATATAGCAGTACGATAGCAGTAAATTTAGGATACTTTATGATAAAACTCTCCTCAAGATATTCGCGCTTCCCAAAACCGCAATTTCTTGAATTTCCCAGGGCGAAATTTTGCACGGCAACGCCTTGACATGTTTACTATAATTTAGAGTAACTGCTCCCAATGAACCTACAATCACCGGAGTAATGTTTACTTTCATACCCCACATACGTCCAACTTCTATTGAGAGATCCTTATATTTAAGTTGTTTTTCAAGCTCCTTCCTTACAACATTCGCATCAGCAGGTACCGAGATTTCTATGAACGTGCATACCTTCCTCTGGAAATCCTTTACCACGATATCTGGCTTATTAGCATCAAGCATTCTATCAGTGACAATAGGCATGTTCCATAATATGGTAATATGATCATTACTCACAACAGGAGATGGAACGTGGTCATACCACCGAGACACATCCATTGCTAAACCTAATAGTCGGGAACACAAATTGTAATGTATATATGTTCCCACCCTATCATGCCTAGCAATGTAATGCGCCTCAGCTAAGACTGGACAAGCCGCTAACAAATGATAGACAAGTTCCGGAGCTGATGACACAGTCTACAACTCCCATCATGAGCAACTTTCATAATCTTCTGTTCATGATATCTGGTACGTATTACCTGATCTTAAGAAATAGAAATTCTGCAATTGAATGAATTTCAGAAGGCAATAATTCAAACTCGACTGCATGATGGAATCAGCATTCCAAAAATTGCTACTGAATTAAGTGTAGGCAAGAATACTGCGAAGAACAAAATTGTTGAAACCGGAAGTTTGTAGGTTGACAGATACTGCCAAAGTTTAGACTTCATAGTCTAACAAATACGGTCAAAGTAAATGTTACAAAACTAAAATTGTTCAGAATATATGTGCCTAATTTCACTTTGCTGTCCCCGTTTTTACTTTATCATACGCAGTATTATAACGCTTTCGTAGAACTATTGCACTCGTGCAATTTCTATTTGTTGAAAGAATAATTATTTATTTGTAATACTTCAATTTTTTAATGTAAAAATATTTATTTGAAGAAAAACTTTCATTTACTTGTTTTTTTCTTTAATTTCTATTTGTAAGAAATATTTTTCAAAGCATCAATAACAGCAAAAGAGCAAAATTATATACTTTTCTTGAAAATATAAAATAATTGTCAAAAACAATAATATATAAAAATACCAAACTACATAAATTCTAAAAACTACAAAATTCGGAGAATTTTTGTAGATGCGCGTCAAAACAACCATGCCGAATGACGGCGGCGGGAAATCCTTTGACATTGGTAAAATGCTGACACCAGCCGGAACGTGACCAAGCTGGAGGGTTAAACGTCGGCCACACGTTGTGGCGAACTATCAAATGTTCGACGTTGGAAGGTGATCGTGGCATCGTGTAGCGGCCGTTTTCCAATTATCGCATCAACTGTCGAACTCATTTGATCATTTAGTCCAACGTTCGCCGAGACGTCGTCGCATAGTCTGGTAGCGGTCTTAACATAGCGAATTTAGCTTGTACACGGAATGCTGATGCTCAACTGTCATTCATAACAGACTCACAAAAGTTCTTCTATTAAAATCCGTCGTTAACTACATCCCCGGATCTTATCGCAAAAGAGGCGCAGTCGGCAGAGAGATTTACCCGCAAGAGGAAAGATTCAACTCCGAAAAACAAAAACTAAAAAAAGTAAAAAAAAAAGTGTGTGTGTGTGTGTGTGTGTGTGTGTGTGTGTGTGTGTGTGTGTGTGTGTGTGTGTGTGTGTGCGTGTGCGTGTGCGTGTGCGTGCGCGTGCGCGTGCGGGTGCGTGTGCAAGTGCGTGTGCGTGTGCAAGTGCGTGTGCGTGTGTGTGTGTGTGTGTGTGTGTGTGTGTGTGGGTGTGTGTGTGTGTGTATATATATATATATATATACATATATATATATATATATATATATATATATATATATATATATATATAAATGTCGAACATCAGGAGTGACCCCTAGACATATTCAGGATAGCTTAAAAAGGACAGGATCGCTACCGTTTATTTACAAGTTCGTTGATGACATTGTCACTTGTGTCCCGCAGGATGGAGTAGATCACTTTTTGTCTTCCTTTAATGATTTTAATACTCACATACAGTTCACGGTTGAGTTGGAAAAGAATAGTTCTTTGCCATTTTTAGATTGTAGATTATTGCGTAGTGTTGACGGTCGTTTGGCCACTGATTGGTATACTAAACCTACGTACTCAGGTAGATATATACATTTTCATTCAAACCACAGTTTCAGCCACAAGATTAACACGGTACATGTCATGAAAAACAGAATCTTAAGAATTTGTGACCCACCATTTCATTCTTTAGCACTTAACAAATTAAAAAAAGTTTTCCTTAACAACGGCTTTCTGAGTAAATTACTTAACAAAATTTTATTTTCCACTAATTCTAATCTGTATGCACCTGTAAATGTTGAGATAACCACTTTGGATTGTAATATAAAATATAGAAAGGTGGCTATGATAGCAAATTTAACGCCTAAGTTAAGAATCATGCTGCAACCTATGTTACCTGATAATATCAAAATAGTACACCACTATCCAAATAAGTTAAATTCTTTTTTTAGCAGATTCAAAGATCAGGGTCAAGATTGTTACAAATCTAATGTCATTTACTGTGTTGGTTGTGGAAATTGTGGGGCTAAATACGTGGGGGTGACTTCTCAGTGGTTGAAGAGCCGTGTGTCGTTGCACAAGAGTGATTGTCGCACAAAGAAAACGAGATGTGCATTGGCGCTACATTCTATAGAAAATGAACATGACTTTGATTTCAATAATATTCAGATTTTAGATTCGGACAACAACCATAACAACAGATTGTTGTTAGAGATGTACCACATAAATTCTACCGAAAACGTTATCAATTTTAGAAATGATTTGGATGGCCTCAGTAATATATATTCACTGATAATTGATATTGATAAGCGTAGGGGGGCTGTAAGGGATTAGAGTGTTACTTGTGGTGCTTTGTAATTGTTAACTTTTAGCGCTCTTTACGGCGCATGTTTTACATTTTATAAGAAAATTGTTTTTTGACTGGGTATCGTCGTTTCCTTTCTTCTATCTCTTCGAGTATATCACTGTCTTGTCGCCGTTGATGACATATCGACTCGAATTTTAAAATGTATTGTACTGTATCGTAGTTTAGCAGATTTTATAAATGTTTATTCACATATGACGGAATGGTGCTGCTGATCTTCATTATGTTAGTCTCAGTTAACTTGAATGTGAGTAGTTTTAATAGTATATTATAGTATTGAACATCTGCTTGTGGAAATTTCTTTTTTAGTTTTGCCTGTCGAAGACACAATAAACTGTCGAAATATTCCAAAGATAAATGACTTTTATTACAACAAAGTGATCGATCCACCCAACTAACTTTTTACTGTATATATATATACAAAATCTCAGAAAATTGTTGATCGATTAATTAATTAAAATAAAATGATTGATTTGGTCGGGTTTCGATCAAATAAAAACGAAGTAATTACTTTTATTTTAGCGATATTTCGAATGTATTTTCATTCTTCTTCAGGCAAACTACAATAAACATATATACAAGAAACCATCAGTGCACCGAAACAACAAAAAACGAACAAATAGAAATTTACTTACAATATTGTATTACAGTAGAGCGGCAAAAAAGAAGGCGACTTCAACATTTCTTGGGTTACATTTAACACCACAAAACAAACCACATTTAAAACTACACTTTAAAAATATAAAAGCGGAGACGACGAAACGTGTGTGCGGTTAGGTTAGTAGCATGTTGGACACGATGGAGTCAGAACAATTTTCGAAAACATGCGCAATGAACAGACAAGACAGGAAACACCAACATTTCAAAAAATCAAACTGTTATCAATATTTTGACTATTATTAATGTTATTTTTGTTTTTGTCCATACTGATTATGTAAGAGTATATGTTGCTCAATCCTTCCACGTCGGTCTTGAAATTAATACTGTTTTCCGTCAAGTTGATATGGTACATCTCTAAAAACAATCGATTATTGTGGTTTCTTTCCGTATCTAAAATAGTGATATTTTCAAAATCAAACGCGTGGTCATTATTTAGACTGTGTGAGGCAAGAGCACATCTAGTTTTGCCAGTGCGGCAATGACTGGAAATAAAAATCACAATAGATAATATAGAAAAAATCAGTAAAGATTATTCAAATTTGCAACTTATAATCAATCGTGTCATTCCTTTCCACATTCTAACTAGATTTAATGATAATTTAACAAATAGTTATAAAAAATGTTTTAACAGAGTAAAGTCAACAAACATAAAAAAGTTTAATAATTTAATTGCTTCTAAGGAAAGTGAGTGTGTTCAATTGTTTAGGAATAATGAGTTGTTGGTGAAGAATTTGTCTTCTGCCTCCATACCACCTGAGGTTTTGGGTTTTCTTTCATTGGGTCCATCATTTTGCTTGCCCGTTAATCAACATAATATTAATTTGAGGAGGTTGCTGATGGAGGTTGAGCGTGTGATTACAGATTGCAGGGTTTCAAGCAAGGACATGTTAAGGGCTAGGATCACTAATAACATTACAAACTATATGGTCAATGGAGTGGGAGGGTCTTGTTTGGTGAATTATCTCAATAATTTAAGCAAAAAAACATCTATTTACATTAGGCAACATCCAGAGATTGTTATCACCAAGGCTGATAAGGGCTCCGTCACAGTCATTATGGACAGAAAACCCTACATAGAAAAGGCTCTGGAGATGCTAAGTGATGATAATATCTACACCAAAATTACCAATAATACCTTACAAAAAGTACAAAAGAATCTAAATCAGTTAGTAAACACCTTAAAAACTAATAATTCCATCACAGAGTCAGATGTGAAACAATTAAGTATAAATAATTCTGTACTGAGTAAAGCTTATTTTTTGCCTAAAGTTCACAAACCGGATACCCCTTTAAGACCTATCATTTCAGCAAATGGCTCAACCACTTAGCAATTGTCTAAATTTATTGCTGATATTTTATCGACATCGTTAGGAAATATAACTGAATATAACATCAAAGATAGTTTTCATTTTGTGGAGAAAATTAAGGAAAGTAGTTATTCCTGAAAATTTTATGGTTTCACTGGATGTTGTCAGCCTGTTTACCAATATTCCGGCTGAACTGGTTTATGCTGTTATAGAGGAGAAGTGGGAGTTAATTGATCCGAATTGCCAATTTACGCTTCAATCTTTGCTTGGTACCCTCAAGTTTCTCTTTTCGAATACTTACTTCACATTTCAAGATTGCATTTACTCACAAAAGTTTGGTACACCGATGGGTTCTCCCATCAGCCCGATTTTGGCGACCATTGTGATGGATCATGTGTTGGATGAGGTCATTCCATTGTTAAAGTTTCGTTTGCCATTCATTTATAAATTTGTGGATGATATAGTCACATGCATTCCTCGGGGGGAGGTAGAACACGTGTTGGACACTTTTAACAGCTTTACCCCACACATACAATTTACTGTGGAGGTTGAAAAACATAAAACCTTGCCCTTTTTGGACTGTGAGGTTGGTCGTGGTATTGATGGTAGATGTAATGTGGATTGGTATAACAAGCCCACTTATTCAGGTAGATATATTAATTTCTTTTCGGGTCATACTTTCAGTCATAAGGTAAACACCGTGTACGCCATGAAAAGTAGAATTCTGGGGATATGTGATAGCACTTTTCAAAGGACTGCTCTCACCAAACTAAAGGGCATTTTTGTGAATAATGGTTTTCCCAGTAAATTATTAAATAAAATCCTGTTTTCCACGTACAGTTGTAGGCCGGTTGTAAGCATTTTTGACGTCCCCACACCGAAAGTTAATTACAAGAAAATTGCCATGATACCCGGCCTGACCCACGCCCTTAAAGCTATATTGACACCCTCATTACCCGATAACATTAGTATAGTTCCACACTATCCGAACAAGGTTGGTATGTTCTTCTCTAGAATTAAAGATCAAAATCCGTTATGCTACAGCTCTAATGTAATTTATAAAGTCAACTGTAAAGACTGTGATGGGGAGTACGTAGGAGTTACCAAACAATGGTTAAAAAACCGTATTTCATTACACAAAAGTGATTGCCGCACTGGCAAAACTAGATATGCTCTTGCCTCATACAGTAAATAATGACCACGCGTTTGATTTTGAAAATATCACTATTTTAGATACGGAAAGAAACCACAATAATCGATTGTTTTTAGAGATGTACCATATCAACTTGACGGAAAACAGTATTAATTTCAAGACCGACGTGGAAGGATTGAGCAACATATACTCTTACATAATCAGTATGGACAAAAACAAAAATAACATTAATAATAGTCAAAATATTGATAACAGTTTGATTTTTTGAAATGTTGGTGTTTCCTGTCTTGTCTGTTCATTGCGCATGTTTTCGAAAATTGTTCTGACTCCATCGTGACCAACATGCTACTAACCTAACCGCACACACGTTTCGTCGTCTCCGCTTTTATATTTTTAAAGTGTAGTTTTAAATGTGGTTTGTTTTGTGGTGTTAAATGTAACCCAAGAAATGTTGAAGTCGCCTTCTTTTTTGCCGCTCTACTGTAATACAATATTGTAAGTAAATTTCTATTTGTTCGTTTTTTGTTGTTTCGGTGCACTGATGGTTTCTTGTATATATGTTTATTGTAGTTTGCCTGAAGAAGAATGAAAATACATTCAAAATATCGCTAAAATAAAAGTAATTACTTCGTTTTTATTTGATCGAAACCCGACCAAACCAATCATTTTATTTTATATATATATATGTTATATCCCAGACTCTCCGTGCTCGCTTACATTGTAATAGTTTGCTCTTATCACCCTAGTATTATATCGAGTTCCGTTGCTTGTTCGTTGGGCCGCTTGCTAGAGTACGTGAGATAATTCGCTGACTATACAATGCGGTCGTCGCTAGGCTCACTGTAGTATAAGAAATAATATTAAGACTTACTTAGAGTTATACCGTCACACCGTATACGTGCAAAATTGTTCTCGTCGTCTTATTAATAAAGAAGTTGTGCACATAGAAGAATTTTATTCATCAATAATTTATTTTTACGAGTTCAAACGTAATATATATATATATATATATATACAGTCATGTGCCTGGCCACATAGACTGAAATTACTTTTTTCTTGTCAAATACAAAAACAGGTCAATCCACAGTTTGGCACGGTGATTTGGGGATGTTCGGACCCCATGAAATAATACCATGAACACGTGAGTGCAAGCGGCCGTCACTCTTGCGAGAACTGCTGCACAGAAGAATAGTTGTTCTTCTGTGTGGATATGTGTCATCTAGTCTATTGTCGTGCCACAGAAGAAAATATCAAGTGGATTTAATACAGGGGATCGATAAGGCAAATAAACAGGCGCCCGACCAGTCTATCCATGAAAAAAGGTTCATTTAAGAACGGCGCACACCAGATTATTTTTTTAATTCAGCCTAATGCCCAAACAACTATTTTCCAGACATGAATTTATAGAAAAAAATATGTGTTTGGGTAAGTAAGTAAGTAAGTAAGTAAACTTTATTCGCCCATCTCAAAAGACAGTACAATTTAGAGCTAACAATTAAAAATAAGCTTACAGACAGTAATACAAAATTACATAAAATTACCAGGTACAATTACACGTTCACGATAGGTCCGTCAAAAATTGGTATTTCCAAGAGAAAACGACATATATATATATATATATATATATATATATATATACATACCAATTCAACCGGCGTTCCAGTCAAATTCCAGGAACTCATCTAGCGTGTAAAATGCCTCAGCCATAAATACATTTCTCAGTCTGCGCCGGAACACCGACATGGAGGCTATATCCCGAATTTGTGCTGGCAGTGTATTGTAGTAGTATTTGGCCATGTGGAACAGCGAATTTCTACAGAGGGCCGACGTCGGCTTAGGCAAGGCAAGATCTCCGCGCCTCCTTGTGTAATGAGAATGAAAGGCTCCCCTCGCACCCATACTGTCTCGCCCTCTATGGACGCTCGTGAGCACTTCCAATAAAAACAAAGCGTACACAGTCAAGACACTGGCGTCCGTGAAAAGCTGACGGCAGTGGCACCGTTGAGGTCGTTTGCACAAGAAACGTAGTGCTCGCTTTTGGACCCTGAAGAGGTCAGTCAGCAAGCCCGAGGATGTGAACCCCCAAACTCCGATGCAGTACCGCAGCCGAGACTCAAATAGGGAATGATACACCATCTTGGCTGCGTCAAAACCCACATCACCCCTAACAACACGTACCGCGAAACATACAGACGCCAGTTTCGACGTCAGTTCCATCACATGGGCGGTCCACCCCAGGTCGGAACCCAAAGTAACGCCAAGAAATCTAGCCGCGTTATCCCTGTCGATCGTCTCATCTCCAACATTGAGCCTTAGGTTTAAAAGGTTGTTGCGGAATAACATATATTTTGTTTTATCTAAGTTCAGGCTAAGCTTATTGGCGTCAAACCACGATTTAATTTTGCTCAAATCGGAATTTATGTCCGCCTCAAGATTTTCCGCTCCAACCCCAGCCCATGTAAACGTTGTGTCGTCTGCAAAAAGCGTAACCGTAGCCTTAAGATTCCCCATCGCCAGGTCATTAATGTACAATAAGAACAACTGGGGACCCAGGATGGAACCCTGTGGCACACCACACCGAACCTGACCCATCCCAGACCTAACCACAACATCACCAGCACTCAAAGAAACCAACTGAGTGCGTCCAGTCAGGTACGACCGCATCCATTCATCAATCAAACCCCTAAAACCGTACATCTCCAACTTGTCGAGCAATATATCGTGACAGACACAATCGAACGCCTTCGCAGGATCACACAAAAACCGTCGCTACTAAGAGCCCTCCATTTACATTTTCGTAAATATTACGCATTGATCTCGTAATCGCATCAGACGTTCTGGTGCCCGATCTAAATCCAAACTGTGAAGCAGACAGTATGTTATGGGTATCCACAAAATCATTTACTCTTTTTCGCATAATATGTTCGATGACCTTTAAAAGAGTCGGCAAAAGAGAGGTAGGTCGGTAATCACCCAGAGCAAATGAGCGGCCACCTTTATGAATCGGAACCACACAAGCAGTCTTAAAGCAGTGCGGGAAAATACCCTCAGCGAATGAACGGTTCACAAGAACAGTGAAGGCCCGCAAAACGCTGTGAGGGAGGGCAAGAACGACTCTGAGCGGGCGGGACACCATCAATTCCCGAAGAACCTTTATTTTTCATGTATCCTAAAGTGGACACAACCTCATCCAGATCAGTTGGAGCTATAAAGAATGAGACAGGGTGGCGCCCGAAATTAAGTTGTGAGACTTGAGAAACTATTGACTTTGTAAGATTTTCAGCCACTGTACAGAAATGTCTATTTAGCTCATTTGATATAACGGTTGGATCATCAATCTTCTGATCCTGGATCTCCAGACGAAAATCACCCCCCGAACGTGTTGCTGACCTCCCGGTTATTCCATTTATGACATGCCACAACTCCTTCGGACTATTGTTTGAGTCCATAATTCTGCTAGTCATCAACCAACGTTTGGACATCTTTATAACTTTTTTAAGTAGTTTC
Organism: Aphodius sticticus; assembly: GCA_963966075.1. NCBI lineage: Eukaryota > Metazoa > Arthropoda > Insecta > Coleoptera > Scarabaeidae > Aphodius > Aphodius sticticus. The sequence goes on along the minus strand of OZ014508.1, from coordinate 41,611,589 downwards.
TTATATTGTTTGCAATAACTTACAAACCAGTCATCGAAAATAAACTTTTTTGAATAGAAGAGAGAACCCTTGTTTCTAATTGAAGTTTTTATCCCTTCAGTAAGCAATGACTTTTTATTGTATTTTTTTAATGTAACTAGGGGAAATGACAAGTCAAATACGGAGGTCAGTGTATCAGAAAAATGTTTAAACTTTGTGTTCAGGTCCAGTGAGGTACAATCCCAATCAACCCCTTGACAATGCTCAACAAATCGTCCGAAGTTACGACAACTGTACACTCGACAGGGTTTCGAAGCTCTGAGTACAGGCATACTGTCATGGGGCGTGCATTCCCCCACTTTTCAAGTTTCCCAATTCAGGGTTTTACAACATACGATAGATGGCGCGGATGCCAGCATCAATCTATATTATCGAGCAGGTATAAATCATACCGATGTACACGATGTAGACAGTAGATGGCGCTGCTCCAGCTGCTCGCTCATTGGTTAATACCAAACCGTTTTGCTGAAACCCCTTGCTTCTACCTGGGATTTACGTAGCCTACGTAGGTATAAATTGTTGAACGCGAGGCATTCAAAATCACTTTGTTTTGAATTGTTTACAGGTGTTTCAGTTGTTTACAGGTGTTTCGAGTTGTTTACAAGTGTTCCAAGTTGTTTACAAGTGTGTTTACACGTGTAGTTTGTTGAGTTGTGATCTTTTACGATTCAAGATGGGCTATTCTTGTTGTGTTCAGCCTTTGATTCGTATACAAAACAATTGCCAATGCATAGATTCCCTAAGGATAAAAGTGTAAGTACAATTTGCAGCAAATAATTCTTTCTAGAAAGCGTCGTTTAATTATGAGAATATGTAAAGATCTGGGAGGACATTTTCTATTTCTATGCTCTTGAAACCCCTAAAAATGGGGTTCACCCTGTTTTTCTACAATATTTCATTGTTATACGTTGTTGTGTAACCGTATACGGAAATTCTACAGGATTTTGCTCTTCCCAGTATCTTAATAATTATTAATGTGCAACTCCCATGTAGCTACAATATTTGTTTTTATTTGCAGTTATGCTTGCTATGGTTGAAAGCTATTAACCGAGAAGATTTGTTGGAGGCCGAGTTGATAAACTACAGAGTATGTGACCGGCATTTTTCTGTGATGTGGAAGGTTCCTAACGCAAACAAAACCTGTCGGACAAATTTAAAATGGAATGCAATTCCAGACCAACACTTAAAAGGTATGTAACCAATAAAACCCATTTGTATAATGTGAAGTAAAATGTCTTCTTTTAAATTCTGTTATTGATTTTGTTGCTTTTTACTATTTGTTTCATAATGTACTTTTTGTTTGCACAGGTGACAAGGTGACAAGGTGGGGGATAAAGATTATGTCCGAGGGGTTGCCCCGCGGCGAAGAACTAAGAGCCATATACCTCGACTTCATGCGAGGAATGGGAATCACAGAGGAACTGGCGCGGGAAGACCTAGAGCGAGTGGGATCTTATATGCGATCGTCCAGAATCATGAGGCTGCAGTCGATACGGGAGAGCGATAGACGTTACCATACGCCATGGCCACCTCCATCATACAGGTAAACCTAGGAAGGAGAAAATCCGCTCAGGAGCTATTAATAGCAACAGCGGCTAGACAAAACACCGACATTCTACTGGTCTCAGAACAAAATAGAGCTATGACCGAGATACTAGGCTGGAAGCAGGACATCGGCCGGAAGGCGGCCATCGGAATAAGGGGACGTAAGATTCACGTCACGAGACAGGGAGCAGGACAGGGATACGCGTGGGTGGACACGGGAACGGTGACGATGTACAGCTGTTACGCCTCCCCTGCTATGGAAGGCCCGGAATTCCAGAACCTCCTGGACACTCTGGAGGAGGGCATGAGATCTGGAAGCGGCAAGTACATAGTGGCTGGTGACTTCAACGCAAAATCACAGGAATGGGGATCGGCAGTCACCGACAGGAGAGGAGAAGCACTGGGTGAGTGGGCATCGAGGAATGGTCTGGTTCCCCTGAACGAAGGAAATGCGAACACATTCAGGAGAGGGGGAGGAGGATCAGTGATAGACGTCACCTTCGCTACTGCAAACGTCGCAAGACAGGTGGAAGGATGGAGAGTGGTGGAAGAAGAAACCCTCAGCGACCATATGTATATTGAGTACAGGCTGAGGAACATTCGAGAATCGAGGGAGGAGACTCAGCAGTTCGTATCCAAGCGTTACAACGCGAGGAAACTAGACCGCACCAAGTTCAGGGAGACGTTCGAAACGGAAACGGCAGGAGAACCACCAAATGTGGCAACATGTGAGGCAGCACTCGCAAAGGCATGCGAAACAGCCATGCCCAAGAGTAGTTGCACGGGCAATAGGGCAGTATACTGGTGGACTGAGGAGATTGCGGACTTGAGGAAGGTGAGCAACGCTGCTAGAAGGGCCGCCCAAAGAGAAACCAGAGATGAAGACAGACGAGCACTCCTTACAGTACGATACAGGGAGGCTAGAAGGGCACTGAAGATAGCAATTGCCGAATCCAAGCAACGCCACTGGACCAGCGTGATTGAAGAAGTGGAAAATAACGTGTGGGGGCAGGGGTACAAGATAGTCACGAAAAGGCTAAAAGCCAGACTACCGCCACCGAACCTGACGTTGTCCGAAATGAAGGTAGTTGCGGATGAACTGTTCCCAGAACATGACATCACGGAGGAAGTCGAGCAGGAACCGGAAGAGGTTACGAATATTCTCACGGTAGAGGAAGTTAGGACAGCGGCAGGAAAGATCAAGCCTAAGAAAGCCGCGGGACCTGATGGAGTGCCTCCGGAGGCGATCAGGGAAATGGTCGTAGTAGCGGGAGAGTACGTCACAGACGTGATGAACGCAATCCTCACGGAAGGGAAATACCCAGAAAAGTGGAAGACGTCCAGCCTCCTCCTATTGGCCAAACGAGAGGCCACGGAAGGAGAACCACCAAAGTATAGGCCCATTTGCCTGCTGAACACAAGCAGCAAGCTAATGGAACACGTGCTGGTGAGTAGACTGAAAACCGAGCTAGACGAGAGAGCTCCCCTGGCGGACACCCAGTTTGGCTTTCGAGAAGGAAGGTCTACGGTGGACGCGGTGAGGAGCCTGATGGACAAAGCAAAGAGGGCGAACCAAGGAACGAGGAGGAAAAACAGTTCTGCATGCTGGTCACACTCGACGTCAGAAATGCCTTCAATACCGTCGCATGGGAACACCTAATCGCAGAGCTGGAAACAAGAGGCATCAGCCGGTACCTACTGAGGATGATCAGGAGTTACCTGAAGGACAGATGGATTATCCTAAAGGATAAAGACGGGAGGGCCTCACGGAAGAGGATAACAAGCGGCGTTCCCCAGGGATCGGTCTTGGGGCCAACGCTCTGGAACGTCTTCTACGATGGGGTGCTGCGTCTGGAGCTACCTGGAGTGGAACTGGTGGCGTATGCAGATGACCTAGCGATGGTGGTGACCGCCGCCACTTGCGCCGAGCTCGAGGGGAGGGCGAACGCGGCCATCGCGGGAATCGTCGCGTGGATGGCTGACAGACAACTGCAGCTGGCTGCCGAGAAAACCGAGGCCGTGCTCCTAACCGGCAGACGGAAATGTGAGCCGGTGACACTGGCAGTGGACGGGATACTAATTAAGCCCGGGAACAGCGTCAAGTACCTGGGAGTGAGAATAGAAAGAAACCTCAGGTACAGAAAGCACGTGGAAGAGTGGGGGCCCGACGGCAGCAAAGAGGAGAGTTCTCGCGTCCGTGGCGGAGTCGGTGATGCTGTATGCGGCGCCGGTCTGGGCGGACGACATGGAGTTCGCAAACAGAAGGCAGCGGCTCCTACGAGTTCAAAGAAGAGCGGCGATCGGAGTGACGTCGGCGTACAGGACCGTATCTACCATGGCGGTCCTGGTAATTGCGTCCCTGGTGCCACTACATCTAAAAGTAGAGGAAAGAAGGCAACGGTATGACAGAAGAGGACATGAGGGTGGTTCCCGCGTCGCAGATCGGACAGCAACAATAGAGGCATGGCAGAGGGAGTGGGACGAGGATGAATGTGGACGATGGACCCATCGCCTGATACCCAGCCTATCGGGGTGGGTGAATAGAAGGCATGGTGAAGTCAACTATGAGCTCACCCAAGCTCTAACCGGCCACGGATGTTTCGGGGCATACCTGCACCGATTCAAGAGAAGGGACAGCCCAGAATGCCGGTACTGCGGGGAGGAGGACACACCTGGGCATACTCTCTTTCGATGCGAAAGATGGGCAGCACATAGAAGCGCGTGTCCATATCAGGAAGACCTCAACGAGGAAAGAATGGTACGGCGCATGTTACAGGGACCGGAGGAGTGGCGGCGGATCGCACACACCGTGGGAGATATCCTAAAGTGCAAGAACGAGGACGACAAGCGTGATGAAGCGAGAGGACCTCCCACGCCTTAGTTGTTAAGGAGTAGGGATGGTCCCGGGGACGGAGAGGGCAAAAGCGAGAAAGGCAGAATAGCGTCCGGAAACCGGCGCAGGAAAGCTTCCGGAACTGCCGAAGCGAGAAATGTTTAGGGTTCTGGAAATCCGGACCAGACTTCAGGACGACCGGAGTCAGGCGAGGGACCAGTGGTTATACCGTGGTCCCAGAAGAAAAGTCTAGGTGGCGGCGTCCCAGAAAGAACTGTCGTTCTGAGCACGAAAAGGTGGTGGTAGTAGAATAAGTAATATTAGGAGGTAGTAGAATAAGTAGCATAGTAGTATGTTATTAGTAAGTAGGTAGTCTTGTCTGTCGTATCTGTATTTGTGGTTAAAATAAATAGTAAAAGAGCCAGTAGGCCACAAAACGGAAAGGCGACGGGAGAAATGTTGGGAGATGTCGCTGCAGGAAGTATGCCCTTCAGGCGATGCCGTGCAGCGGGGTGGTGGTGGGTTCTTTCCCTCCCCTCGACTTTTTAAAAAAAAAAAAAAAAAGGTGACAAGGTGGCTGAACTTGTAACATTTTCCCATGCTCCAGCTGCTTCAGGACAATCCGAAGAGGACCAAGAAATGGCTGATGTGTCGACTGTGTTCAGTGAGTCTGATCGTGTAGAAGAAGGTAAGATTTATCTAAATTTTATGAAAATCAGAATAGTTTTACCGTATTTCCTGTTTGAAGACACAACATAGAGAAAGTACATGTAAAATTTTTGATCTCTTATCGATTTTATTAAATAAAAGTTGGATAAAATGTGTTCGGGATATTTTTATAAACCGGACATACTATATTAATATATACTTAATTTATTTGAATCTAATCCTTTGATTGTAACAAGCATTATTTACTTCAAATATTCATGCATTTGTACTTGTAACAAGCTATTATATTTTTATTTCGTTTCCAGGTGTTACAATGTTTGAAGACCAAGAAATGACTGATGTACCAAGCTCATCCCATTATTTGGAAGCTATGGAAGAAGGACCTATAATGAAGCCAAGGGTGCCCATCAAAACTGGTAAATATATTTTTGTCTAAGCAAATATGTTTTTTCATGTATGTTCACAAGATTTTGTTTTCATTTTCTGTAACAACATTCTTCAGTTTAATTTAATTTGCATAGCTTTTCAATTTTGAATCACCCTGCATCGTAATATAATCAATAACATAAATAGTAAATATTACCATGGATAATTATGTTTCTAATGATTTTTTTTCTTTAGGTATTCGTAGGTTCCCTCGCCTATTGCAGAAGCTACCATCCAATCCCAGGGAATTATATGCAGTTGCAAGGGACTTAAAACGAACCAATCAACGTTTAAGAAGGCAGAATAGTAAAAACAAATTTGTTGTGACGAAATCCTACCGGTACAAAGTGACCAGATATTATTTAAGGGCTACTTTAAATAAGACGTCATTTAATTTTGTTACGGAGCAATTGGAATTGCAACCGAAGAAGAGCCGTGGTAGACGTTATAGCGACGATGCCAAGATATATGCTTTGACTCTAATGAAGCAAAGTGCTTCATGGCTATAGGTTACTGCATAAAACATTTGCTTTGCCTAGCAGGAGAACTCTAATGAGGCTACTGCACAAGGTTCAATTTAAAGAAGGAATCAATCCACATATAATGCGCAGCCTTGCAGAGCAAGTCATCAACATGAATCCACTGGACCGTTACTGTGTTTTAATGTTTGATGAGATGAGCATCCAACCAGGGCTGTCTTACAACAAACAGGCAGATGTTATCGAAGGATTTCAGTATACCTCTAGCAAGATTGCCTTTGTTGACCATGTGATGGTTTTTATGATCAGAGGCGTCCGTAGAAAGTGGAAGCATCCAATCTCGTATCACTTCTCTGAAAATGCAGAAGTGAAAAAAAAATGCATGAATGCAGAAGATCTGTCTCGCAATATAAAAGAAGTCATTCAAGCACTCTTTGACATTGGACTTGTAGTGGTTGCCACAGTGTGCGATCAGATGTCTGTTAATTCGAAGGCAATTCGAAACCTATATGAAGCCACCGATCGACTATACCAGAGGGCTGAAAAAGAGAACCGTAATTTTGGCTTTGAAGTAAGAGGGAAGGAAATAATTCCTCTATACGACCCTCCTCAGCAGGTTTTATAGCTAAATCTATATTTAAAATTTGTAAAAATTGTAATACTTGCACCAAACAATTAATTACTAATCAAAAGTTACCACATCATGATTTAATTAATATGCGAGCATACACTTCCCAATGTTTATTGCGACCAAACACAAATTTTTTAAAAATATATCAAGATAGTATGCATGTTGTGGATGAATATGTTCCACATAATTTTATTAACCCGAATATAAAGATCAGAACAATTGATGAAATCAAAAAAAAAGTTTCTGTGCATGTTTCGTGTCCAGAACACAACTTGTTCGATATTTTTTGTAATGTTTTTGTAAACTTTTATCTACACACATGGGTAAACAATGTGAACGATATATTGCAGGGTAAGAGAACAAAACAAAATGATCCAGTAAAGAAAGCGGCTTTTATAAAACATTTAAAAACACAATCTAAAAAAACGAATTAACGAATTAAAGCAGCTAGAATCTTAAATAAAACCATAATTTTAGATTACTTTTTCCCATCTTTTCTTTGTAATATAATATATTTTTATGTTGTATGTACATCTGTCTTATATATATATTTTTGTATGTTAATAAATTAAGTTTATGTTATCGACACATGATTCTTATTTTACCAACAACCTATATAAATAAATGATAGGTATGTGGTTAAATAAAAAGATGTGCTCTTCGGTGTGATTAGTTATCGTGTCTAATGTGCATATGATACTGCTGATGCACTGTTTACCTCAAGACTTGATCTGTTGCTTGGGGAAACAGTGCATCGTCGTTTTAGGCAGCTTCCTGTTAAGTTGTACCATATGCACCGTGGACACGGAATTTAACCGAAAAGCGCACTTTTTATTTCGTCACCCTGTAAATTCCCTTCACGCCCCTACCCCCTGTAAATGCAGCAGACAACAAATTTGAATTTTTAAGCGCGGTAAGTCAGCGCCATCTCTTGTCTGTTGTATACTATATTCTTCCATCTCTCTCTCTTCTATCTCACTCGCACAGAAGTCACGATCCAGAGCCGAGAGTGTCCAATCTATATATATATAAATCTTGTCTATGCATACTGTTCCACTCTAACGAAGCTAGAATAGCTTCGTGGTCAGAGAAGCCAGCATGGATGGGGGTCGCCGCTATAAACTCATTGTCCAAATTCGAGCATATATAATCAATGATAGTACTGGACGACTTGCCAACTCTTGTTGGCTGCGTGACATGCATATGTAACCCGTGATAAAGGAGTATGTTCTTTAATTCCCGCAGAACACCAGATGAGTCCCCAGAATAGTCAGTATTAACATCTCCAGTCAAAATGATATTTTTACTAGTGTCAAACTGTGATAAGAGCAAGTCAAGTTTGGCTAAAAATACAAAAGCACAACCTTTCTGTGAACGGTACAAACAAAAAACATGACAATGAATATCAGAAAAATACGCACACGCAAGCTCAAAAGTATACTCCTCAATTAAATAATCATAAGAATCAACATTAACAGAATTTACGTGAGTAAGGGCTAAAATAGCGGTTCCACCACGACGATTTACGGTACGACCGAACTGTGACACAAGTTTATAATTTTCCAAAACACAGGGATCAGGACACCGTAACCAATGTTCTGACAGGCATATAAACAATGGAAATTTATGGTCCTCTAAAAATAAACTAAGTTCATCCGCCTTATATCCCTGTATATTAAGTACCAGAAATGACGCTACATTCTTTGAAGATCCTGAATTGATACAGTGCGACTCATTGGTTGACATATTAGCTATGATTGTTGGGGGTCGATAGGGCGGGTTTCTAAAAAATCATCTATGGTCACATCCGTACTAGCTATTGTCTCTTCCGTGAAGTTGTTTAGTGATGTTTGGCGCGTAATAGTCTCCATTCGAACGTTTTCAAAAAATAGTAGAGCGCTCAATATGTACCGGCAAACATTCACTTTTCCACGCTTTGTCAAATGTACAACCCTCTGCTGAATATCTCTTGCTTCAAGAGTACAATTTAAATCACAAAGCATTACAGATTGATCCCCTATAACCTTTCAGGGTGTCGCAATCTTTATGGGACATCCTGTATATATTAATGTAATTTAATCTGATTCCGAGCTGAGTCCGTAACTTTTAATTGATTTTAAATTTACTTCTCACCTGGTTTCTCTTTCGTCCTTTTTCCATAGTTATTATTTATATATTAGTTTAATTTTGGGGATAGATCCTATTAATAATTTATTAAAAACGTTCACATAACTAAAATTCATAAAAAACCTCTAACGTTTCAACGTAGTTCGCGTCTTTGTTACAGAGTTTCTCTATATGATCTTTATTAGTGAAATAATAAAGAAGGTAGAGAACGTAAATAAATTGATAGTATGTACCTCTAAACGAGACAACCAAAAACATATTATATTACGTACCTACACGATGATGAGTTATTTGAAGTTGCAACCCTTCGTCGCACTCAATAACAGACCACGGATTAAGAAACTGAATGTTAAAAGAATTGTCCAATAAATACAAGAATATTGCCAGAAGTGGCGTTAAATCGTAATTGTGAGCTTGTCAGAAACGAAAGGAAAAATGATTTTTCTTTCCAAAGATATATCAGTATTGCATTTATGTTGGACTGTGATTAATCTAAAGGCTGTTTATGGTTGCGCACTAAAACTTAGAAGCGCAGAATAAGGGATTTTGTAGCTGTTGCACTCGATAGACTGACCTAACGTGACAATTTTGAAAAATTACTTATGCTTAAAGCATCCAATACTAATAAGATTTTTAAATTAAAATAGTCCACAGATAGATGTAAATGCTATATGCCACCACAGGACATTTGAAAAATCAACGAATATCGCACCGTATTGCACCGTATTGACCGAAATTAAATTTTACAACCGTTGACAAGAACTAAAAGAGGTGGCGGGGGCGATCCGAACGTGTTACTTTTTTTCTAGGACGATCTGCCACAAATTGAATGCAGTATATACCAATTCGAGAGTAAACCGAGGTGGTGACTGAAGATATAAATATGGATTTCACCACGACTTCACCTTTATAACGAGTGAAGAGTTATTCTTGGAAGGAGCCAAGATTACGTGCCGCACTGTCATCTGAACCTATAGTATCATCCCGCAGACGTGATGTTATTTTTGGTAAGTAGCACCTTTCACTTGACAGCGGGCCATGACCTTTTGTCATTTTCGATTTCTAACGCGGTGCCGTTGAGTAAGGTATTTGTTGGCTTTGTTGATTTTAATTAATTCATATGTCAGTAGTTCGGTAATTCCAAAATGAATCGTTAGTAGTTCTAATGTTTAGTATGTGCCTGGAATGATCAATTAATTAATTAAAACTGGTAGATTTTGTTATTAAGAATATTATTATGCAATTTATTATATCAAAAAGTGCAGTTTATATGAAATTCAATATGTTATGTAATATATTTTGTATACAAATCGGCTTTTTCGATTTATTTACACATTTTAGTTTGTACTGCGTTGTGAGTTATTCACGGTCAAAGATGACAGTAAGATTATTGTGTTTTATCATAAAATAGGATGCACTTAAAATGACTATCCGTTTTTGAGACGCGGATTGTGATTATATATAATCTGTATGTTTGTTGCTACTTCTTGTTGATGATTTTCAGCCGTAGAATGTAAAAACGGTTACTCGTACGAAGAAGAGAATCTTTATTGTAGAACATTAGGAGGTCTATCTATGTTAATGTCAATGACGCGAGACGAATTAGAAACAAAGTAATGTCACATACACGATTTTGCACATCTTTCTAAATCGTTTTTTTTTTTTGCCAATATCTTCCTACCTTTGGTCTAACGAGAGTAAAATCTGACAAATTTAAAGATAAATTTGCTAGATCTGTTAATTATCTACAATAAATGTAATGCATTTGTTCGTACAAATAACCGTCCTTACGGAATACGGCTGAAACATTTCACCAACACGTAATAAAAACAGGGCACACATTGCATATAGCGTGTCACCTTCTCAAAATAATAAAACGTAGAGACCGAGATCTTATTTAATGATAAAGAAAAACAGGAAACATGTCAAAAGTTTTTGCGGTTTTGTGTTATGTTCTTCAGAAGAAAAAGGTGTTTAATCTAAATACTTCCTTTGTTTTTTATGGGATTTTTCCAAAACTAGTACCCTCTACTAGCGTACATTAAAATATATAGTTACAGAAGTTGAATATATAGTTGAATTTCCACAAAAAAAAACACGGTGAGTATTACATAAGGCACTTCTTACCCTTCTGATGGACTTATCTTGGAAATGGTCCAGTTTTAACTGTATTGTATTGCCTTTCTTATTATAAAATATGATGCTCGATTATGTTTTCTATGACTTGGGTAGCGGAAAGGTTTATCCAGCACATAAACACGTTGTTTCTGTTACGTGGTTTTGACGCTTTTCTAGACACATACTTTGAAAACGCCAACTCGGACTGAAACTATGAATGGGCATATGTTGTAGACTGTAGAGAATTAAATGATTTTTTTCCTAGAAGCACTCATTATTGTTGGTCAATAGAAAGCAGGATACTGTTGGAAAAAGCACAATTCGACCGTGACTTGGAACATTTTGGAGGGACTTGTTGACTTTATGTGTAATGCCCAACCATAGGTATATACAAAAATCCAGCTGGGTTGAATGTTGAATTTGAATTTAACTTGGGTATAGCGCGATAATAAGGTTGTGGTTGTGTGGGTTTGAAAAAACATTTGACTTTTAAAGCTTGAATTGTTTACATTGCGATTGCCCAGCATTGATGACTTATTTCCAAGCCATTTCAGTTTAACTGTTAGACCTTTTAATTTTTTAATAAAAGAACACTCAACTAAACATGGCAACCTAAAGGGCTAACAGAAAGACTTTGTACTACTGTTTACGATGTCAAAAATAGACAGATAGTTTTAATATATGTTAATATATGTTTTTCCCTTGAATTTATTCATCTGTATGAGGTTTTAGCAATAAACATTTAGCGATTCCTAGTTACCAAACTTCCATCTATCCCCAATAGGTGTCACGACGGGTTTGTTTAATTCGAAATTCGGCTTGCAAATCCTGAAGTGACAAATAAAACCTATAAATTTCCACTACCTCTGTAGCTCAAATGGGAGAGCAGTCAACCGGAAATTGGAGGGTTCCTGGTTCAAATCCAGGCGGAGGTGCTTTTTCCAAAAATTATCCTCACCTGGATTAATTTTCATTCGCTTCTTTAGTTAAATTTCGTAGTGTTCGTTAATAAGTAACATTTGAGGCAGATTTCTTTGCTTACTAATTTCAAGTCATTCTTATTTATTTTCTTATAAAATCGAGTTTCTTGTTGTCTAACTTTTAGTTGACATATCTCGGAAAAAAATTAAAAGTTTTTGCCCTTTCATTTTAACTAAAAATTATAGTTTGTATCGGAAACTTCAATTATTAACACAGAAATTGAATAAGATGTATAATATTCTAGAGTTCTAATATTCTAGGATGCTCTAATAACGATTTCAAGTCTACATAGTAATGTTTTTAATCAAATTGCTAACAGTTTTAATTAATGCCTCCGATTAATGCCACAACATGCCTCCGAGTTAAAAAATTCGGAAATTTGTACTAATTATTAGCTCAAATTTCCACAAGAATCTATATTTGGTAAAACAATTTGTTGAAAATTGTGAACAATTTTCTTTGACTTTACATAATCGACATTTTATTCTCTTTGTCAGGCAAGCTTACTCTTAATTGGTAGCACCTTAGCACTACCGCAAAGAAAGCAGGACCAATACCAGGATGACCAATACGATAGACAAAGACAACAAGTTCAGCAACAACAACCACAATACGAATCTAGACCAAGATCTGAAACGACAACCTTCATTCCAATTATCAGATTCGAGAAGGAACAAGGAGATGACGGTGCTTATAAAACAACGTAAGTCCATTTACGCTTCCATACCTGTAAGTTACATATTATCAACGCCAACTGTAAAAAATTAGATAGTTGAATAAAACGTCTAGTTTATATACTCTAAACTAGAAAGCATGCTGTCTACCAAATTAATCTTCAAATTTTAATCTTATCTTCCAGCTGGGAAACAGGTAACAACATACTAGCGCAAGAAGAAGGCTACTTGAAGAATTTGGGACCAGATCCTGATTCCAAGGATGGCGCTCAGTTAAACGCCCAAGTCCAACAAGGTTCATACAGTTATACCTCACCAGAAGGACAACTCATTACCGTAACATACACGGCTGATGAAACAGGATTTCACGCTACAGGCGACCACTTGCCAACTCCACCACCGGTCAGTCCAGAAGTGCAGAAAGGGTTGGATTTGATATATGCATCAATCAAAGCCCAACAGGTAAGAACAGTATTTCACAAGTTACATTATTTAATTATTATATTCCATATCACGCCATCCTTTGCGCAAATTCATCATCGTGAAAAATTAATTGCGCTACTAATTAAACTGTAGAGGTTTTCGATCAAAAGATCATCGAATAGTGTGATCTTGAAGTATTGTGATATGATACCAGCATTTAGTGCACACGAGCTCATAAGCAGACATTATTACCCTGAACATATTTGCAGTGGCCATATAATATTACCTACAGAATGAGAAACTTTTGGTAGTATGCTAATCTTAACTTATGTGGTAATTCGAAGAAGACTTGATTGAGTAACACTTTGCCGCAATTCACTACGACCTTTCCTGGTGTGTTGAGGAGCTCGTTTGACATATAAACGGCGACCACGGCGCACCCGAGAAGCATTTCTCTCTTCTCGTAGTCCATGGCGGTTACATAATGGAGATCATTAGTAAAGAGACCGACGAGAATTCTGTCGAACCATCGGCAAACAGTGAGCGATATGCAATTTTCATTAATAGTAATTGTAATAAAATATAATTATATAATAACAAAACATGATCTGAAACCATGTGACTAATATAATATTGAGATTGCTGGGATGTATTGCAGCACCCTCCGTTCATTAAAGGAATTACGAAAGATAATACTTAACTAAATAATTTCTTTAATTCTCATGTGATGCAATAATCTGATAAAATTTAATAAAATATTTAAAATTAAATTTAATTTTTTTATAAATGAAATTTAAATTTTTGTCCGTCGTCGTAGCTTGCTGGCCAATCCCGTTTGTACCAGTGCCCGGTAGTTCCCATTGCACATTAAATTTAACACGAATAAATTCATAATTTGGAAAATCCTTAACCGATTGTTCCCATATATATATAATAATACAAATTTATATATAATACCGTTTTCAAAATTTCGTTAAGATGTAGAATGTTGAAATAGACGGAGTTATACAAAATATCATCATACTCTTTTATTTAATTCTGGCCCTTTGAGCAAATTAATCGCATCCTCCTCTAGTGTTTTAATAAAAATAACAATAATATCTCATAATAGAATATTTTTATATTTTTTCAAAAAAATTTATTCTTCATAAAAGTTTCTGGATTGTCTTAAACCTAAAATACAAATATTAGACTGTAATTATCTGCTTGCATATACCGGGTGTTACCAAAACTACGAAAAACTCTTAAGAGTAAGTTTAGAAACATTAGAGGGCATTCAATACGAAATCTCCTTCATCGTTGCATCGTGGACGGTAACGTCGAAGATGACGTTGAAGATGAATACTTTCATATTTAGTTAGTGCCTTCTAATATTTTGAAATACATTTTCAAATAATATTTTTGCATAGCTTTGCAGATGAAGGCACCTTTACTCATCAGTGTTTTTCATAGTTTTGGTAACACCCGGTATATGCAAGCAGATAATTACATTATAATATTTGCATTTTATGTTGAAGGGGAGGTTCCCGTTCAAAGGCCCCAAAAATGCCTCAATTTCAGGATTTTTTTCTTGATACAAAATAAATTATTTTGAGAATTTTTTTGTGGGTTTTATTTGTATACAAAAGAAGTATTATCCTGAATATTTACAAAAAAAAATTCAAAATGGCGGCTCCAGTCTCCGCCACCAAAGCCGCGCCCGGCGTGAACGGATGTTCGCGGTACCTTGTACAGCCTCGCCAAGTGATATGAAACCAAAAACACAAAACGATTCTTAAAATAGATAAAATTTGTGGGGCCCTATCGTTTTCCAATTTTTAAATAATTCCTTTGGAACAACATGGCGGCCGTTTAAAAAAAAGAAACTTACTTTACCGTAAAAAACACATATTAACAATATTTTTTTCGGAAAAAAGCCTCTGTCAGAGCCCCCTAAATTAAAGTAGCTTGAATTTGAGGGGTGAAACTTTGAAATCCGTGCATTCCTCGAAGCTCTAGAGCGTACCACGCGTCGAAAAATGTTGTTTCTAGAAAAACGCGTTTGAAGTTATACGTAATAAAAAATCGTATTCAACGTTAGTTTCTGACAACTTACATTTAATCAGCTATTCCAGTACCATATCGGGTCCCTTCTTCTTCTTCGAGGAGTATGTTTTTTTGGATTTGCATGATCATTTTTTCAATCCTGGCCTGTTTTTCGAGCTCCGGCAATTCTTTAGCCCCTGCGGTGATGCGCATTTTTCAGTGCTCTCGGCGAATATTCTGCTGTTGTTCCAAGTGACGATTCCTAGCGTATTCACAGTTCTCAAAATATATGAATAACCTTCATTGAAAATACCAGCAGCTATATGCTGCTATTTGTATCGTTTGTACACCACGATGAATGTGTTTCGGAGAGAGCCTCCAAATGCAAGAGTTGAAACTTTCGTTATCATTTTGTTTTTCCTCCGGTGCATCTTTGCAATAAATCATCACTGGAAAGAGCCTCATACACTGGTCGAATGTCTTTTTGGACAGATTCTTGAAGGGCAGGTTCATGGTGGAAATCGGCAAGTTGACCCGTAGCTTCTGCGACACGCCACTTGCACCAAGAGCGCATTCGGATAATCGGGTAGGGTACGGTGAGAGTGACGCGCTGCATAATAGGCGGACTAATGTCATACGGCGTTTATCTGCATATAAGAGAGAGACAGCCGACCCAGATTATCTGATCATTGCTCTCCTCATACCCTCCACTGACAAACCGAACGCGCTCCAACTGTTCTCTCCTGGCGGGCAGTTCTCGTGATTCGGTTCGTCTGTGGAACATTTATGAAGGAAAGTAACTCGCGGTCTTCAATTTCTTGGCGGAAGTGCTGACAAAGTCTTTCTCATTTTCCATTTTTTTCTGGATTATAAATTACTTTCTTTTTTCGTGGACGAGCAGGGCGCTCTTTTCCCAGTGAACTTTTTCGCGTGTTCGGCATTTTTACGGCACGTTACCATTCACACGATCGTCGCACGACTGAGTGCACGTTGCTTCAAGAGAAACGGTCGTCCAAACTGAAAATACGAAAATGCGCAGCCGGCCTTGTTTTGGCGACCAACGTACATATAAGCGAGTTTACAATAGATTGGAACGTGTATAAATTCGTCCAGAAGACCCTAAACTTGCTACATGCCGTATACTCAACCCATTAGGTATATAAAAAAGGTCGCGCCTCTTAGCCGCGCCGAGCGCCTGTTCGGCGAGTCCCGAGCGCCGACGCACTGTTCGCCCGACCCCGTATATCTCGTGAACTACATCATATATCGAAAACTCCTTTCTCTCACGTATTCTCGACAACATAAGGATGAGAATTAGGAAATCGATTTGTACGGGAACCTCCCCTTAAGACAACCCAAACACTTAAATATAGAATAAAATTTTCGGAGTAATTGATAATAAAAATGTTAACTGCTAATAAAAACACCCGGTATATCCAATGGAGAAGGTGACGACAATTTTGTATTTGATGCCCTCTAACATTTACAAATCCTTTTTCCAAATAATAATTGTGCGTTGCTTTCAAAATAAAGTTACTTTACTCTTAAGCGTTATTCATAGTTTTAGTAACACGCGGTACAAGCAAACAGATCATCACATTCTAAAATTCGTATTTTAGGTTTAAAAAAATACAGAAACTTTTTACTAACATAAAATTTTCTGAAAATTAATTATAAAAATTTTTCCTATTAGTGTCCAACAGTGCAGGACACTGTATAGGTATATCTATCTAATAATATATGTATAATACATAAGCAATTTGTGAAACAATGGCTGAATGGGATTGAGAATATTTTCGCATTAAAACGCGATATTTATTACGGGGGTTTCCCTTCATTATTTGGTTATTAGTGAAACAATAGATGCAAGAGAGGTTGCGACCTCGAAAAATATGCTCAACGAACGTCTTATGCAATTTGGGTCTTTGGCGTTTTGGTCTATCCGAGGACTAATTTTTTTTGTGATCATGAAACAACAATATTAGGACTACGAACTAAAGTATTTTTTAAAGCATGCATTCGCCTGCCTTTTTTTAAGAGCTTCATTTTTTTGTGTTTTAAAAAAAATAGCAACTAGGTCCATATCACGAGATGTAACTTATAATATATAATAGGCACTAACCGTTTTTAGTCGTAGACCTAATGTAAATAGTCTAATCCAATTACTAATGGATACCAGACATAAATCAAACACTAGGGTAACAAAAAATCACGGGTTAATATAACCCCTCATTTTACTATAAAACGAGCGGCGCGACGCTTTCTAAGTTTAGTGCTGTCACATTCCAAAATAACCAACCTTTGCTAGATAATTTTCTCGTTTTATTATGGTTCAGATATCTAACTGTAAACCTGTATATATTTTATGGCTTTTGCACATTTGAATAAATTCGCGTTAAATGTGCACTTGGGACCACCGTGCAGTGTGAACATTTTTCGTCCTATTGATATAAATGGTCACTGGATAGTTCACCCGTCACTTACTTTTATGATGCATCATGTTGATCTAACTATAATTAATATAATTTTTAGGAGGCTGCCGCCAGCGAACCACAAAATAACCAAGAGGGCAGGCGAGAGAATCAAATCAACAAAGACTTCAACAGTCAGTACAGACAGTAGTCATCGGCCCAAACGGGCATTTTTATAATGTGTTGTGAGTTGTGTTCAGTGCGTGAACAATTAGGGCATCAATCACACATGATGAGATGCTTATGAGATATAGTTGATTGAACAATTTAATAACTCTATCTATTATACTCTATTATGCAATCAATTAATCTCTATTATATAAGAATCCTTTTTCCATTTCTCAAGGTAATTTATTAACACTGCCAAAATACCGCTGATTTATCAACATTGTACCATTATCCTTTATTTTCGATTATATGCGATTATATTAAATAAAATAACATATATTGTTAAAATTGTGTCTCTTGTGAACAAATTATTCCACGCCTTGCCTATTAAAGATAGTAGATATTATAGCTGTTATATATTAGTCAGCCCTGCAGGTTTTGAAGGCCCTGGGCTTCTGTTTTCTAACCCACTTGTTTCCACGTCCTTCTGTCTACAGCTCTTTCCTTCTAATCGTCCACTCCATGATTACTTTATAAATAAAATTTAAATTTTTTTCAACTATAGAGAGTCGTCGTAACTCGCTGGCCAAGCCCATTTGTACCAATATGAACATTTTTCTTCCTATTGATATAACTAATTACTAGATAGTTCATCCATTACTTACTTTTATGATTGAATCATGTTTATCGAACTATAATTAATATAAATTTTAGGAGGCTGCCGCCCGCGATCCACAAAATAACCAAGAGGGCAGGCGAGAGAATCAAATCAACCAAGACTTCAACGGTCAGTACAGACAGTAGTCGTCGGCCTAAACGAACATTTTTATAATGTGTTGTGAGTTGTGTTCAGTAAGTGAACATTTAGGGCATCAATCATACATGATGAGATAATTATGAGAATATAGTTGAAAAACTTAATGACTGTAGGTTACTATTATACAAGAAAACTTTTTCTATTTCTCAATGTAACATATTAACACTGCCAAACAGCCGCTGCATTATCAACATTGTGCCGCTATCCTTTACTTTCTATTGTATGCGATTATATTAAATAAAATAACATATATTGTTAAAAATGTGTCTTTTTTTCAACTAATTATTCCACGCCTTGCCTATTAAAGATAATATATTAGTCAGCGCTGCAGGCTTTGAACGCCCTTGGCTACTATTTTCTGGCCGACTTGTTTGTACTTCCTTCTGTCTACAGTTATTTCCTTCTAATCGTCCACTCCCTAATTACTTTTAACTTCCTGTAACCATTTCTTCCTTGGACCAGCTCTCTCCTTTTACCTCACTTCCCTTCATACACAATCCCAAAGAATTTGACCATCTAGCTCGGTGTGCTCGAAAATCTTCTGTGTCATTTTTTGTTTTCCATATATGTCGATCCCCTCCGCATTTGTACGTCTCCTACAAACGCTTGCAGCAGGTTTAACCCCTCCAAAAATTCTTCTCAACGTTGATCCTACATTTCCAATTTTCATGGTCCGGTGTAACGAAACACCGTTCGTTATAAATGAATGCAAGTGTATTTGTTAGTTATCAGTTTTTATTGATTCTATAACTTTTACTTGTGTGCATTTATTTTGGAAAATCCTGTTTTTTGTATATTTTTGAACTCGTCTGAATGTCCGATACGTAAACTAGTTCCGAAACTGGTTTGATATGTGAATCTCATATTATGTTTTTAACCACGTCGACCGGCCAGCCAGACAGACTTGTTTCGTGAATAGTGGGGGTCGTTTTGACGGTATATAAGCCCGAGCATTTCCCTCTGGAAATCGTCTCCCTGTTGGCCCCTTGTAGATGGCGGGAGAACTCACAGCTCAGTCTATTTTCGCTGGCCCCTTGTGTGCTGGTAAAATAGCTCAGAGTCCTCCCTACTGGCCCTTTGTATGCTGGTGCGAGAATTCAAGGTATTATCCGATTGCCCTTTGCATGCTATTGATAATATATCGGTCTGCTTACCTCTGCTGGCCGTAGTTGGCGAGGTAGTTTTTTTCCAGATATATATTTTTTCAGATATGTTAATTTTTCCAGATATATGTTACTAAGTATTATCAACTTCCGCCGTTACCGAAGCGGGAATATTTCCCCGTCCCATTAGCCTGTTTCCTGTACTAATTAGATTGACTAATACCCGAACCCCGTCGCAGAAGAAATAACATACCCGTAACCGATATTTCCTGTTTATGGTATTTTTCTTTATGTATGTAAATGATTAAAGCTGAACATTTATTACTTTATCAAATCATCGTATTTTATTCCGACGAACCCAGGACCTACGAGCTACATACAACAGGGTTAAATATTGTTATATTTATTGTCTAACGCTTCTCCACCGCACCAGAGAAGAAGGAGCGTTACAATCGTTTCATACATACTGATCTTGACCACCCTCGATATATTATGTGCACTTAGTATTTTCAACAGTGACCCTGTTGCTACATTTCCCTTCAGGATTTCCGTTCGTCTATTTTCTCCTCTTCCTGATCCCGGCTTGTATCTGTTACTCTCAAATACTCGAACCCTTTCACCTTCTCAAATGTATACTCTCTCTCTCTCTCTCTTCCGTCTTAAGCTTGATGTACACTTTTTCTTCTACTTCTCTTGCGCTAATTTCCGTATATTTAACTTTATCTTGGTCACTCGCAATCCATACTTCTTTGCCTCATTTTCAAACCTCCTAAATGCCCGTTCCAAGTGATGCTTTGATCTTGTTAATATAACGATGTCTATAATAGTGTACGCAATACACTATTCAGTATGATGGTAAATCAGTTCGGCAGTTTTGATATCGCTCTGCCTCATTATTCCTTCCAAAACCAGGTTAAACAGATCTGTCGAAAGCGGAAGCGCCCTGGTTCCCCTATCTGGTAATCCCAATCGTGTTAATGTCCGGTGTAGCTCCCCTCGGAGTACAGTGTCACATGCCTGCTTAAAGTCTATAAAGGGCATGTGCAGTCCCAAATTTTTTCCATAGCTGTTGTTCTGTATCACCTTCAATATAAGTACCTGGTCTATTATTGATGTCTCTGCTTAAGCCTCCATGGTAGTGGGGTCAAACTGGCATAAGCACGTAGGCGTCTACATCGGTTTTAAAAGAGTCTGGGGGTGCAAACAAGAAAAATTTTAAAAGATTTAAAAAATCAAAGCTTAATAGGTGCGTATACGCGTAATTTTCTGCTTTTTTGTGTTAAAATATAAAAGTGCACAGATCTAATGCACCTAAGAGAAACATCGTATTTATGTGCTGGTGTGCCTTTTCGCTACCCAAGTCATTGAGCACGATGTTTTATAACAAGGAAAACAATAGGATGCAGATAAATCTTGACCATTTCCGAGATGTGACGTGTAGAATGTTAAGTAGTGTTTTATGTAATAACTTCTGTAATGATGTGTTGAAATGTACGCTAATTTATTTTAAACACTTTATTCTTCTGAAGAACATATCTTGAAAACTACCAACTAATGACAGCATTATGGAATACGTTCTTATGGAATACGGATGAAAGATTTCACCAACAAGTAAGAGCAACACGGTACACATTGGCTATAGCGTGTCACCTTCCGAGTCCAGAAAATGTAGAGAGGAATTTTAAGAAGCATCATATTTTATGATAAAAAATAATCGCTGGTTGAACATTTAATTTAATTTTATTTAATTGTTCTGTTATTTTGTATCCGTTTAGTTAAAATAAAAGTTTATGTGTTTTGATAAACTGCTTATAACTCAAAAATAATATTGTATAAAACGCTATTCCTACAAAAAATCTTGGAATTAATCTTAGAATTAAAATATGTGAAAATATTTGTTCTATTAGAATAAGGAAAGGTTGCCAGTTTCCATAATAAAATAAGCACTCTATATATTAAAAATATATTTAGACGATAGCTTGTTTAAAACTTTTGATTGATTTTTTTTTAATATGTTTACGATTGGACAATTATTTAGGCGCTCCGGCTATTTTGACCAACCCTGTATACTGGTATGTAACAACGATATTATGAATCAATAACTTAGTAATTGTCCCATGCATATCGCAGTCGTAATTTGCGATTGTCGGGAAAGATAAAACAAGAATGACTGTTGAATGTTGACAGTGAATACATATTTCTTTTCGCCAATGTACGAGAAGCACCTATGCGACTATGAGGGTAAAATAATACCTACTTACCAGGTAGTTCTCAGCCGGCCCAAGTAATCAAAGAACTGCACCACAAGGGTACTGTAGAAATCTAGTGATGATACCTCAGTTAGTTACCTAGTAACATGTATTATTATGTAAAGTAGAACCCAGGTCATTCACTGTTCAGAAATAAATTATTATTTTAGTAGACGACTAGTTTCGTCCTAACGGACATTTTCAAGTCTACGCTAAAAACAGTAAAATACAAAATCAAACCACAAACTCAACACAAACTATACTAGACTTACTGTCAAAAACCTTAAAAAATGTACACGATGATGTACATAACGACGGAAACAAGACTATATCAGCCAAAAACCACACGACTGCCAGCAGAGATTAAAAATTAACCTAAAAGATTAATTAGTCAGTACAGAAACACAACATTATCAAGGAGCAACAAACTCACTAAAGTACAAATCACCAAAACAACAAGCTTCAAAGTACAATCATATGAGGAGCAAACAAAATCAAAGCGAGACAATTTGTAAAGCATCAGGAACCAATGAACAAAATGGCGAAAAACGAAGGCAAACAAACCCGAACGCGAAAAATCGAAAATCTATAAAATACGAGCCGGCAGCACATGCAACCCAACAAACAGGGAAGCACAAACGGAAGTCAAACAAAACAAAATGAAACATCAAAGCCAAAAACACTGTACAATGCAATAAATGACTAACAGTTACAAGCCTTAAATAAAGGGTCGAAATTGAGATCGACCTGTTCGTTAAGTAGAAAATCGGAACCACTCCTCCTCCAAATCTCGTAAGCCTCCATCAAAGTCAATTTAAATCCCTTTCTCTCCACATGCAAGATCTCTATATTAGCATCGTCAACACTAAGATGTCCAGTATTTAGTAGATGCCTTCCAAAAGCAGAGCGATGCTTACACTTGCGATGCTCGTTTATTCTAGTTCTGATAGATCTGCCAGTCTCACCAATATAGAAGAATTCGCAGCAATCACACCTTACCAAATAAACTCCACTCTGTGTCATGTCATCTATGACTCTCCTTTCCTGTAAAGCACTCATTATGTTGTGGCTAGTCTTAAAACCGATCCCAATTCCTTTTGCACCAAGTGTTCTACTCAAAATGGAACAATTGCCTGGAAAATATGTTAAACTAACCCACTTATTAATATTTCTCTTGCTAGGTTTTGTATATAATGGGTGTTGTTTATTTTCTTCTTTGAGGATGATCTTATTTATGGTTCTTATATCGTAGCCATTCAAGCTTCCAAGGAGTTTTATAGTGTTTTTTTCCTTTAGGATTTCCTGTTCTCCAAGTGGGATGTTATATAATCTTTGTGCCATATATCGAAAAGCAGCATACTTTTGAGAAGGGTGGTGAGAGGAGTCCTCAGGGATCAGAGCGCTGCAAGTAGTGGGCTTTCGATAGATATCAAAAGTAAAAGCATTAGGGGACCTCTTAATGGTAACATCCAGAAAATTTATAGATTCCATCTCTTCCTTCTCCATGGTAAAATGTAGGGAAGGGAGGATATTGTTGATGTAGTTCTTGAACATGCTTAGATCATCGTCACTCCCAGACCACACACACAAAATGTCGTCAACATAGCGAAACCACTTCACAATATGATCCCTAAAAGGATTCAAATTAGAGGTGATGTATTTATTTTCCACATCGTTAAGAAAGATATTGGCCAAAGCGCAGGAAATAGGAGACCCCATAGGCAGTCCATCATCAATTTTGTATGCTTTGCTGTTGAATATACAAAAGTTATTGTCTAAGATATGAGTAATGATGTCCAAGATATCTTGACTTTGCGAATCAGTAAAGCTAGAGCTGTGTAATCTCTCTCTAAGTACTTGCAGAGTGTAAGGAATGGGAGTATTACCATATAAATTCTCCACATCAAATGAGACCACAGTAAGACCTGTAGGGTCAGTATCGGACAATTTTGCGCACAGGTCCTTGCTGTTTTTTACTGTTTAGTCCAACGGGAAAACATCTTCGGTAAGTATAGTCGACATTATCTTACACAAACCATTAGTAGGTGTGTTATAAAATGTAACAATAGGCCTAATGGGCTCTCCGTTCTTGTGAAGTTTTACGAGGCCATACATACTTGGTAGTCTAAGGTTCATGTCCATAGCGGGTATCTTAGAGTTATTAAGTTGCTTCAAACTTTCATCCTTTTCTTTTATAAGTTGTTTAGTGGAGGAAATGAGCTTTTGTAAAGGATTCTTCTGTAATGGTCTAAAAACATTAGAAGCAATGAACGATTCCATCTTTTCCATATAGTCCCGATTTCTCATCAAAACCATTCCAGCGTTCTTGTCTGCTTTTATTATCACAGCATCGCCCTCCTTGATTTTTCCTTTTATAGATTTCAGCATACTCAACTCGTCGCTAGCCTTATGATTAGTAACCACTGTTCTTCTGCCCTCACGTCTCAAGTACTCTATGCAATCAGCTCGCAAATCTAATTCATTAGGATGGTATCTAATAGCTAGATCCAGTTCAATTGCAGTCATGTGCAATCCTCTTCTAGTGTATCTAGGTGCGTACTTATGTCCCTTTTCAAGAAGGTGTATCTCCTGATCGGTAAAATTAATGGATTTCTGATTGTTTTGTTATTTTCTGGCTGTTCGTAGATAATGATCTGTTGATGTAAATTAGTACTAACGGAAATATTCTTGCAAAATTAAAAGTTTATATTTAATGCCTATCCTTTATTCAATATTTTTGCATTATGGACCCGTACCAAAGTAATTGTTTAAATGTGGATTATTACATACTCTCCACACCATATGTACAAATGCACCGCACGCCACTGGTAAAAGGGTAGTGCATAAAGTATAGATACTGTGGGTATGATACGCTGCTCGTGTATTGGAAAATGGAAATAAAGTCAATTTATTTTATGGAACACAATATTTTATACCAGAATGTACTAACATACCTACTATTGTCCTAAACTCTATTAACTAGAAATGAATATACGGACCTACCGTATCATAGAACAGTGGTTACTAATCATAAGGCTAGCGACGAGTTGAGTATGCTGAAATCTATAAAAGGAAAAATCAAGGAGGGCGATGCTGTGATAATAAAAGCAGACAAGAACGCTGGAATGGTTTTGATGAGAAATCGGGACTATATGGAAAAGATGGAATCGTTCATTGCTTCTAATGTTTTTAGACCATTACAGAAGAATCCTTTACAAAAGCTCATTTCCTCCACTAAACAACTTATAAACGAAAAGGATGAAAGTTTGAAGCAACTTAATAACTCTAAGATACCCGCTATGGACATGAACCTCAGACTACCAAGTATGTATGGCCTCGTAAAACTTCACAAGAACGGAGAGCCCATTAGGCCTATTGTTACATTTTATAACACACCTACTAATGGTTTGTGTAAGATAATGTCGACTATACTTACCGAAGATGTTTTCCCGTTGGACTATACAGTAAAAAACAGCAAGGACCTGTGCGCAAAATTGTCCGATACTGACCCTACAGGTCTTACTCTGGTCTCATTTGATGTGGAGAATTTATATGGTAATACTCCCATTCCTTACACTCTGCAAGTACTTAGAGAGAGATTACACAGCTCTAGCTTTACTGATTCGCAAAGTCAAGATATCTTGGACATCATTACTCATATCTTAGACAATAACTTTTGTATATTCAACAGCAAAGCATACAAAATTGATGATGGACTGCCTATGGGGTCTCCTATTTCCTGCGCTTTGGCCAATATCTTTCTTAACGATGTGGAAAATAAATACATCACCTCTAATTTGAATCCTTTTAGGGATCATATTGTGAAGTGGTTTCGCTATGTTGACGACATTTTGTGTGTGTGGTCTGGGAGTGACGATGATCTGAGCATGTTCAAGAACTACATCAACAATATCCTCCCTTCCCTACATTTTACCATGGAGAAGGAAGAGATGGAATCTATAAATTTTCTGGATGTTACCATTAAGAGGTCCCCTAATGCTTTTACTTTTGATATCTATCGAAAGCCCACTACTTGCAGCGCTCTGATCCCTGAGGACTCCTCTCACCACCCTTCTCAAAAGTATGCTGCTTTTCGATATATGGCACAAAGATTATATAACATCCCACTTGGAGAACAGGAAATCCTAAAGGAGAAAAACACTATAAAACTCCTTGGAAGCTTGAATGGCTACGATATAAGAACCATAAATAAGATCATCCTCAAAGAAGAAAATAAACAACACCCATTATATACAAAACCTAGCAAGAGAAATATTAATAAGTGGGTTAGTTTAACATATTTTCCAGGCAATTGTTCCATTTTGAGTAGAACACTTGGTGCAAAAGGAATTGGGATCGGTTTTAAGACTAGCCACAACATAATGAGTGCTTTACAGGAAAGGAGAGTCATAGATGACATGACACAGAGTGGAGTTTATTTGGTAAGGTGTGATTGCTGCGAATTCTTCTATATTGGTGAGACTGGCAGATCTATCAGAACTAGAATAAACGAGCATCGCAAGTGTAAGCATCGCTCTGCTTTTGGAAGGCATCTACTAAATACTGGACATCTTAGTGTTGACGATGCTAATATAGAGATCTTGCATGTGGAGAGAAAGGGATTTAAATTGACTTTGATGGAGGCTTACGAGATTTGGAGGAGGAGTGGTTCCGATTTTCTACTTAACGAACAGGTCGATCTCAATTTCGACCCTTTATTTAAGGCTTGTAACTGTTAGTCATTTATTGCATTGTACAGTGTTTTTGGCTTTGATGTTTCATTTTGTTTTGTTTGACTTCCGTTTGTGCTTCCCTGTTTGTTGGGTTGCATGTGCTGCCGGCTCGTATTTTATAGATTTTCGATTTTTCGCGTTCGGGTTTGTTTGCCTTCGTTTTTCGCCATTTTGTTCATTGGTTCCTGACGCTTTACAAATTGTGTCGCTTTGATTTTGTTTGCTCCTCATATGATTGTACTTTGAAGCTTGTTGTTTTGGTGATTTGTACTTTAGTGAGTTTGTTGCTCCTTGATAATGTTGTGTTTCTGTACTGACTAATTAATCTTTTAGGTTAATTTTTAATCTCTGCTGGCAGTCGTGTGGGTTTTGGCTGATATAGTCTTGTTTCCGTCGTTATGTACATCATCGTGTACATTTTTTAAGGTTTTTGACAGTAAGTCTAGTATAGTTTGTGTTGAGTTTGTGGTTTGATTTTGTATTTTACTGTTTTTAGCGTAGACTTGAAAATGTCCGTTAGGACGAAACTAGTCGTCTACTAAAATAAAAATTTATTTCTGAACAGTGAATGACCTGGGTTCTACTTTACATTTTGCTACCTGTTTTTCTGCATTTGATTATACATGTATTATTATGTTTTGTACATCATAGAGACGAAAATATACAAGTAAAGAAAACACACACATTTCTGTCTCTGAATTTTGTTTAAATGGTTTTTATGCGGAAGAAAAGTTATTCAAAACATAATGGTCCGTCGCATCCGGATTGAAGAGTACTTTTGAAGGCGTGCAACCACACGGAGGGTGACCATTGCGATTTGGACAAGAGTGCTCCAGATTCCGCCACAAGCGACTCCAAGCTGGTTCACATTCAAGGTCGACTACAGGAAGAGCAGCTACGCTACTGATATCTAAACAACAGCGCTTTAGATATAGTAAAAGCAACTACTACAGTTTCTGCAGTTCGAAGTATACTACAAGTTCTACTCCAAGGTATACACAGTCTCATAAGAATCACGAGGAAAGGAGCGGTTGCAGTCTGAACAACAGCGCTTCAAAAATATTTTGTATCAGGGAGATATTAATACATTATCTGAAAAGGAAAAGCTAAATCTAGAACAAAAATTAGAGAGAAACGAAGGACTTTTAACTGATTTTCATGAAATTTTCGAAAAAACATTAGAATTGGTTGAAGACGAAAATTTAAATTCATTATTTGAGGAGCATGAATGTTTTGAAAGCGAGCATGACGATGTTATAACGTTAGCAAAAACGATGTTAGCTAGTGATTGTACAAAACAAATAGCACAGGATACTTCTAGCACTAGTGATGAATTTAAATTGCTACCAAATCCTAATGCGGTCACAGGCATCACTCTACTAACCATTAGTTTACCAAAGTTTAACGGTGCTTATGACGGTATGGGTTGAATTTAAAGACACATTTTCGGCTTTGATTCATGATAATATTAATGTTACTAACATTCAAAAATTTCATTATTTAAGGTCATCATTGACAGGTGACGGTTTAGAGGTTATAAAGTCAATAGAATTTTCCGCCAACAGCTATCGCATTGCATGGGATGTATTATGTGAACGGTATGATAACTCCACACTCATTATTCACAATCATGTAAAGGCTCTTTTTAAATTGGGATGCATACAAAAGGAATCGGCACAACAATTAAGGAAATTATTAGATGATGTATCTAAACGTGTTAAAGCATTAGAAGCCTTAAAAGAGCCAGTCAACCATTGGGATACATTATTAATTTATTTAATTATCTCAAAACTAGATTTAAAAACTTCAGATCTATGGCAAGAATATAAATTTAAAATCAAATCTCCAAAATTCATTGATTTATAACTATTTTTGAGACAGCGCGCAGATTTATTAGAATGTAAATCGAATATGTTTGAATCACATGCTAAAAAGTTTGGAAACCACAAACTACGCGTGCACTTTTAACAGAAAATAGAGATTGTCCAATATGCAAACAAGAAAATTAATTAGGTTATTGTAAGGTAGTTTTAAAGTTAAATGTAAGCGAAAGAACTGCAAAGGTCAAAGATTTAAAATTGAGCTTAAATTGTTTAAAGCCTGGTCACTTTTTGATGCAATGTAATTCTGGAGGTTGTAGAAAATGCAATCGAAGGCACTATACTTTATTACATGTTCTATACAAACCACAGCAGCACAATTCCATTACGGCACAGGCCAATGAAAATAAACCCGAAACAAATAATACTAAAGTAAATCCAATAACCAATTGTAGTCATGCTAACCTAAAAACACAAGTCCTCTTAGCGACTGCTCTTGTAGAAATTTTAGATATTAATCAGAAACCTCATATGGTCAAAGCACTATTGGACCCTGGGTCCCAATCTAGTTTTATAACAAAGAAATTATGTCAACGTCTATCATTAGAAACAATTAAAATTAATCATGCAGTAGGAGGAATAAATGAAAGTGTTTCGGTAATAAACGAAAAGTGCAACGCAACTATTCAAACCCATTATAATAACTTTGAACTTAAAATTACATTCCTCATTTTACCAATAATCACTGGTGATTTACCAACATTTGGATTTAACCTGTAATGGACTGTATTTTGAATTAAGTTATTTATGAATAATTAATTAGTAAGTCATAGAATACGTGTTACGAGTCCATAGCACCCCGATTGCGGAATTAGCTTATAAGACACATTTAGCAGGATGTTTTGTACAAGGTTCATTATAACTGCGAAGCCAGCAATCCACCGTGTCAGCTGAATAATGACACCTTGCAATATACAAAGAAATGTCTGTAGATATATATTATTTAACTGTTAGTCTTAAGATGTTACTTTATTAAACATGTAAAAACAATACGAGTGTTTTATTGGAAGAACCTGGCACTGTACTTAGCCAAGTACATTACATGGCGATCCTGCCAGTTCTTCACATAAGAAACAGTGTAACAAGTGTTCGAGAAAAATGGGCCACTCCAAACAAGAGATAATCGTATCTCAGGCTGAAAATTGTGAGAAATAGTGAAAAGCTACACCCTGGTTCACCGTTGCTATGGTGAAATTTTGGGCAATTAATGGGCAAAAATATGCATAATCCGTGCATAGCGTCCTTCTTATCTGCAAATCCAGAAGGAGTTCCAACGGAGCAACAATGTTTTGGCGAGTTGTGAAAAGTGAAAAGTGAAAAGAAAGGCCATTAAGTGTAGTGTTGTGCGCAACCTACGAAGATAATGTTCTTGCGGCAAAATTAAACACATTGTAAGTTAGAAATTATAAATGATAAATGACAAATAGCCAATTAGAACGTTTTAATATTATTAGCGAAGAACTATAAATAGAAATTTATTAAAAGACAATCAAGCCCGTAGATTAAGTTTCGAGGTAACGAATAAAAAATTTGCAAAGTTAACCGAAATAGAAGAAGAATTTTCAAACGTACGGTTAGAATTTAACAAAAGTATCGGAAAAGTAGAACCAAACGTATTTAAGCGAGCTAAGCTATACGTAGCGGAAATAGAAACATTGATTAGGGAAATTCGGGATAGTTTAGAAAATAGAATAATTAGTATTAATCAAGAAGGAATTTTAAATAGCACCGTCGTAACAATGGCAGAAAAATTCGATTTAAGAACGGCGGCAAGCTTATTACCAACTATGGATAATTCGGTGGACAAAACGAAGCAATTAATTGATTCCATCGAGTTATACGATTCGTTATTAGATGAAGCTGGGAAAAAACTTTTAACTAATGTAGTATTAAAAACAAAATTATCGCAAAATGCTAAATTAAGGTTAAAGACGTCCTACGATAATAATTTAGAATTGATTATAGATATGAAACTTCATTTGTTGTCAAAAAAATCCCCGGCAGCTCTATCAGTTGAATTGCATAGCTCGATGCAAAGGAACAAGTCCGTTGATGAGTTTGGAAAATCTACAGAAAGTTTAATGGTAAATCTAACACTAAGTCAGTCAGAAGGTAATAACGAAACGAAAAGTGTTGCGACCGGCAAACGAAAAGTTGGCTATAAAAGTTTTTGCAAACGGTTTACGTAATCACGAATTACGAACGATTGTCAAAGCTAGAAATTATTCAACATTAAAAGACGCTATTGCTGGTGCAATAGATGAAGAGAATGTACAAAGAGGCTCTTCATCTGCAAAGGTACTCAACCTGCGCGGAAAAAATGATAGAGGTTCGAAACAACCTTTAATACAACCTCCAATTTTACAATATCCAGATTTTTCGGCTGATAATCAACTTATTTTAAGAACAGATGCGTCTGGATTTGCCTTAGGGGCAGTACTTTCAAATGGTAATGATAAACCTGTAGCACATGCAAGCCGTACCTTAAATAAGGCTGAACGAAATTATGGAACTATCGAGAAGGAATTATTAAGTATTTGCTACTCAGTGAAAAAATTTAGGCCTTATCTATTTGGCAGAAAATTTTTGATCCTTAGTGATCATTGTTGTATTTATTCGGTCTGACAAATCCATCAAGCAGGTTAACAAAGTTCCGATTAATCTTGGAAGAATATGATTTCACAATTAATTATGTGAAAGGAAAAGATAATGTCACTGCAGATGCATTATCACGAATAATCATAGACAGTAATGATTTGAAACAATTAGGAGATAATTCAACAGCAAAAATGTGCGCGATAACTCGAGCACAACAAAGAAAAATCGATGATTCTGTGGATTCTTTTAATAATATTCCCAATGAAAACAGGCTTGATCACCCTGGGGTCGTGGAGTTATTGAAACCATCTGTAGACTCAGTCGAAGTGAAGGTTATACCAGAAAAAGAAATAAATAATAAAAATATTGATGTAAAATGTTGTGTTGAATTATGTAATATATGATGAAATGAATGGAATAGTTTACATAAAACAGGCAACTCGATCAACGTCAGTTTTACACACGTCGTTGAGAGACCTGAATACAGTTTGTAAAAAGTTTAATATTCCAGGATTAACAATAATAAAAAGTAACTGCGCAGTACTTTTAAATGATATAAAGAAATTAAAAAATGAGATTAAGAAAACCGGTATAAAAATGACAATCATTAGAGGTACCCAATGCATAACAGAAAAAGAGATTCAACAATTAATATTAAATGATTTTCATATATTACCAACAGGAGGACATGCGGGTATGAAAGCATGTATAATAACGTAAAAAAGTATTACTTTTGGTCAGGAATGTATAAAGACATTGAGAACTTTGTTAAAAAATGCGATTCTTGCCAAAGATTCAAACATTCAAAAGCGCACACAGATCCAATGACAATCACAACTACAGCAACGTCAGCATTGCAGAGAATTTTTCTTGATTTAGTGGGCCCAATTGATCAAGATAATGAAGATTATCGGTATATTCTCACGTTGCAGTGCGACTTAACAAAATTTGTCTAGGCATATCCAATCAAAAATAAAGAAGCAGAAACGGTTGCAAGAGCATTTGTAGACAATTTTATTTTACGGTATGGTATTCCAGAACAGGTCATTACGGACCAAGGAACAGAATTTTTAGCTTCAGTATTTCAGGAAACTTGTAAGTTGTTAAAAATCAAAGCATTAAAATCAACTGCATATCATTATCAAACTCTTGGAGCTTTAGAAAATTCACATAAAAGTTTAGGGGCGTATTAAAGAATGCATACGTTTAAATTTCCAAATTCTTGGAGTTCGTGGGTTCCGTATTGGTGTTCTTCTTACAATAACACTGTTCACACTGAAACTCTATATACACCGGCAGGGATGCACAGACCGCGGGTCCATGTCCTTAGCCCCCCCACATTCGAAATTTCAAAATTTTTTTTCGTCAAAGTTTTGTGCTTGTTTTGTGCTGTTTTGTGCCGCAAACCAAAAGTTTTGTGCTCCATTCGTTTCCGAGTTATACGCATTTTTCTGAAGGGGTGTCGACATACCAGCCCCCCCACATTCGAATTTCGATTTTTTTCTAATGCCAAAGTTTTGTGCTAGTTTTGTGCTGTTTTGTGCCGCAAACTAGAAGTTTTGTGCTTCTTTCGTTTCCGAGGTATAAGCATTTTTCTGAAGGGGGGCTGTGGACATGCCTGACCTAACTTCCAAATTCGAAATAAAATCAAACTTTTTTCGATGCTGAAGTATTGTGCTAGTTTTGTGCTGTTTTGTGCCACAAACCAGAAGTTTTGTGCTCTTTTCGTTTTTGAGTTATAAGCATTTTTCTACTGACTGATTCATTTAGAAGTTCTTTTTCCAAAATAAAAACAAATGGCAATTTTTTCGGGTAATCTTTGTTATCAAACAAAAGAACCATTCTTTACATTTATTCTTTAAAGACTAGTTCTTTCAAATGTTCTCGAGCATTTCGAGTGGTATTTGGCGAATGACGTGAGCAATGTGGGCTTCCAATTTCTCAATCATAGCCGGCTTATCCACGTACGCTTAGGACTATAGGTAGCTCCAAGGAAAAAGGTCTAGAGGGGTGATATCACGTTATCTAGGCCGTCAATCCATTACGGGAAATTAACCGTTCACCGAATTGTTCTGGCAATAAAGCCATGATTTCACGTGTTGTGTTAGTTGTGGGGCAAGTAACACCGCCTGCGCAGTCTTGTTGAAACCAAATGTCGTGGAGATCACGCTTTGATTTCAGGCGGCAAATACGCTGTTATCGTGGTGCGATAGCGGGCGCCATGATGACAGACTACTTGCTTCAGTAGAAGCTGTTCCGGGCTATGTCTTTCCATGATGAAATGTCAAACAATACTGAACAAACCACAACTTCACACGACTCATGCGTTATCTGTCATGAAATCCCTACTGAGTACCCGTTATATGTATAAGTAAGACGTATTAATATTGTTATAATATAAATCTCTAAGGCAATATTTCCGATGTTGGTATAATACCAGAATGCCTGGCATTCTGGTATTCTAAAACTAACAGTCTATTATTTAGCAAGATTGGGTTTATAAATGTACGTAATTTGTGAATATATTATAAATGATAAATAGAAAATAAATTGCCTCCGGGTTATGCCGTGTGCCAAGATTCGTAAATGCTGACGTTTCGCGAACCATGTTGCTTGCTTCTTCAGAGCTGACTGAATACTGCAAAGTGAAAGCCTATGTACTTACTTAAATGATAAATAGTCTGTAAACTTGTTTTGCCATTTTCTGTATATATTATAGTAACCATTTCTATTGGTGAGTTCCTCCAACGAAATATTGCAAATAACTCGAAACAAAAGGAGTACAGACTGCTCCATAGATGCCGCAATTGAAAATTGCTAATAACTCGGGAACGAAAGGAACACAAAACTTCTGGTTTGCGGCAAAAAACTAACAGAAAAGTTTCGTATTAAAATACTTGGATTTTATTCAAAATTTCGAATTTTGGTCAATAGACGCGGCAAACCAAAATTGCTAATAACTCGAGAACGAAAGGAGCTCAATATTTCTGGTTTGCGGCACAAAACAGCACTTTAGGTACATATACTATCAAATATTTGTGACACCTATTTATTTGTTACGTGATAATTGCTCAATGATCATTTATAGCAGCGTCGAGATTTGGCATTGTGAGAATGAAAAGAATGTATAATATATTAACAACTAATATTAAGTCTTTGTGACGTTATAACTACTTACAAGGAACAGTTCAGTAACACCCCTATAAAAATGAGTTGAATAGTTTTTGAGTTATATAACCACAAACAGTGCCGTTAAACTAGTAGGTAGTAGAATTATCAACACGCGGGGTCCATGTCCTCAGCCCCCCCACATTCAAATTTTCAAATTTTTCTTATGTCAAAGTATTGTGCTTGTTTTGTGCCGCAAAACAAAGGTTTTAAGCTTCTTTCGTTTCTGAGTTATTAGGAATTTTCGTTTGCGGCGTCTATGGACCCAAATTCGAAATTTTAAATAAAATCAAAATTATGTAATGTTGTACATTCGTGTTAGTGTTGTGATGTTTAGTGTCGAAACCCAGAAGTTTGGGCTCCTTTTGTTTTTGAGTTATTTGCAATTTTCTGTTGGAGGAAATCAACAATAGAAATGTTTATTATAATATATACAGAAAATGCCAAACGTGTTGTTTACCGACTATTCATAATTTATATGTGAAATCGGGACTACATATTCATAAATTACGTACATTTATATACCCAATCTTGCTAAACAATAGACTGTTAGTTTTAGAATACCAGAATCCCAACAGATGAAATATTGCCTTAGAGATTTATATTATAATTATAACAATATTATTATATGACGGTAAATAAACTTCAAAAGTTGTTATGGAAAGTATTCTTTAATCTTTATTGTATGACGATCGATTTCGACATCATATATGATACAGGCCATCATCAGGTCAAACTAACAAATATTAATATGTTACTTATACATATACTCTCAAATATCTGTGACAACTGAATATTTGTTAAGTGATAATTGCTCAATGATTATTTATTGTAGCGACGAAATTGGCATTGTGATATTAAAAATAATGCATAATATTAAGAAATAATATTAAATATTTGTGACGTTATAACTAAAAACTATTTAACAATATTTAATCGGAATTCCACTTGTCCATTATTTAAGAACAAAGAACAAAGAATGAAACTCCGATAAAAAATGCTGAATAGTTTGTAAGTTATATAGCCACGAACAGTGCCGTTTAACTCGTTCGTATGCATTATCAATACACGCGCTGGGAACCCACGCGGGCTGCCTGCGAGAACCCGGGCCCGGACGAAAGAGAGAGACGGATAGCTCCCAAGTAGAAAAATGCTTATAACTCAAAAACGAAAAGAGCACAAAACTTCTGGTTTGCGGCACAAAACAGCACAAAACTAGCACAATACTTTAGCATCGAAAAAAGTTTGACTTTATTTCGAATTTGGAAGTTAGGTCAGGCATGTCCACAGCCCCCTTCAGAAAAATGCTTATAACTCGGAAACGAAAGAAGCACAAAACTTCTAGTTTGCGGCACAAAACAGCACAAAACTAGCACAAAACTTTGGCATTAGAAAAAAAACGAAATTCGAATGTGGGGGGGCTGGCATGTCCACAGCCCCCCTTCAGAAAAATGCTTATAACTCGGAAACGAATGGAGCACAAAACTTCTAGTTTGCGGCACAAAACAGCACAAAACTAGCACAAAACTTTGGCATTAGAAAAAATTCGAAATTCGGAAGTCGGGGGGCTGGCATGTCCACAGCCCCCCTTCAGAAAATTGCTTATAACTCCGAAACGAAAGGAGCACAAAACTTTTGGTTTGCGGCACAAAACAGCACAAAACAAGCACAAAACTTTGACATAAAAAAATTTCGAAATTACGAATGTGGGGAGGCTGAGGACATGGACCCACAGACCGCGGGCCGCATGCGGCCCTCCGTTGATATACTGGTGGCCCGCCTCACTCACAGCAGCTGACTGCGAAACTTATAGTGGCTTTTTTTTGCCACTAGTGTTCGGCAATGTCTGCAATATCATACCACAATATAAAGATATATTATATTATGGACAGGACACATTAGCCTCGATGCAACCGCGATTCGTTAAAATGATACTACCTATTTTTGTGCAATACTCGATAAACATGAAAATACAAAAATATATATACAGGTAAACGTCGTTTTGTGCCGGTTCGATTTACGCCGCTTCACAATGGGGTATTCCGGTGTTTTTGAAATTGTCATTTTTTACAAAGTATGGGTGCTACTGTTTGCTACTTCACAAGTAAAATATCAAACATTGTTTAAAATTAAGAGAAATCGTTGTTTGAAGTTTGAATTAGGATTGGTCTTTGTGACGTCACAAAGACCGCTCAAAGTGAGCGACTTGACAACGTTGCTATATCTAGGGTGCACGTAGTAAATTTTTGTCTTCTGTTGTGTCAACGTTTAGAATCGCTCGTTTGTTGACACCTGCTTTGGTTATTGAGGTTATATCAAACACTTGTTCAAAATGTATAAACTCCAACGCCGACATTGTTCTGTGCCGGGCTGTAACAGCAGTAGAACAGTAACTCCTGATAAGATTTTCTTTACATTGCCGACTAGCGAAATGAGAGATGTTTGGCTTCAAGTTTCAATGATCAAATCATCTCTCAAAAAAGTTACCTTTATTCGTTGTCAAACAACAGGGTCGCCAACCGTCAACTTGGCCGATCAGCTGTTCGAGAGCTGTCCGCTGTTGCCACCGCTACTAGGGGTCAGTAATCATCGTGTATTTCCGACGGTGGTCGGTGAATTCAAACGAAATGCACTTTTAATTGCAATTATCTTATAGAAAAACTAAATCAAAAAGCTCATAGCTTAACTATATGAATCCTCATAAATTATACAATAGGTTAAACCGAATATCTGCTTAAATTTTGACATGACCGGAATACCCTATTACGCCGGTACCAGACGACAGTAGGCGCCGCGATTCTTTTACACCAGCGCAGTGTTGCCAGGTCTGGGGATTTTTCTCCATTCTGGGGAATTTCAGTATCGTTTGGAGATTTGGGGAATTTGTTACACAATCTGGGGATTTTTTGTTACTTTTCTATTTAGTAGAAATTTGATTTTTTACAGAATTGTTCAAGTTTGTTACATATATAATGGTATATTTTAACTTGACTATTTGGCTCAAATTTGGAAAATAGTTTTGAATACATAGAATGCTGATTATTCCGCAACATATCCAAATTTGACAATAGTTATAAAGAATTTATTGTGTCTACCTCATAGTACTGCAGCTGTGGAGCGTATTTTCAGCGCAAGTAATTGAAATGACACAAAAATGCGCAACAGACTGAGCACGGAGACACTAAATGCGATCTACCCAAAAGGACTTCTAAAAATCAAAGTACAACAAATTTTTATATACCGCATGATATGTTGTGTAAACATAGTAATAGCAATGATA
The DNA here is from genome assembly GCA_963966075.1 of Aphodius sticticus. NCBI lineage: Eukaryota > Metazoa > Arthropoda > Insecta > Coleoptera > Scarabaeidae > Aphodius > Aphodius sticticus. The sequence goes on along the minus strand of OZ014508.1, from coordinate 41,574,212 downwards.
ACTAAGAACCAAAATACGTTTAAGGTTTTTTGCGGAATTTATTTTTATTCGTTGAACTGAATAAACTGCTTTTTTAATTTATTTTTTTTTTTCAATTTTTGGCTTCTGGGGAAAAATATCGAATCTGGGGATATTTTGCCGGTCAGCCTGGGGAAAAATAAATGTTTAACCTGGCAGAGCTGCACCAGCGTTTCCCAATCTTGTCCCGCTCACGTCAGTCTCATAGGTCGCTTCGCTCCTAGGGTTCCGCGGAACCCCGTTTCCAAGCTAGTTTTCGTTTTATTTTTAAGATAAATAAAAGGTATGGTTATATCTTTTATTTTATTATTATTAAAAGAATATTCAATTTGTAGTTTCATTATGGGTGACAATAGTGATTCAGAACCCAAACAATGCGCGAAAAAAGCACGAAAAACAATATGTCTGGGACCTAACCTTATATCGTCCATTTTACGCCGATTTTTTTTACGCCGGTGTTTCTCGGAACGGAACCCCGGCGTAAAACGACGTTTACCTGTACTTATAAAAATGAACAATATGATTTTTCTTTGCGGCCCTTCCATAAGCCTAAATTAATCGATGTGGCCCTTGATCCCAATAAGTCTGTGCATCCCTGGTTTACGGAAAGGAATGTCGACAACCGTCAAATTTAGCAAATGCGATAGATCCAGCATATAATTTTGACGATTATCCAAAAGAATTAAAGTTTAGATTACAAAGAACATGGAATGACGCGAGAAATAATTTGCTGGAATCAAAATTGCAAAGAAAATCGGAAAATGACAAAAAAATGTAGCTTCAAAGATTATAAAATAGGAGATAAAGTTTTATTAAAGAATGAAAGCGCAAGGAAAATAGATCCAATTTTTAATGAACCTTATAATGTTGTAGATGTTAAGAGTCCAAATATTGTTATTAGAATAGATCGTAAGTTAGTAGAAGTGCACAAGAATAGGATAAAATTGTATAGATGATAGGAAAAAAAAATGTATGTACCAAATTTTTTTTTCTCTCTTCCCCAAGGGAGATGTAATGGACTGTATTTTGAATTAAGTTATTTATGAATAATTGTATTGTTTAATATTGGTTTTAATATTCCATCATCTATAAACCTACTCACTGGCGCAGATCACTTCTGGCAATTATTAAGTGTTGGACAGATAAGTTTGGGGAAAAATCTACCAACTCTCCAGAAAACAAGATTAGGATGGATAATGTCTGGACAGATGTACAGCTTTCAAGAAAAACAAAAAACATTGCAACCTTTCTGATAATTTAGCAATACAAAGGCAGCTTGAAAAGTTTTGGGAGATAGAAGAAACTCCAACTACATCTGCCAAATCAGCAGAACAATTGAAGATCGAGAAGCATTTCGTTGAGAACTTCAAGATTGCGGACGATGGAATATTTGTGGTATCTCTACCATTAAAGGAGGAACCGGAAGTATTAGGAGACTCGCGGAGTCAAGCTGAATTGAGGTTGCTTCTGTTGGAACGAAAGTTTAAACATAATCCAGCATTAAAAAGCATTAAATTTTATTGAAAGAATACGAAGATCTAGGACATATGGTAAAGGTGGATGCAGATCAGTCAACCTTTAGATATTATTTACCACATCATGGTGTGCTTCGAGAAGACAGATTAACAACGAAGTTACGTGTTGTTTTCGATGCTTCTGCAAAAACATCAAGTGGAAAGTCCTTAAATGATATTCAAATGGTTGGTCCTGTAATGCAAAACTATTTATTTTCAATACTAGTGAGATTTAGGAAGCATCAATACGCGTTATCAGCAGACATTGAAAAAATGTATCGGCAAGTATTGATAAAAGAGGAACACTGGCCACTTCAACGCATCTTATGGCGGTCTGATCAGTCATTACCTATCGATACTTAAGAATTAAAGACCTTGACATATGGCACTGCGGCAGCATCATTTCTGGCTATACGATCTCTTCATCAAGTGGGTTTGGATCTGAAAGATATTGAACCAAAAATTGTAAATGTAATCGAAAACGATTTTTACGTCGATGACCTTCTGAGTGGTTCAAATTCCAGAAAAAAAGGCCAAGTATATTATTGCTGCAGTTTCTGAACATTTGAAGAAACGAGGATTTATATTTAGAAAATGGATTTCAAACGATGTATCTCTTTTTAATAACGTGACAGATGATTCAATGTTAAAGTATGAATTTGGAACTCATGAAGAAACAAAAACTTTAGGTCTCACATGGCAATGCAGGAATGATCATCTGATTTACAAAATTAGTAAGCCGAAGACAGACAACGTGCCAAAGAGGACAATTCTATCAACAATTGCTAAAATATTCGACCCTTTGGGACTTCTAACACCCTGCATTACTGTCGCTAAGATAATTCTACAACTTTGGAAAGAAAATGTGTCATGGGACGAAGCTATTCCACTTGAGCTGCATACCAAGTTTATAAAATTTCGACAGGATATTGAAGAATTGGGTTACATGGGTTTTGTGATGCTTCGGAAAATGCATACGGCGCATGTATATACGTAAGATCCATAGATAGCAATAAATGAATACATGTTTATCTATTGTGCGCCGTGTGCGCCAAAGGCAAAGTTGTCCCTTTAAAATCCCTCACCATACCTCGATTAAGCGGAGTACTTATTTTATCCAGACTAATGCAAAAGGTTTCAAATGCTTTAAAACTAGACGTTTCCAAGATTATATGTTGGACAGATTCCACCATAGTTTTAGCTTGGCTGAAGTTGTCTCCAAACAATCTGAAACCGTTTGTATCAAACAGGGTGGCAAAAATTCAAGAGTTAACACAGCATTACGAATGGCAACATACCCTGCAGATCCTATTAGTCGAGGAACTAATCCCCATGAACTATTGACTAGTTCAATTTGGTGGCATGGACCAAGTTGGCTGATGGAAACTGAAAATGCAAGGCCGGAATTACAGGTGGTCGAATGCAAAAACATACCAGAACAAAAACACACCTGCTTAACTATTAAAACACATGAATCACTTTTATTCAATAGATTTTCTAATTTGTTTAAACTACAAAGAGTACTTGCTATTTGCCTTCGTTTTAAACATAATTGCTTAAAGAAAACTAACCGTAAATTTGATTCAATTACGTCACATGAAATGCATAATGCTTTATTAGTTTTAGCAAGAATCGCCCAACAAGCAAATTTTCAAGAGGAAATATTAATGCTAACATATCCAAATTTGACAATAGTTATAAAGAATTTATTGTGTCTACCTCATAGTACTGCAGCTGTGGAGCGTATTTTCAGCGCAAGTAATTGAAATGACACAAAAATGCGCAACAGACTGAGCACGGAGACACTAAATGCGATCTACCCAAAAGGACTTCTAAAAATCAAAGTACAACAAATTTTTATATACCGCATGATATGTTGTGTAAACATAGTAATAGCAATGATAACTAAGAACCAAAATACGTTTAAGGTTTTTTGCGGAATTTATTTTTATTCGTTGAACTGAATAAACTGCTTTTTTAATTTATTTTTTTTTTTCAATTTTTGGCTTCTGGGGAAAAATATCGAATCTGGGGATATTTTGCCGGTCAGCCTGGGGAAAAATAAATGTTTAACCTGGCAGAGCTGCACCAGCGTTTCCCAATCTTGTCCCGCTCACGTCAGTCTCATAGGTCGCTTCGCTCCTAGGGTTCCGCGGAACCCCGTTTCCAAGCTAGTTTTCGTTTTATTTTTAAGATAAATAAAAGGTATGGTTATATCTTTTATTTTATTATTATTAAAAGAATATTCAATTTGTAGTGTCATTATGGGTGACAATAGTGATTCAGAACCCAAACATTGCGCGAAAAAAGCACGAAAAACAATATGTCTGGGACCTAACCTTATATCGTCCATTTTACGCCGATTTTTTTTACGCCGGTGTTTCTCGGAACGGAACCCCGGCGTAAAACGACGTTTACCTGTACTTATAAAAATGAACAATATGATTTTTCTTTGCGGCCCTTCCATAAGCCTAAATTAATCGATGTGGCCCTTGATCCCAATAAGTCTGTGCATCCCTGGTTTACGGAAAGGAATGTCGACAACCGTCAAATTTAGCAAATGCGATAGATCCAGCATATAATTTTGACGATTATCCAAAAGAATTAAAGTTTAGATTACAAAGAACATGGAATGACGCGAGAAATAATTTGCTGGAATCAAAATTGCAAAGAAAATCGGAAAATGACAAAAAAATGTAGCTTCAAAGATTATAAAATAGGAGATAAAGTTTTATTAAAGAATGAAAGCGCAAGGAAAATAGATCCAATTTTTAATGAACCTTATAATGTTGTAGATGTTAAGAGTCCAAATATTGTTATTAGAATAGATCGTAAGTTAGTAGAAGTGCACAAGAATAGGATAAAATTGTATAGATGATAGGAAAAAAAAATGTATGTACCAAATTTTTTTTTCTCTCTTCCCCAAGGGAGATGTAATGGACTGTATTTTGAATTAAGTTATTTATGAATAATTGTATTGTTTAATATTGGTTTTAATATTCCATCATCTATAAACCTACTCACTGGCGCAGATCACTTCTGGCAATTATTAAGTGTTGGACAGATAAGTTTGGGGAAAAATCTACCAACTCTCCAGAAAACAAGATTAGGATGGATAATGTCTGGACAGATGTACAGCTTTCAAGAAAAACAAAAAACATTGCAACCTTTCTGATAATTTAGCAATACAAAGGCAGCTTGAAAAGTTTTGGGAGATAGAAGAAACTCCAACTACATCTGCCAAATCAGCAGAACAATTGAAGATCGAGAAGCATTTCGTTGAGAACTTCAAGATTGCGGACGATGGAATATTTGTGGTATCTCTACCATTAAAGGAGGAACCGGAAGTATTAGGAGACTCGCGGAGTCAAGCTGAATTGAGGTTGCTTCTGTTGGAACGAAAGTTTAAACATAATCCAGCATTAAAAAGCATTAAATTTTATTGAAAGAATACGAAGATCTAGGACATATGGTAAAGGTGGATGCAGATCAGTCAACCTTTAGATATTATTTACCACATCATGGTGTGCTTCGAGAAGACAGATTAACAACGAAGTTACGTGTTGTTTTCGATGCTTCTGCAAAAACATCAAGTGGAAAGTCCTTAAATGATATTCAAATGGTTGGTCCTGTAATGCAAAACTATTTATTTTCAATACTAGTGAGATTTAGGAAGCATCAATACGCGTTATCAGCAGACATTGAAAAAATGTATCGGCAAGTATTGATAAAAGAGGAACACTGGCCACTTCAACGCATCTTATGGCGGTCTGATCAGTCATTACCTATCGATACTTAAGAATTAAAGACCTTGACATATGGCACTGCGGCAGCATCATTTCTGGCTATACGATCTCTTCATCAAGTGGGTTTGGATCTGAAAGATATTGAACCAAAAATTGTAAATGTAATCGAAAACGATTTTTACGTCGATGACCTTCTGAGTGGTTCAAATTCCAGAAAAAAAGGCCAAGTATATTATTGCTGCAGTTTCTGAACATTTGAAGAAACGAGGATTTATATTTAGAAAATGGATTTCAAACGATGTATCTCTTTTTAATAACGTGACAGATGATTCAATGTTAAAGTATGAATTTGGAACTCATGAAGAAACAAAAACTTTAGGTCTCACATGGCAATGCAGGAATGATCATCTGATTTACAAAATTAGTAAGCCGAAGACAGACAACGTGCCAAAGAGGACAATTCTATCAACAATTGCTAAAATATTCGACCCTTTGGGACTTCTAACACCCTGCATTACTGTCGCTAAGATAATTCTACAACTTTGGAAAGAAAATGTGTCATGGGACGAAGCTATTCCACTTGAGCTGCATACCAAGTTTATAAAATTTCGACAGGATATTGAAGAATTGGGTTACATGGGTTTTGTGATGCTTCGGAAAATGCATACGGCGCATGTATATACGTAAGATCCATAGATAGCAATAAATGAATACATGTTTATCTATTGTGCGCCGTGTGCGCCAAAGGCAAAGTTGTCCCTTTAAAATCCCTCACCATACCTCGATTAAGCGGAGTACTTATTTTATCCAGACTAATGCAAAAGGTTTCAAATGCTTTAAAACTAGACGTTTCCAAGATTATATGTTGGACAGATTCCACCATAGTTTTAGCTTGGCTGAAGTTGTCTCCAAACAATCTGAAACCGTTTGTATCAAACAGGGTGGCAAAAATTCAAGAGTTAACACAGCATTACGAATGGCAACATACCCTGCAGATCCTATTAGTCGAGGAACTAATCCCCATGAACTATTGACTAGTTCAATTTGGTGGCATGGACCAAGTTGGCTGATGGAAACTGAAAATGCAAGGCCGGAATTACAGGTGGTCGAATGCAAAAACATACCAGAACAAAAACACACCTGCTTAACTATTAAAACACATGAATCACTTTTATTCAATAGATTTTCTAATTTGTTTAAACTACAAAGAGTACTTGCTATTTGCCTTCGTTTTAAACATAATTGCTTAAAGAAAACTAACCGTAAATTTGATTCAATTACGTCACATGAAATGCATAATGCTTTATTAGTTTTAGCAAGAATCGCCCAACAAGCAAATTTTCAAGAGGAAATATTAATGCTAAAGAAAGAAATAAGTATAGGTAATAAGTACTAAAAGCAAGCTCATAAGTTTAACCCCATTTCTTGATGAACATAACGCATTGAGAGTTGGAGGACGCCTCCAAAATACTGAGCTTTCATATGACTCTAAACATCCCATTATATTATCAGGAAGCCATTATCTATCTGAGTTTATTTTAGTAAATGAACATAAACGCTTATCTCACGCTGGAGTACAAATGCTTCTAGCTTCTACCAGGCAGCATTACTGGTAGAACACAAATGCCAAAAACATAGGTAAACGAGTTGTACATGAATGTGTTATATGTTTTAAAGCAAAACCAAAAGGGTTCAATCCACTAATGGGCAATCTGGCAAAGGAACGAGTCACATGTATACAACCCTTTAACATAACCGGAGTAGATTATACCGGTCCTTTAATGATGAAAGACCGTAAAGGGCGTGGTTGTAAACTTATAAAATGTTATTTAGCTGTTTTCGTTTGCTTTGTTACTAAAGCCCTACATTTGGAATTAGTAACTGATCTTACAACTGCTTCGTTTTTGCTAGCTTTAAAACGTTTTATTTCTCGCCGTGGCATGCCAAGTCAAATATATTCGGATAATGGTAAAAACTTTGTTGGTGCAAAAAATGAATTAAATGCTTTGGGTGAATTTCTTATTAATAACCATGAAACAATAATTGAAAATTGTTCCAACCTTTTAATAGAGTGGTGTTTCATTCCACCGTACGCACCACACTTTGGTGGATTATGTGAGGCTGGGTTAAGTCTGTAAAATTTCATTTTCTCAGAGTAGCTAAAAATTCAAATTTAACTTATGGAGAATTATGTACTCTTATGATACAAATTGAAGCTATTCTTAATTCACGTCCAATCACTCCCATCTTACCTGATCCCAATGACCAGTCTTGCCTTACGCCTGCACATTTTCTAATTAGTCGCCCATTTACTCAATTTCCGGAAGCAGATCTAACAACCATTGCTGAAAATAGACTAAACACCTATGAAAAGATCCAAAAAATGAGGCAACATTTTTGGATTCGTTGGCATAAGGAATACCTAAATCAGTTACAGCAACGTGCAAAATGGCGCTATACCACAGGAACCCTAGATGAAGGAGTAAGGCTACGCCCAGACCAGAGCGAATTCCCCGTCGCGTTAAGGTGCATTTATATTATAGCGAACAAAAGCGAACGAACGCATTCGTTCGCTTAAGCTAGCATAATTTACATGGAGAACCAAACGTTTGTTCGTGGATGTTCCAACGCCTGTCGGTAAATACCTGCGAATTCGTTCCTTCGTTCATTCGCTACTGTTCGCTCTAATTTAAATGTGGCTTTAGACGCAGCGAATCTTTCGCAATGTATTTCAAATGAGCCGGTTTCAATATCACGAAGAGAATACAGCGATTCGCTAGCGATTCGCTCTGGTCTGGTCGTAGCCTTATGGTTATAGTGCGCGACGATAATTTACCTCCTTTAAAGTGGTCGCTTGGTAGAATAGTGCGCGTACATCCCGGCAAAGACGGCATAAACCGTGTAGCAACTATAAAAACAGTTAACGGTACCATTAAACGAGCGTTTTCAAAGCTATGCGTATTACCCATAGAGAACAATAATTTAAATGCAGTTTAACGTTTAAAAAGTTGTATTTACGTAATTATTTTTATTATCAATGTTTTATTTTATATACCTAATGGTATTTCAAGGGCGGGAGTACGTAAAAATCTAGTGATGATACCTCATTTAGTTACCTAGTCTATATTAAGTAAACGCAATTGAACGATTTTAAATCGGTGTTTCACCTGCCAAAAAATCCATTCTTAATTGCTTATGGAAAAAATGGGGAAGGTATTTCAGTCGCGCGGAGCGCGACTGTCCCCCTAAATGGACCATTCTACGTTGCGTGAGTTTTCGAAATCGACGAAAAACGACCTCTCGGGCGTTTTTGGTTCAAAATTTTCCGAAACGCGAACGATTTTGGTGAAAGGACCTCAACATTTCAGTAGCTGTTTATTCCGCGTCGTCATGGCTGCGAGCTAGAAACGTCAAAAACGCAACCATAACCTATTCACATTGGTATGTACAAAGCTAAGCGATTTCATTATCTGCGGGGGCCTAAAGCACAAACTCCGTAGTCCGTACCCACAAATAATGTTTGAGAAACCTATAAGAATGTTGTACGTATAATAATAATTATTAATTCGTGATTATTTGCCTTTGCGTTAATATTTGTTCGAAGAACGTGTATCGATCCAATGAATGTTATTTGTGAAAAGTTCGCGTCTCAAACCCAACGTGAAAGCACCGCTCAGAACCTATTTCAACCGAATACGAATACAACTCTTGAGAGGTTACATATTAGATGGCACCACAAGATATTTCTGCTACTAGCGCCCCTAGCGGGCGTGAAATATCGTTATATAACCTATAATTATACATAAGTTTGGATGAACACATGGAGGAAGGGATGAACACTATACAAAATTTAGCTGCAAGACCAAGAAGTAGTAGAAGATCAATAGGGTGTGGAATTGATAGAGGCGCCTGAAAAAAGCCTCCAATGGCTCGGAATATGGTCCCCAGCTAAATTTTGTTGCAAAGGCTGATCACCCACTTCAAACTACTTTGAACTGCCCGTGGTTCTTTCTAATGGTTTCTCCAGATTAAACTAAAATACAGTAAGAGAATTACATGGAATTCATCAATTTGTTGGCAACATTGAGGTTAGTTTTGAGTTTAGAATGCGTAGCTTTTGTTAATTTAATATTTTTGCAGGTAACGTGGTATGATGAAAAGAGTACACACGCAGTGGAAATGGTTCAAGGTCTTTCCGAATAACAGCAACTTGCTTTGCGTAGACAAGCTACCATAACAAAGTGGCAAACAATTTATTTAAGAAAAAACTTGACCCAAAAGATATTGGGCGTACTAAGGGAGTACCGGAGAGACCAAGGGGCCGCAGTCGATAATAATCATTGTTGACAGTAAAGGGATATATTTTGCCTACCTGTACTTTAGATTTGGCTATGACGCAAGGTTACTAAAAATAGATAGGTCTGTCTGGTAACTTATAGCATACGTCACTCAGTTTACCACATGAAGTTAACTGGTATGGAATTTAATGTTTACGTGAGCGTATAAAAAAATACTAATAATTTTAGTTCATTGTTTTCTGAATGATTTATTGGAGATGGGTGATAAAGCCCTCTAAGCTGCAAGCCTTCTAATACCTATGAATTCAAAGAAATTTGAATGGGTATATCAAGTGGTATGCAAATTTTGATATCTTTCGGTATGACGTTAAATTTTTGTAAATATGTAATAATTTAGTTCATGTGGTCACGGCAACCAAATGCATTTTTGTCAGTGAGGTGCAGGCGATAAATCTTAAACAATTAAATGGGTTAAATCATCTCACGATTAGATAATATTAATTTTAGGTATTAGTTTTGGGTATTATATACCTATTGTATTATTACTAGATCTATCATTAAGATTTCTATCAATTTCATTTGTTAACTAAATTGAAAATTATGCATTGAATCCAACTTTGTTCTAAAATTCAAATATGAATATTGTGTTAATAATACTACAATAATAGTAAAATAATACTATTTAGTTATAAAATAATTAATTAGGGTTCTTCAATGATTACTTTAAATGTTGTTTACGAAGGAGGAAAGGTAGACACTGGTATACAAATTTAACATTTTATGTTTTATTTTTATTTAAAAATTGAGCATCTGGCTGTATAGTTTTTGTCCAATATCAAAACAAAAACCAGAACTATAAAGTATCAAAAATTTTATGCTATTGCAACGTTTAGGTCTTCCGCACTTCATAAAATTGAGTAATTTGAACAAATTTAGCTTATTTTTGTAGTTCATTTAAGTCAAGGTTCACGGTATTGGGAAAAATAAATCTAACATTTTTTCTTCAAATAACAAGCATCTTTCATATGAACTGAAAGAAAAAAAATAAATCTTTTAATAATTTTTTCAATAATGTTATCTATATACGGTATACTGTAGTTGCTTGGCCAACCACATGCGTTTATATAAAAAAGCAGTGCACTGTTGCCAGATTGGGGGATTTTCTCTCACATTTGGGCGGTTTCCCTCCAAAAATAGTATCTTTACCTTAGGGATAAAGGAAAGTTTTGAGGGTAAACTAAAGATTGTAGTTGTTAGGCTGACACATGGGACAAATGTTTATCACAATTTATTTTGACGACAATCTCGCCAAATAGTGAGAAATTGGTACCTCATGGCAGGTTATGTACCCAATTTTCAACATTTATTAAGCCTAATTTTATTGGCGGTGGCAACTGTGTTTTTTTGAGACATCCTTCTACATATGCTGTCAATTGATTCCTGCGATCTACCCAATTAACTGATCTACCTAAATAGGCGGTCTACAGGTCCACTAGTCTATATTAAGTAAACGCAATTGAACGATTTTAAATCGGTGTTTCACCTGCCAGAAAGTCCATTCTTGATTGCTTATGGAAAAAATGGGGAAGGCGTTTCAGTCGCGCGGAGCGCGACTGTCCCCCCGCATGGACCATTCTACGTTGCGTGAGTTTTCGAAATCGACGAAAAACGACCCCTCGGGCGTTTTTGCTTCAAAATTTTCCGAAACGCGAGCGATTTTGGTGAAAGGACCTCAACATTTCAGTAGCTGTTTATTACGCGTCGCCATGGCTGCGAGCTAGAAACGTCAAAAACGCAACCACCATAACCTCATCATAACATAACCTATTCACATTGCAGTGGGTATCTACAGAGTTAAGCAATTTGATACAAGCATAATAATTGGAATGATATGGTAAAATTTGACAAATAGCGAATGTCACCGCGCAGTTAATCTGCTACGAAAACACAGTAAGTAAATTAATAGAGATGATTAGCTTTTCGTTTAAATTTGGCCGCCTACTTTACCTCTAATTGATTACAGTTTGAGACATAGCTTAGATGGCACCCATCTACACCAGTCGGGTCTGCGGACAGCGCCAATGTGAAGAACAACCACCTATTACCTAACGTCCTAACCTAATATTTTGATGGTGAAATTTCACAAACAACCGAACGCATAGCATAAGGTGAGTTTATTACAGATTATTTGTAGAACACATTTACTTATTTATTAATAATTTCAGGATGTAAACAAACTGTCGTACAGTAATAAATTGTACGTATTTAGCCCCACATACAAAACATCTTCCAGGTCAAAGTATATCGAAAGACACAGATGGCATATAACTCAGTTCTATCATACCATAGCCCCTACAAACTACAAGAACGCAGAAATTAAAATAGTGTGCGAATTGACAGAGCGCAAGAAAGAAGCCTAGAACGTGAACATCAGCTCATTATGCCAGAAATGAGGATGACTCGAAAGAAAATAAACAAGAACTTTTCCTCTAATCAAACATTTAGTACAAGAATTTTAAGGAATTAAACTATTATATATTATTTTGAGGTTAGATTAATTTGTGTATATTTAGTTGAATTTATTTTAATTTGATTTTTGCGGATAACATCTGCGATGTGAAAAATAGCCTGGAGGAACAAGGAATCTAATTTTGGTTTAAAGAAAGTTATATCAACATTTGTGATTCGGCTAATCGTAAGTCTCGGTCACCCGTAATGTGATTTTCAATTTCATATACATACGCACCAATCATATTAAAAAAGTAAACAATTTCCAATCAAGGTCTGTATTGCTATAACTATAAATGTGGACAAACTTTGGATTTAGTTGGAATGTATTTACTTCAACCCCTTTTTGCACACGGCCAGCTAAATGTGGCATTTTCTACGACTAAAAGGTGGGATTCTACGTAGGTACGTGTAAATTGACAAAACGTTTTCTCAGGGGCGATTATGGAAAAAGAGTCTATTCAAATTAACAGGTACATGTTACGAAGAAATATTTAAATTTGTAAATACTTGATTTTTTTGCTTATTTTATTGTTTTCTGTAATATATACATATGTATACACATGTATAGAATGATGTGCAATCGTTCTACAAATATATGTTAATATGCACAGTCTCTGTAAAGGAACTAATTTAATTTTTAACCTCAATCATATGTTTTACATACTTATTTATCATTGCTTATTTGTTATTTAAAAATACTAATCTTAAAAATACTAATGTTATTACTCTACAATACCAATCTGTATGAGTAGTGACCAATCAAGCAGTACAGTGTATAAAAAAAACTTTTTGGAAAATCAAAGTTTTAAGTTGATTTAAGTTGTCTATGAACCCACATATAACATCAAGATTGACACAATTAAGAAAAAAATAGGTCTCCCACAAGAAGCCTAAAGTTTATATTTTGTTTCAATTGTTTTTTTTTTTAGTAAGGGTAAAGTATTTTTCAAGTTGAAAATTTTTAACTACATATAGATTTTGAAATAATAGTATAAAAATATTACTCTACTGCAAGATTTAGGTCTCCTGCACTTGGCATAAAATTGAGTAATTTTAACAATTAAAGCTTTTTTTTGTATTCCATGTAAATTAACTGGGAACGAAATCTAACAATTATATTTTTTTTTCAAGTAACAGACATCTTTAATTTAAAAAAAAAAAATCAAAAATATTTTTTTTCAATAAAGCTTATATTGTAGATTGTAGTTGCTTAACCAACAACCTGCCAGTATATAAAAAATAACTTAATGTTAAATTTGACAAATATACAATTGACATTATATAAGTTGATAAAAAGTTGTTTCTATGGACCCATGTATACTATCAAGAAATTTTGCCCAATTGAAAGCAATCTAGGTCTTCAGCAAGGGACCTAAATTTTTTTTTACATTTTTATTAAGATCATGTTTGTCACTTGAAAAAAAAAAAACAATACCAACATGTTACGAAGAAATATTTAAATTTGTAAATATTCCATTTATTACTTATTTTATTGTTTTCTGTAATATATACATATTTATACACTGATGTAATTGTTGTACAAATATATATTATATGAACATTCTCTGTAAAGTAACTAATTTAATTTTTAGTCTCAATCATATGTTTTACATACTTATTTCATTATCACTTTACTGGTAATTTTTGCTTTTGTTTGTACAAATGAAGTTACAATAAAGTATGTCTATAATTTAATAGAGGTTTGTTTATTTATTTGTTTTACCAGTTATCATACCAATGTAACTAAATAGTAGGAGAAAAAGGTATTTAAAAATACTTATTATACAGATTCTCCAATATATCTACAATGTTATTAATCTACAATACCAATCTGTATAAGTAGTGACCAACCAAGCTGTAGGGTGTATAAAAACAACTTTTTGGAAAATCAGTTTTAAGTTGTCTCTATGAACCCACATATAACGTCAACAAGATTGACCCAATTAAGAAAAAAAGTAGGTCTCCCACCAGAGGCCTAATGTTTTTAATTTTTTTGAATTGTTTTTTTTTTGTAGTTAGCTTAAAGTATTTATCAAGTTGAAAATTTTTAACTATAGGTTGTGAAATAATAGTATAAAAATATTACTTTACTGCAAGATTTAGGTTTTAAAATTGAGTAATTTTAACAATTAAAGCTTTTTTTTTGTATTCCATGTAAATTAACTGGGAACAAAATCTAACAATTGTTTTTTTTTTTTCAAGTGGCAAACATCTTTATTTAAATCTAAAATAAAAAAACAAATCAAAAATTTTTTTTTGCGATGAAGCTCTATATAAGAGTAGATTGTAGTTGCTGGGCCAAAAACATGCCATTATATGAAAAATAACTTAGTGTTTAATTTGACAAATTGATAATTTACATTATATGTTGATAAAAAGTTATCTCTACGGACCCACGTATACCACCACCAAATTTTGCCCAATTGAAAGCTATCTGGGTCTTCCGCAAGGAGTCTAAAACTTTCTAACATTTTTATTAAAATCATTTTTGCCACATGAAAAAAACAATTGTTAGATTTGTCGTTGTAATTTGTATTGATAATAAAAGTCAGCTAAATTTGTTGAAATTACTAAATTTTAGGCCATTTTATGCAATTTAAGTACGTTGCATTAGAATACTATATTTTTTATACTTTTGTTTCACACCATACGTATTGTTAAAATTATACAACTTGAAAAGAAAAAGCAACCTTCAAAAAGAAAATCAAATTTATTGCGACAAATTATATTTTCTTTTCACTTGCGGGAGAGATTATTTTTTTAATTGAGCCATTTTTGTTGTATATATGAGTCCATAGAAACAACTTTATATCAACTTAAAAGTTTGATTTTGCAAAAAAGTCTTATTTTAAGACAGCCAGTGTATATGCGGTCTATCGATTCTCGCGATGTACCTATTCACTGATCTACCTATTTAGACGGTCACAGGTCCACTAGTAACATGTATTATTATATTTTGTACATCATAGACACGAAAATATACAAGTAA
Source organism: Aphodius sticticus (assembly GCA_963966075.1). Taxonomy (NCBI): domain Eukaryota; kingdom Metazoa; phylum Arthropoda; class Insecta; order Coleoptera; family Scarabaeidae; genus Aphodius; species Aphodius sticticus. Next base: position 41,559,136 of record OZ014508.1, on the reverse strand, counting down.
AGAAAACACACACATTTCTGTCTCTGAATTTTGTTTAAATGGTTTTTATGCGGAAGAAAAGTTATTCAAAACAGGTACAATACATTCAGACATCATAGAAAAATAAGACTGGAATAACTTGGAACTGATAAGATTTTTTTGATAGCGATAAATATTTAATTCTTTAGTTTTAATTAATTATTGATTTAATATTGCTATTTTAATTTTCATTAGTAATCTTATAATACGGATGGTTAATTTATTGATATGCATTTGCATTTCTTCAATAATACAGAAATAAATATCATTATTTGGTATATTTTCCATTTGAACTTTGGGTATGTGATTTTTTCCTTACAAATTATAATAATGGGGACGTCATAAATAGAGAAAAAAATACTATCGGATATTAAATTTAATACCAATGTAAACTATTTGTATTTTGCATGTAAATTTATAGTGTTCAATATTTTGTTATGTTTTTATTTCAATCCTAAAGAATTTGTTCCATTCATTACCTACTTTTCGGGTTGCATTGATGCTCGAAGAGACCCTTCACCACAAGTGTTTGATGTCATAAATCAGACCCCTGTCGTAAATAAAACCTTCGGGTACACACAAAAAAGGTCTTGAGCCGCGTGAAAAATCCACATGGTATGGATCGATGCTAGCATGTACAAAAGAAGCGAGCCACTCGCCGAACGCGTGATTTTTATCCGACTATCTGCATCCGTAGAGACTTCTGGCAATTCGAATGTTAGCGGATTTGGGTGAATGTGGCATCCACTCCACACTCTCCCGATTCGCGGTCTCTCGCTATGTCTCGTGAGAGTCTGGAAGACGTATAAGAGTGTGCGACTGGCATCCGCATCGTGTCGTGAGCGCGGACAGCATGGAGGCGTTGCGTTTTATTGTAGTTCGGATGTATATTCTACGAATAACGAGGTAATTCATGGTATAAACGTTTTTAATACAGTCGTACTCACTGGTATAGATCACAAAATTGGTGATAACAAATTCATGTGTTGCCTTATATCGACCACCAGGTCCAGAATTTGCTTTCTTTCTTGGAAATAATGTATAAATTGTTAATACTTATTGTTGTCTACTAAAAAAATGTGATTTCTATATTCTGGGAGATTTCAACATTGATTTTTGTAAAAATTCAACCACAGATACCGATTTTAAAAATTTGCTTTACGAGTTTAATGTACGTCATTTAATTCATGAACCTACGCGCATCACGCACCATTCAAACACATGCATTAATAATATACTACTATACTATAATACATATCAAACTCAATAATGCCGCGTAAAACCACGGTATTTCACACCGGATATTCGGATCATACTGCCCAAACTATACCATTCGATATTGGTCATTGGAAGCCAGTCCATATATCATACAGGGAATTTTCTATCAACAACGTTAAACATTTTTGTTCCACATTGGCAGAGGAATCCTTCGAGCACGTATGATGTTCATGTCAGTTGGAAGCTGATATGAAATATAAAGCTTCTGTTGCATTTTAATAGCCATTTTATATCTACGAACAACGTAGTAACCGATAGCGAGGTGCTGCTAAAGACTCCTCAAGGGTTTAACCTTAAAATAAAAACCAAATGTTTGGTTTATGGTATATGTATAGCAAATAAGCAAGTGGTAAATGAAACAGAAGATTTACATGAAAGGTGATTGATTTTGTTTTTACTATTATGAGTATGATATTTATTTTAATTTATATTTTTATTTTCGAGGTTACCTGACAATTGCCAGAAGAAACTTCGGCATACTTGTTGTCGATTTTATCTAGGATGTATGTATATCTATAGAAGTAAATTTTCAAATACAATTCTGTATTCGTCGACTATTAAAACAAGTTTTTTAAATTTATTTACTCTACAGTGGGAAGATTATCACAGTTAAATTAAATGACCATTGTTAAAGAATTAAATTAGTATCCAATAAACCAGAAAACCTTTAAAATTTTGTCGAAAAAGAAAGCCTCTTGGGTTTTGCATATGTTTATTGGTTTACTTGGTACTAGTTTCGGATCACAGATCCATCATCAGCCGAACAAATCTAATACAATGAACACATAATTAGAATAAAACCAAACTTCAAAAACAAAATAGTACTTACAGTCAAAGATTCAGTTAATTAATAGGCCGATTCTGTTTTCACTCGTAAAATTCTATAACGTTATAGATCTATAGCATTATAGGTTTCGATAAAAGACTCTTATAGAACTCTATAACGTGTCTATAACTGGTTTATAGAAATGCGATTCTATGGACATCTCTATAAACCGACGCAAAAATGGCCGTCTCGCGACAGCTGATTTCACCAACACAGGTTGAGATTGCACTTTGCTAACCAAACATTTATTGGCAATACCACAATATTTATAGTGTGTGAGCATGTCGCAACATCAATGTTCGTGTGTTATACAATTTTATTAAAATTAAAAATTGAAAGTATATTTCCGCGATTGCCATGACAATGTAAGTTGGCAAACAGTGCTCGTGTTGTCGATGACATTAGTGCCAGTCCGTACATAACCTACATTTCGTGAACCGGGAGTTTGTTGACAAAATTATTTGTAACAATAATTATGAATAATCAACAGATACAGTTGTTTAGTGTTGATAGAGAAAGATCACAACCGGTAATATTTTAGGTAAGTAATAGTAATAACTAATGCATATCTCATATTATTTGTTTTCTTCAGAAACCACATGAGACTGGTACGAAGGCAACTACGGGATTCCCAAGCGAGGCAAAGGTAATAATAATAAGAATGCTGTCAAAGAGCGGTATAATTTTGTTTTATAGTATGTGATTAATCTATTGTATCGTTAGCTTTTACAAAAAATATGGAATTCGACGAACTATAGGAGCCATATACGTTACTCAAGTACGCCATTCGTATTTATAAACAGAAAAGGGAAACATGCACTAACCGTATGCGTATCAACAGGGTCACCCTTGTCCGCATCATCTCTTTAATGTTGGTAAGTTTGATCGTTATATAGTACACCGCTCACTTGACGTAGATATTTTTGTAAATATGTATCATCGGGTTAAAGGTATAAGTCACTAATGATTTACAATACTTGTCAAAGAACATAATTAAAATGAAAGTAAGGATGCAGAACGTAATACTGTAGCTTAGTATTTGTATGTATAGTGTGGAGATGTTAAACCGCGGTAATTAACTTCTTTAACTATTGCTTGTAGTTAAAGGCTAGTGACTTCTGCTCGCAGTATTATTTATATAACTATGTTTCAAGGGGTAGTAGCTATCCTTTGGCGCCGTGGCAGTTTGTCCCATTTGTAAACCCTCCGACGGAGAGGGTAGAAACGTTCAACACTTCATTAGGTTCTGCCCGTAATGTTATCAAATCATCAACTGGAGTTTATCTCATTTCGATGAGTCTTTTGTGCAATTGAACATTGAATCCTTCGTAATGGTACATACCATAGTAATCAAAAATCAATTTAAAAGATTCTCACAAATTTCTAGTGGTTTTTTACGCGCAGTCCATTATCATATCAATGATATCGTACAATGAATTTATGGTTCCAGGGCCTGTTATCAATGATAATACACTCCAGCAGGAAGGCAAGCCTATAATCACAATAATGTATTATATCATATTTAAAAATCACTTACAAAAATAAATAAAACATTTGTTAAAACCTGTTTTTTAAATATTTAATATATATTTATATATATATATATATATATATATATATATATATATATATATATATATATATATATATATATATATATATATATATATATATATATATATATATATATATATATATATATATATATATATATATTTTGTTAGCATCATCGATCATCAAGCTGGCGATAGCGATTAGCAACGTAGTGTTACGTTGGTTGTTAGGATCAATCATCAAGGTGCCGGTCATAGTTGCGTTGCCATGTGGATGAAAATAAAATAAATTATTATGAATGTATTAGATTAGCTGTCAAACGTATGGTCGATTTACGTGTTCTAATTTGTAAACGAATTGTATTGAAAATAAAGCTGCTGTTAACATCAGAAGTGGGATAAGGTTCTTACGCCTGCCCGTAGAAGATGGACGAAGTGCTGGTAGAACTTCTTCGGTCGGTCAGAGCCAATAATCCTGAACAAGTGGAGCTGCCGATCTTCAGACCTGAAAGAGACGACGCTGAAACGTGGCTCCAACAAATACAGGATATAAAGGAGGAGTTTAGATGGTCAGATCTACAAGTAGTAGTGAGGGTGGGAAATTACCTTACTAATGATGCTAAATCGTGGTATGAAAACTGGAGTCCTAGTAAGAGAAATTGGCAGACTTTTAAACGAGATTTTTTGGAAGCTTTTCCTAGAAAAAGAATTCTTGGCACACTACTGTGCGAAGCTGCTAATTTTAATAGTTCTATGTGTAATACATTTGTCAGTTACGTTCACCAAAAGTTAGCGATGCTAAAAAATGTTAGAGCTCAGTGGTGTGTAAAAGATTTAATCGAATTGATCATTTTTGGCATTTCTGAGTATAAAATTCGTGATTCCTTGGTGATGCATAACTTTGCTAGTATTTCAGATTTGGTGAGTTACATAAGTACAATGAGTAAACCCGTTGTAGAGTCGTGTAATAGCAAGGAACCACTGGCAAAAAGGGCAGGTGTGGATCAAAATGTTCGCAATGATAATTTTTCGGCAGAACGTGTGTGCTTTCACTGCGGTAAACACGGGCATATAAAACGTAATTGTCAGTCTTTGCGTTCAAATAAATATAAAGGTCACCCTCGTCATTTTTCGACTAATAATAATGTTTATCGACCAAATCCTTTGTCTACTTCGTTAGAATCTAATTCAACTGCCGATTATAAACCACACAAGTGTGGGTTCTGTTTAAAAATCGGCCATAGCGAAGACAGGTGTTTCATCAAACGTGGAATCGATGGTCGAAAGAAGATTAATCTAGTATCCTCCAACAAGACAGTAGTACCGGTAGTGATTAAAATCGATAACCAATTTTGTATGGGTATTGTTGACACGGGAGCGGATGTGTCACTTATCTCCAGTAAATTTTACGAACACTTTGCTCATAAGGTCGAAAAATGTCAAACGTTGCTATGCGGAATTACTCCGGGTCAATTGAAATCTGAATCAAAATTTACAGCTGATGTAGAGATAACTGGCCAATGCTTCAAGTTGACTTTTTTGGTAGTTCCCGACGAATGCTTAGATTATGACGCGATTGTGGGGTGTGACCTATTTCAAAACAGGCAGCTTGCCGCGGTTACTGACAGAGAGGGAACGCAAATTGTTAGGCGTCAACTTCCTGGTATACTCCGCGTCACTGATAATGAGACACAAATTAATTATAATGTACCAAAAATTCATCTAAGTCGGATGAACACTTTGCTCATAAGGTCGAAAAATGTCAAACGTTGCTATGCGGAATTACTCCTGGTCAATTGAAATCTGAATCACAATTTACAGCTGATGTAGAGATAACTGGCCAATGCTTCAAGTTGACTTTTTTTAAAGTTCCCGACGAATGCTTAGATTATGACGCGATTGTGGGGTGTGACCTATTTCAAAACAGGCAGCTTGCCGCGGTTACTGACAGAGAGGGAACGCAAATTGTTAGGCGTCAACTTCCTGGTATACTCCGCGTCACTGATAATGAGACACAAATTATGTATAATGTACCAAAAATTCATCTAAGTCGGTTGACAGTTCTGTTAAACAAATATACTGGCATGATTGCGAGTGGTACAAATGTGTCTTGTGTCAACAATACTTCGTTGGATATAAACTTAATTGATAATTTCGTTGTATGTCGGCGCCCTTATCGACTGGCTTTACAGGAGAGAGTTGAGGTAAAAAAAAAATAATTGACGATTTACTGCGCAATAATGTTATACGTGAAAGCAATTCTCCATACTCGAGTCCAATTTTGTTGGTAAAAAAGAAGAATGGTGCTTATAGAATGGTAGTCGATTTTCGTGAACTAAATTGTCACACAATTAAAGATAGGTACCCCTTACCTAGAATAGATGATCAGTTAGGTCGCGGAAAGATTTTTACGTCCTTGGATATGTTTTCCGGTTTTCACCAAATTCCGATTAGTCCCGATTCCATTGAAAAGACGGGATTTGTCACACCGGACGGACATTATGAGTATGTCAGAATGCCATTCGGTTTGACAAATGATCCCGCCGTGTTTCAAAGAGCTATTAATAAAGCCTTAGGTAAACTTAAAGATACGATTGCTCTAGTGTATCTTGATGATATTCTCATTCCTTCTATGACTGTAGAAGAGGGTCTACAATCTGTCGAACTAGTTTTAGAATCTCTGAAAGTTGAGGGCTTTTCTTTAAATATTGCTAAGTGTTTCTTTCTACAGTCAAAGATTGATTACTTGGGACATGAGATATCATCTGTTGGAGTACGTCCAGGTTCGCGTAAAGTAGAAGCACTCACTAAAGTAAATTCTCCAGAAAACGTAAAGCAAGTGCGTCAGTTTTTGGGCCTCGCAACTTACTTTAGAAAATATGTCCCTGATTTTGCTACAAAAACATCTTGTATAGCTGCTCTTACAAAAAAAGAATGTTCAATTTGTGTGGACGGAAGAACACGATAAAGCCAAAAAATATGTTGTTGACTGCCTGACATCAAAGCCCCTACTTGTAGTTTTCAATCCTAAGCTACCCACAGAATAAGGGTCTTGCACTAAGTCTCAAAATTAAAAATTAATACGCTCTTTTAGTGCCAAACGTATACCAGAACCGTCCGCAAACGTTTTTTTTTTAAGAAAAAAATCTGTTACGCAATTAATAATATTAAAATCGGTCTTGTCCCTTTAAATATGAACGCGCTGTGATTGGTGTGACGTAGCATGCCTGGTCGAAGGCCACGTGACATGAGCTAGTTACGATGCGATTGTCATGCCTTCACTCTTTCTATAACAGGTGAAAAGATTGACATTAACGTTGGACGTACGTCTTCTTAGACGACTGTCACTTTTGACAACACGCAAAGATTCCATGACCCAACTATACTTATTCGTTATCAGAACGTACACAACGTCTTCCAGATGCTATACATTCAATTCGATGCCGTTCTCGTGCCCGTAGGTCCTATTTTTTCGGCTGCTCTCTACGGCCTAGGCTCGCTAAGCTTCTCACCAATCTTATGACGTCACGGAGCGTTTTGGCGCGGTTTAAACTTTGATGTTCAATAACAATTGAATGCAACAATATTAAGCGGAAAGATTTTTACACACGGTTTTCTTACCACCTAAGGATTTTATTTGTTAAGTTAGGTAAAATCATGCAAGGCCCCTATTGCATACCGATGCTAGCTCACTTGGTTATGGTGCAGTACTTATGCAAAAGCATGACGGCCAAAACAAAGTTGTAGCATATTACAGTAAGCGCACCACTCCTGCAGAGTCCAAATACCATTCGTTTGAGTTAGAGACTTTGGCAATTGTTAATGCGTTAAAACATTTCAGAGTTTATTTAATTGGAATAGAGTTTAGTATAATCACTGATTGCAATTCTGTGAAAGCTACAGAACGTAAAAAGGAAATTGTTCCCCGTATTGCAAGGTGGTGGGTTTACTTACAAGATTTTAATTTTAAAATTATTTATCGCAAGGGTTCCTCGCTGCCTCATACCGATTTTCTTAGTCGTAATCATATTTCGGTCAATAGAGTTTCTCATCATGACAGCTGGTTGCACATAGAGCAAAAGGCTAATGCCGAAGTTCAACAACTTCGACATTGCTGCGGGAAGGTAGGCTTGACGGTAACCAATATGTTGAAAAGAACGGTTTGCTTTGTCACCAAACACTGTTGCCCAATAAAAAGAAAGTTGTTAGGTATTTTGTGCCGAGACATAGTAGGTTAGGGTTGTTGCGTTTGTTCCATGATGAACAGTGTCACGTAGGTACCGACAAGACGCTTGATTCGATTCGAAAGGACTTTTGGTTTCCCAATTTGAGGGCATTTGTCCGAAAATATATTGAGCACTGTTTAGTCTGTGCTGTTAAGAAAACTCGTACTGGTTCCTTACAGGGACTGATCAAATTACCTGAAAAGCCCAGTGATCCCATGCACACGATCCATATAGATTGCCTAGGTCCTTTGCCAGTGGTAGACGGTTATAAACACATTTTAGTTGCTATTGATGCCTTTACTAAATATTGTAATTTACTGCCACTGAAATCAATGACATCTTCTGAAACCGAGCTGGTGTTGAAACATTTTATTTCTCTGTTTGGTGCTCCAAAATGTATAGTCATGCATGCCGGCTTAAATTTTAAAAATTCAAAAATATGCGCTCTCTTAGATGCTTGGCGTGTTGATTATCATTTTATTACTCCCGATATACATAGAGCTAACGGTCAGGTAGAACGGTACATGCGTACTATCATGAACTTAATTCGTGTTGAAACCAGGGTTAGAAAGGACTGGCCGAGTACATTGTGGAAAATTCAATTAGTTTTAAATACCACGACTCAGAGGTCAATTAAGGCATCACCACTACAAGTGCTGATTGGAATTGAATCCAGCACTCCCCTTATTCAAGCTGCTCTTGCGGATTTGGGGCATGATCTGTCCCCTGTACGCAACATGACCATTGATCGTCAACGCGTTTCTGAACGTTTGAATGCTTCAAAGCCAAACGAGCGACGAATAAACCAAAAGCGAAAAGATACCAGGCAGTATGCTGTGGGCGACTTTGTTCTCGTTCATCGTGCTAGCAAAATGCATGCTAGCAAAACGGAGTTTGAGTTTATGGGACCTTACGAGATAGTAGCCATCAATGCACAAGGTAGATATGAGATGAAGAGGGTCGGTAAGAATAAAATTGTCAAGGCAGCCAAGGAACAGTTAAGGCCTTGGCCAGTTGACTGGACATTGTCAGAAAACTTGTCGGATTTAATTGAGCTGTTAGAAGGCGATGAAGCTGTTGATTCAGGTAGTGCATCGCGGTTATTGGCAGTTGTATTAATAACGTAGTTTCCATTTCAGCAATGTAGTCAAGTTTAGGCTTGGTAGATGTATTGAATTAGACAAGACACGTTGCCCCGGGCTCGACCCGAACCTCTGAGCTTGGTCTAGGAATTGATTTAGACAAGACACGTTGCCCCGGGCTCGACCCGAACCTCTGAGCTTGGTCTAGGAATTGAGTTAGACAAGACACGTTGCCCCGGGCTCGACCCGAACCTCTGAGCTTGGTCTACGAATTGAGTTAAACAAGACACGTTGCCCCGGGCTTGACCCGAACCTCTGAGCTTGGTCTAGGAATTTAGTTAGACAAGACACGTTGCCCCGGGCTCGACCCGAACCTCTGAGCTTGGTCTAGGAAAAAGTGAAGTTGTAAAGTTGTAAAATAGTCATGTTTGGGCTAGTATACAGGCAGCTGCTTGCCTGTTAAAAAAATTGTTTTGACTAAACGTTATATTGTATGTGTTTCAGATGATGAAGTCAACTGTCCAGCCATGTCTGGTAGAAGTAGTACACAGATGTAGCTGTTTCGAGAGCGAAACACGTCAGAATGGCCGTGTTAGCATCATCGATCATCAAGCTGGCGATAGCGATTAGCAACGTAGTGTTACGTTGGTTGTTAGGATCAATCATCAAGGTGCCGGTCATAGTTGCGTTGCCATGTGGATGAAAATAAAATAAATTATTATGAATGTATTAGATTAGCTTAGCTGTCAAACGTATGGTCGATTTACGTGTTCTAATTTGTAAACGAATTGTATTGAAAATAAAGCTGCTGTTAACAATATATATGTATTTATTATAAGATATAATAACTTTTTAATCAAATGTAAAAGTTGGATTTTGATATTTGAACTTTGCAATTTCAAACTCCAGCTCGCTTCTTTTTATTTCAAACAGTTCCTTCTGTAGATCTTTGAATTATTTAAACTGCTCAATGGCACCTTTGGTTTCAGTATTTCCTTTATTGACGGAAGTTAGTAGTTGATTAGCCAGTTCACTTAAAGGTGTTGGGCGATTCCTTGTCTTTGGTGTTTCGTCGACGGTTTGTGGGTTATGATAAAGCGTATGCGCTGGGACATTTTTTGTCTGCACCACATAGTCTATGATATCCGCTGCACCGCTTCATCAACAGCGTCACCCTTGTACGCATCATCTCTTTCATTAATGTTTACCTCTGCATCTATCACAACCCCCTCCCCCCCCCCAAGTCCTTCATAGTCCGTCACACCATGCATACCGGTGACAGTAATAGCCCTTTTACACCCGTGCAATTTTAACCTGCAATCTCAATCATGCGACAAATCGCATGCGATTTTTCGTTTTACACTATGCAATTTTTGTATATATAGGTTATATGAAAAAATCGCATGGGTTTAGAATCAGTTCTAAATCCATGCGATTTTTACGTGCGATTTTAGTAACTTTCTAGGAACTTAAGCCAGAAAACATAAATGTAGTAGTGGTACCATTGCTGATAGACGCGTAGCGTAGGCCCAAGCGAAACATAACCTATTCCGCTAATTGTTTTTGTTCGTGCTTAGTTTGAGACGAGTTTGTTAAGATGTCGAAGGAGAATCAAGAAGATAAGAAGGAAAATATTGATAAATTCGTGTGGTCGAAACCAATTACTGAAGATCTAATCGAACTATATCAGAACCAACCAGTCCTCTACTGTTCTTCTGTGCCAGAGTACAAAAACAAAAATATAAGGCTAGACGCGTTAAATGTAATACAACGAGACTTGGTGGCGAAAAATGCCTTAGCTGCTGCACAAGTCCTCACAGTTGAAGCAATTAAGAACAAAATACATAATCTAAGGACGCAGTTTTTTAAGGAGTTGGGAAGAATTAAAATTAGTGAAAAAAGTGGTGCCGGCACGTCGGACAGACACACACCAATATTGTGGTATTATGAACATTTAAAATTCCTTCAGGAATCAGAGGCAACAATGGAGTCGGAGTCAAACTTACCAGAAGTCACGCTACAACCGGAATATATTATGGATAGCGAGGATAGCCAGCCGGAGCTCATATTTGATGGCACGGTTGAAGATTTCAATTCTTCGGAAATTTTGTCACCGACACCCAGTAGCTCAAGAACGACTCCAATGGCAAAAACAGCAAAACTTATCCCTAAACCCCAAGAGGTTGCAGAATTAATTAGCGCTACAACCAATGCACTAACAAAACGTGTCCAGTCACAAAATCAAGAAGATGATTTAACGTCATTTGCCAAAACCATCGAACACGAATTAAGAAAAATTGCAAACCCGAGCTTTTTAAGAATGGTGAAGAGAAAGATTTTTAATATTGTGTTGGATGGCCAAGAGGAGCATATGGAGTAACCCTCTATTTGTTTACTAGAATTTTTTTATTTTTGTATATTAACTATTTAAAATTTTTTTCTTAAGAATAAAATAATATTGTATTAGCAAGTGTATTTTTATTTAATATAATGAACCATTTATAATGATTTTAATATACTATAATAACTATACTATAAATAATAATGATAATAACAGAATTAATGTTAGTTTGTGCCAAGTCATACTGCTCATACTGCCAAGGTACTGCTCCTTCAACACTATTGAAAAATTCTAAAAACTCCTGACTGTTGTCTAAGGCTGAACGAGCACTTCTGTTTCCAGCTACAAAATGCATATTTAATGACGTATCGCCTATCGATGTTTCATCTCGTATGCCACACGTATTGGTTGGGGCATTCTGTTCGTAGAAAATTATGCAAAACTATACAAGTCAAAGTTCATTATTTACTAAATGTAGATATATTCTTGATGTCAAATGCGACCGATTAAACCAAAAATCCCATAGTAAAAAGTGCTTCCTTAAGAAGTTATAAGTTGTTAAAGGTAGAACATATATTTCTTGTTTTGCCGATCAAGCTGAAAAGTGGTACCCTTAGGCCTTTGGAGACGCCAAACATGATAACAGTATTAGGACATTTGCATATTGTAGAGGGAGCTGTCGGCACCTTTTCTGGGGGAATAATAGCATGATACTTTTATTATTATTATGACTTTGGGCGGGACGACTAAAAATTAATGATACGGACGTTAATTTTACATAAAAAAATGTTTACCTATTTTATGGCGATAAAAACCACCGTTTTCAAGAAAAACGCAATTACACAGTACAGTGTATTTAATAACTGTAGCTTATGCAATGTTATTCTATCAAGTTACTATGTGTCAAACGTAAATGCATTTGTGTCAGTTTGTTTAACGATACTGTATTTAATTGATTATTTCACAGCTCATTACATATTTGTAGTATTTTATCACAAAAAAATATGCCTCGGCATAATTTTTCTTCAAACTCGGAAATGACCGATATGGATACTGTTTATGCTCAAGAGCAATTTAATGGAGCAGCATATCAAATCTATTGTATACCGACAAGTCTACTAATACTAGGCAAGATTTGCAAAGACCGATTATTGACGTAGGAAATGAAATTAGAAATAACTTTGAGTCACTTTTTAGAGTACGACAAAACTTAGGAAAACGTTGTGAAAGATGTGTTGAACTAAACGGTGGACATTTTAAAAACCTTATAAATTTATAAATAAAGAATAAGTAAAAATTAAGTTTAATTTTTTGTAATGACATACCTTTTAGCAAATACACAAAATGTTTAATTGCGTTTTTCTTGAAAAAGGTGGATTTTATCGGCATAAAATAGGTAAACATTTTTTATGTAAAATTAACGTCCGTATCATAATTTTTAGTCATACCGCCCAAAGTCATAATAATAATAAAAATATCATAATAATACTACCCCTGAAAAGCTGCCGACAGTTCCCTCTACAATATGCAAATGTCCTAATACTTTTATCATGTTTGGCTTTTCCAAAAGCCTAAGGGTACCAATTTTCAGCTTGATCGGCAGTTTCTTTTCTGAAAGTATACGCAAAACAAGAAATATATTCTCTATCTTTAACACCTCTTAACTTCTTAAGGAAGCACTTTTTACTATGGGATTTTTGGTTTAGTCGGTCCCATTTGACATCAAGAATATACGGTTAAGCTGGGTCCCATTACTTTCCTTACACCCTGTATACAGGGTGAGTCACTAGAGTCGCGGTGGTAGATATAGCAATTATCTTTAGAGATGGAAAAAAATATTTAATACAAAAGTTGTTTGGCATATCATTTTCTACAACGTAAAATTATTTTCATTTATACTGGGTGTTGCATTTAGGCGTAGCAGAAAATAAATTAACTTTTTTAAATGGAATGCCCTGTATATTATAACATATTATGATTGCGAAGAAAATTGTCTTACTAATTGTATCAGGTGATATTGACGTAAAGCTAATAGTTTCTGCAATATTCAATTTTTTATTAAAAAAATGGCCGTTGCAGGCCTTTTCCGAAAACTACGTAATAGCGTCATTTTTGCAGATATTTTCTTACAACTTTGTCAGAAAATAACCAATACTAATAGGGAGGTGATAGTGCCCAAAGAAATTTGATGCGCTATACAGGGTGTTCCTAGCACCTAATCAATTTTGATATTTTTCAAATGGCGTTTTCTTGAGTTTTTTAAATGGAACGCCCTGTATATTATTTGCTGGTTGCATTTCCCATTAAGTTGCCTTTAATTTATATTAAGTGTGGCATATACATATTTGTACCCGTTTTCGTGATATTTGGAATTTAAAGAAAATGTGTAATAAAGTATACCAATACAGTGCTTTAATATTACACCCTGTATAACTGAGTTAGTTTTTTTCATGTATTTTGTTATAATATAAATAAATTATAAATGTTGGTAAAGTTAAAAATGCTATTTTTTATAAAGATACATTTAAATAGCAGAGTTACGCTAATATTTTAAGTTAGCTTAGATTTACTTAACCTGGTTGTCATGGAAACAAAAACAAATAACAGACGTGTAGTTATTGCTGTCAACAGACTTAATATAGCTAACCAACATTTGTAATCTCTGTTAACGATGAATTTTAATTATACTAAAGAGGAACTGATAAATATTATTTACATCTATGGAGAAGCCGGCAAAAACGCTCTACTGGCCTCAAGAATTTACGCTCAGCGATATCCCGAAAGACGGCATCCCGATGCAAGAACAATTAATAGAGTTCGGGAACGTTTTGAATCAACAGGTACTATTACTTACAAAAAAAGAAAAAGAACAAAAGCGGCGACACATGAAGAGAATGAATTTCTGGTAGTTGCTAGTGTGGTAGAAAATCCATACTCAAGCACTAGACAAATAAGAAATCAAGGAATAACCCAATCATCTGTGTCCAGAATAATACGGCGACACAAGTATCATCCATATCATGTGCAACATGTAGAGGAATTGAGCGAAAACGATTTAGAAAAGAGATTAAATTTTTGTAATTGGGCAGCTGCTAAAATTCAACAACAAGCAAATTTTTTTGACTTTGTTCTTTTTACTGATGAAGCTACGTTTCATAAAAATGCGTATGTTAACCAACATAACTTCCATTTTTATGCAACAGAAAATCCTCGCGTTATCAGGCCTTTGGACTATCAACATAGATGGTCACTCAATGTATGGGGTGGAATAGTAGGTACCAATTTGCTAGGGCCTTACTTTTTTGTGGGTTCCGTAAATGGTCAAAGCTACTTACATTTTCTTAACAACCATCTACATGAATATTTAGATGATTTGCCGCTTAATATTCGCCAAAACTTAATTTTCCATCACGACGGAGCCCCACTCCACTTTAGTCTGAACGTAAGACAATTTTTGAACAACCAATACCCCAACAAATGGATTGGAAGAGGAGGCCCTACGTTATGGCCGCCAAGATCTCCTGATCTAAATAAGTTGGATTTTTTTTGTGGGGTCATGTTAAGGAATTAGTATACCAGACACCACCTACCACACAAGACGATATGAAGATTAGAATGAGAAATGTTTTTGCTGACATCAGAAAAAATAAGAGAGAGATGTTAAGAAATACTTCGAGATCTTTTACCCATCGGATTAATGCTTGTAGAAGACAAAATGGAGGGCATTTTGAACACCTACCAAATCAATAACTAGTTGTTGTCTTATCTTTAATTGTTATAGTTTTTTACTAGTTTTATGTTAATGCTTATCAAGTTTAAAAAATAGTTTAATAAATGTTATTAGTTGTGGTTTCTCTTAATTATTTGTTTTTATTTAATTTTTAGTTGTCTCAAATTATATTAATTTTTCATATTGAGTAACTAAATGGTAATTCCATGTACTTTTCAATTTATTTTGAGCAATTCTGTCAGTTTTTTAATTCAACAAAAGTATTTTTTTCCTTTCTATGTTCTCTTTACAAAAAAAAATCATTAAAAAAGAACCATGTTATGCAGGGTGTAATATTAAAGCACTGTATTGGTATACTTTATTACACATTTTCTTTAAATTCCAAATATCACGAAAACGGGTACAAATATATATATGCCACACTTAATATAAATTAAAGGCAACTTAATGGGAAATGCAACCAGCAAATAATATACAGGGCGTTCCATTTAAAAAACTCAAGAAAACGCCATTTGAAAAATATCAAAATTGATTAGGTGCTAGGAACACCCTGTATAGCGCATCAAATTTCTTTGGGCACTATCACCTCCCTATTAGTATTGGTTATTTTCTGACAAAGTTGTAAGAAAATATCTGCAAAAATGACGCTATTACGTAGTTTTCGGAAAAGGCCTGCAACGGCCATTTTTTTAATAAAAAATTGAATATTGCAGAAACTATTAGCTTTACGTCAATATCACCTGATACAATTAGTAAGACAATTTTCTTCGCAATCATAATATGTTATAATATACAGGGCATTCCATTTAAAAAAGTTAATTTATTTTCTGCTACGCCTAAATGCAACACCCAGTATAAATGAAAATAATTTTACGTTGTAGAAAATGATATGCCAAACAACTTTTGTATTAAATATTTTTTTCCATCTCTAAATATAATTGCTATATCTACCACCGCGACTCTAGTGACTCACCCTGTATATATATATATATATATATATATATATATAGGAAAGCTGGTTAATCGACGGTGAGATATAAAGGAGAAAGGTATTTGTCGGGCAATTCCGTCATACTATGATCGAAAACATAAAAACGAACAGTTGCTTCTTCGATCTTCGATCTTCGATCATAGTATGACGGAATTGCCCGACAAATACCTTTCTCCTTTATATATATATATATATATATATATATATATATATATATATATATAAAACTTTGAAATAGTTAATACAAGAAGGCGGTAATTTTTTAAGTTAAAAAACTACAGCCACGCCTGGGATTCGAACCCAGATATACGGATTGCCGGTCCGATTGGCTGTAGTTTTTTTAACTTAAAAAATTACCGCCATCTTGTATTAACTATTTCAAAGTTTTATATCAATATATGCAGGTTTCTGCAAAGAATTAACATCCATTATATATATATATACACAGGGTGTCCTGTAAAGGTGTTTCGAAAATTAGGGAGCTGATAGAGGTCGTCACTGCTATCAAAAAAGTGTATATGCACTTTTGGCATTCGAGGCTTCATTAAAAAGTTATAGCTTTTTTATTTTTCAGTTTTATATTCTGTTAAATAAACAACGCCGACTTTGTAATCATTTATATTTATAAGGAAAAATATAACTGATTACAAAGACGTTGTTTATTGTATTTTAAACCTGTGAGCGTGTCGATGTGTTCTGGACAGTGCCTTTTCGTCATTGCTGTTAATTTCCTTGTTCAGGCTGACTTCTCAGAACTCTAGTTGTAAGTTAATTGCTGGTTGTAGTCATCACTCTGTAGAAGCCTGGATTTTTGTTCTTTCAGCCTGTTCCCGATGAAGCTTTTATATTAAAGCGAAAATTCGATCAAATCGATCTTATTTCGCCCTGGACCTTTTTTAAATAGAACACCCTATATATTATTACATTTTTTAATTCTAAGATTAATTCTAAGAATTTTTTATACGAATCATTTTTTATAAAATGCTTTATTTCTTAATTAGAAGCTATTAACCAAAAATAGTCAAAATTACCGGAACACCTAAATAATTCTCCAACCGCAAACAAATTCGAAAAATTTTTTGGGCTTAAAGAACCTCTCATTTAAATATAGTTTTAATATACACTGTGTTCGTTTTATTATTGAAATTTGCAAACCATGCCATTTTCCAATAGAACACTCAGTAGATTTTTATTTTTTTTAATTCTAAGAACATTTTATATAAATATTTTTTATTAAAATGCATTATTTTTGAGTTATGAGCAATTAAGCAAAACTACTAAACTTCAAATTAAGAATATTTTTCCACATACATACACATTTATTTTATTGTGACAGATTGAACATTTAATTTAATTTTATTTAATTGTGTTATTTTCTCTTAATTTTTTTTATTTTTTACCCGTTTGATTAAAGTAAAAGTTCATGATTAATTGCTTATAACTAAAAATTAAAATTTTATAAAGTAATAATTCCAACATAACATTTTTAGAATTAATCTTAGACTTAAAAAATGTTAAATATACCGTTCTGTTAGAAAAAGGAAAGGTTTGCAAATTTCCATAATAAAATAAACACCCTGTATATTAAAAATATATTTGAGCGAGAGGTTGTTTAAACCCAAAGAAGTTTTATTTGAATTTTTTTTTATTTTTTTTTGCTGTTGGAGAATTATTAAGGTGTTCCGGTAATTTTGACTATTTTTAGTTAATAGCATATAAATAAAAAATTATGCATTTTATAAAAATATGATTCCTATAAAAAATTGTTAGAATTAATCTTAGAATTAAAAAATGTAATAATATATAGGGTGTTCTATTTAAAAAAGGATAGGTTACGGAATTTCTATAATGAAATGAACACTCTGTATATTGAAAATATATTTAGACGATAGCTTGTTTAAAGCCAAACAATTTTGGTTTGAACAAGTTTTTGATATTTCTTACGGTTGGAGAATTATTTAGGTGTTCCTTTAATTTTGGCTAACCCTGTATATATATATATATATATATATATATACAGGGTGTTTACGGTCTCGTGATTTTATTTTCAAGGGGTGATAAAACTTCCTAATAGAAAGCCATTAACGTAAAAATGTCTTAAGAAAAGTTGCATAATAAGAGAGATATTACGGTTAATTTTTTTTTTTTTTAGGGGTGATTATACACCTTGAAAAAAAGTTATTAAAGCTAAAACGATTGACAAAGTACTTGTACAAAGTAAATCTAAATTCAAACGATTAAAAGTTATCATTGAATTTTTTACTAAGTATGCTGATGTCACAGAACTGCTCGGTAGGTTTGACATAAATTCTCCCGAATAAATTCTAATAAGGAAAGTAAAAAATGGTCCTTCGCACCAATAGTGAATACGTTGACATGTTGTTAATTTATGCGGAAGTACGCCAGTATTCTGCTGCTGCCAGTCGATTGTATGCTGTGCGGTTTCCTAACAGATCAACACCTATTTCACAAAAATTTACCGCTCTAGTAATCCGTGCTCGAGAAACTAGTGTACTGCAGTAGGTGTGGAGTCGGTATGGCTGACCTTGAATGACCCCTAACTCCAGTGGTACTCAAACTAGGGGCCACGCGCCTAACTCCAGAGGCTCTCAAGTTCAGAATGGGCCCCCTTCGCCCCTCCAGCTAGGGCTCCGCCCCGCTATGCCCCCCTCGCCACTCCACCTAGGGCTCCGCCCCCAGGGCCCCCTCGTTAGAGCCTCCCAATTTTGAGGTTAGAATTCCCCTCGATGCACCTTTGAGATAAAACCCCTATATCTCGAAAAGTAAGGGGCGGATCGAAAAAATAATTGAAAAAACACCCCCGCCACAGAAACCCCCCTGTCGGTTTTGACAAATACGAACAAAATGGCGTTGTTGAATTTTCCGAAAAGGCCTTAGATCTATCACTTTTGAAAAGTATGACTCATTCCTCTATCTTCTAAATGGGTTGCCGGATCGAAAAAATAAAAACACCACAGGGTTTGCTATTGGGGTTGTATATACGAACGTAAAGAAAAACGGCCAAAAAGCCGTTATTATTACGATTTCAAAAATAACTTCCGGTTTTGGCGACAAATCCTTATATCTCGAAAAGTAAGGGGCGAATCGAAAAAATAATTGAAAAAACACCCCCCGCCACGGAAACCCCCCTGTCGGTTTTGACAAATACGAACAAAATGGCGTTGTTGAATTTTCCGAAAAGGCCTTAGATCTATCACTTTTGAAAAGTATGACTCATTCCTCTATCTTCTAAATGGGTTGCCGGATCGAAAAAATAAAAACACCACAGGGTTTGCTATTGGGGTTGTATATACGAACGTAAAGAAAAACGGCCAAAAAGGCGTTATTATTACGATTTCAAAAATAACTTCCGGTTTTGGCGACAAATCCTTATATCTCGAAAAGTAAGGGGCGGATCGAAAAAAAAAATAATTGCAAATTCACCCCAAAGTCGATATATACGAACAAGATGGCGTCGTTGAATTAGAGGAGAAGGCTCTATAACAACCCTTTTCAAAAGTATGACTACCTCCGTAGTCAGCGGGGCTCAAAATTTGTTGCCAACTTCAGAGTGGTCCCCTTAGCTCTACCGCCTAGGGCTCTGCCCCAAGGCCCCCTCATCAGAGCTTCCCAATTTTGAGGTTAGAACGCCCCTCGATGCATCTTTCAAATATTCCGCGCGCCACTTTATTGTTAAACTTTTTGTATTTGAAAAAGAAAAATCACTTAATCTTTCATTGAAAAAAAAAGTCTAATTCTTAAAGAAAATTATAAACATTAATTATTAGCTTAATCTAAAAAATAATCCAATAACTTTGGAATCTGGATATCAGAGAATTTTTGCAAATTTTCAAGTAGTTACGTACGTAATTTGTTAAAAATACAATAAATGGGGCCTGTACGTAGAGTTGTGAACGAAGAACGCGTAAATTAAAAAAAAATATCTGTGTAATATTGTTACGTAGCTCGTGATAGGGATGGTCCAGGCCAGGGTGGATGAAAATAAAACTCACACTGGGGTTTTACATACTGTATAATGTGTACGAGACAGTCCAAGAAAACAGCTGAGAAGGCAGGTCACTGCCTTCTCGTACGGGTGTCGGATGTCACACTCGTGAATACAGACAAATAACAATCTTCTTTGATACTCCGCTATGCTTATACTTATATCAATTGTCCAAATACGTTACGCCCATTAATTAGGTTACCAAACGTCGAGGTTGTTCACTTGATTTTTGTGCAAACGCGGCGTCTGGATCCCGTACTTGGGAATTGCAAGTATTGAGCAATTCGGGTCATTGGCTTTGTTCTTTTATAACTCTATTCGAACATAATGATAAACTCGTCTTAATTTACTTCGTAACAATATCTGTTTTGTTCTAGAATATTCCAATATGACGTAATCATCGATGCACACGCAAAATGCGTACAGACTTGATTTTCTCGCTCAAAGATAAGACTAACCACAACGAGGAAAAAACAGTGTTCGTCAATTTACACGTAATCTTATGACAGAATGTCCCGTATAGCGCCTAATTTGAAATTTAACATTGTTTCTTATGTAAATCAGGCACAAATTTGATGAATCTCACTAGCATTTGTCTGCAATTAATAAGCTTCGTTCCTATGCTAAAATTTATGGGATATAAGGAATTAAAAAATGGTCGGTGATACAGTGTGCAAGTTTTAATTTCTCCAGAAAATGTTATTCTATATACAAAGTTTTCGATGATCTAAAAACTTCCTAACCACAGTCAGAGTTTTGGTTTTAGTAATTTTAGCAAATAGGATAGTAAACAGCGAAGAAACAGTTAAAACTTTGTAAGAGTAATCTGTATTTGATTATATTTAAATTAAAACTGTCTTAGAGAACTTTGAAGAATTAAAATTAGAATTAGACCATTTATTACTATATACCAACACAAAATTGTTATGTGAAAATACGACGAGCTCGAGGAAATTTTAACGCTTCATCAGACAATCAGTAAAATATTCAAATAATATATTGAAATTAATAATCGACACAGGTGCTTCAATTAGTGCTCTCTTCGCATCATGTGTAAATAAATTAGAATATGTTGACACAACAAAGCGAATAGTTATTGGAGCATTAGCGCCTCCATTTATCCTCTTAGCGCCTCCATTTATCATCTTAGCGCCTCTAATTTAAATAGTCGTTGTGCCATAGATAAAAACGATGCTAAAATTAATGGGATATAAGGAATTAAAAAATGGTCGGTGATACAGTGTGCAAGTTTTAATTTCTCCAGAAAATGTTATTCTATATACAAAGTTTTCGATGATCTACAAACTTCCTAACCACAGTCAGAGTTTTGGTTTTAGTAATTTTAGCAAATAGGATAGTAAAAAGCGAAGAAACAGTTAAAATTTTGTAAGAGTAATCTGTATTTGATTATATTTAAATTAAAACTGTCTTAGAGAACTTAGAAGAATTAAAATTAGAATTAGACCATGTATTACTATATACCAACACAAAATTGTTGTGTGAAAATACGACGAGGTCGAGGAAATTTTAACGCTTCATCAGACAATCAGTAAAATATTCAAATAATATATTGAAATTAATAATCGACACAGGTGCTTCAATTAGTGCTCTCTTCGCATCATGTGTAAATAAATTAGAATATGTTGACACAACAAAGCGAATAGAGTTATTGGAGCATTAGCGCCTCCATTTATCCTCTTAGCGCCTCCATTTATCATCTTAGCGCCTCTATTTATCCTCTTAGCGCCTCCATTTATCCTCTTAGCGCCTCCATTTATCATCTTAGCGCCTCTATTTATCCTCTTAGCGCCTCCATTTATCATCTTAGCGCCTCCATTTATCATCTTAGCGCCTCCATTTATCCTCTTAGCGCCTCCATTTATCATCTTAGCGCCTCCATTTATCCTCTTAGCGCCTCCATTTATCATCTTAGCGCCTCCATTTATCCTCTTAGCGCCTCCATTTATCATCTTAGCGCCTCCATTTATCCTCTTAGCGCCTCCATTTATCCTCTTAGCGCCTCCATTTATCCGTTTAGCGCCTCCATTTATCCGTTTAGCGCCTCCATTTATCCTCTTAGCGCCTCCATTTAACATCTTAGCGCCTCCATTTATCCTCTTAGCGCCTCCATTTATCCGTTTAGCGCCTCCCTTTATCCTCTTAGCGCCTCCATTTAACATCTTAGCGCCTCCATTTATCCTCTTAGCGCCTCCATTTATCCGTTTAGCGCCTCCATTTATCCGTTTAGCGCCTCCATTTATCCTCTTAGCGCCTCCATTTATCATCCTAGCGCCTCCATGTATCCTCTTAGCGCCTCCATTTATCCTGTTAGCGCCTCCATTTATCCGTTTAGCGCCTCCATTTATCCTCTTAGCGCCTCCATTTGTCCTCTTAGCGCCTCCATTTATCCTCTTAGCGCCTCCATTTATCCTCTTAGCGCCTCCATTTATCCGTTTAGCGCCTCCATTTATCCTCTTAGCGCCTCCATTTATCCTCTTAGCGCCTCCATTTATCCGTTTAGCGCCTCCATTTATCCTCTTAGCGCCTCCATTTATCATCTTAGCGCCTCCATTTATCCGTTTAGCGCCTCCATTTATCCTCTTAGCGCCTCCATTTATCCTCTTAGCGCCTCCATTTACCATCTTAGCGCCTCCATTTATCCTCTTAGCGCCTCCATTTATCCGTTTAGCGCCTCCATTTATCCTCTTAGCGCCTCCATTTATCATCTTAGCGCCTCCATTTATCCTCTTAGCGCGTCCATTTATCCTCTTAGCGCCTCCATTTATCCTCTTAGCGCCTCCATTTATCCTCTTAGCGCCTCCATTTATCCTCTTAGCGCCTCCATTATACAGATCTGTATACATACCCTGTATAAATTATACAGACCATGTATACAGACCCTGTATAATCACAACAGACCCTGTATACAGACCCTGTATAATCACAACAGACCCTGTATACAGACCCTGTATAAATTATGCAGACCCTGTATACAGACCCTGTATAATTACAACAGACCCTGTATACAGACCCTGTATAATCACAACAGACCCTGTATACAGACCCTGTATATTGACCCTCATTTGACCCGCCGCGACACTCATTTTGGGTTGGGTTTGGTTGGGCGCACCCAACCAAACCCAACTCATAGTCTGTATACATGGTCTGTATAATTTATACAGGGTCTGTATACAGATCTGTATAATGGAGGCGCTAAGAGGATAAATGGAGGCGCTAAGAGGATAAATGGAGGCGCTAAGAGGATAAATGGAGGCGCTAAGAGGATAAATGGAGGCGCTAAGATGATAAATGGAGGCGCTAAGAGGATAAATAGAGGCGCTAAACGGATAAATGGAGGCGCTAAGAGGATAAATGGAGGCGCTAAGATGGTAAATGGAGGCGCTAAGAGGATAAATGGAGGCGCTAAGATGGTAAATGGAGGCGCTAAACGGATAAATGGAGGCGCTAAGATGATAAATGGAGGCGCTAAGAAGATAAATTTAGGCGCTAAGAGGATAAATGGAGGCGCTAAGAGGATAAATGGAGGCGCTAAACGGATAAATGGAGGCGCTAAGAGGATAAATGGAGGCGCTAAGAGGATAAATGGAGGCGCTAAGAGGATACATGGAGGCGCTAGGATGATAAATGGAGGCGCTAAGAGGATAAATGGAGGCGCTAAACGGATAAATGGAGGCGCTAAACGGATAAATGGAGGCGCTAAGAGGATAAATGGAGGCGCTAAGATGTTAAATGGAGGCGCTAAGAGGATAAAGGGAGGCGCTAAACGGATAAATGGAGGCGCTAAGAGGATAAATGGAGGCGCTAAGATGTTAAATGGAGGCGCTAAGAGGATAAATGGAGGCGCTAAACGGATAAATGGAGGCGCTAAACGGATAAACATACGTGGTCCGCTGAAGACTGTTTAAATAACTATTTAATTTTAAACTAAAATTAAGTTTCTGCAAAACTTATTTCTTTAGATTAGTATACTTTGTAAGTTGTTTTTTAATTATTAACTGTCTCAAAATACATTAATTCATCATAAATATTTCTTACGCGAAATACGCCATCTGTTATCGAGAAGCATAACTATATGCGCAGAGGAGCCAGAGATTAACTCCCTGCTACAATGTCGCCCCCTGGAGATCTTCTCCCCTTACTAACCCACCGTTGACCAACTTATACTTATATAAACAATGCTGTTACTCTCCATTGAAATGACGAATTATATCTATTCCTTGTCACAGGCCTCGGTAGCTTAGCGGTAAACCACTGCCCCAGCAAGGCAGAAGACCCCGGTTCGATTCCGGACTGAGACCGTATCTTTTAATTGATTTTAAATTTACTTCTCACCTGGTTTCCCTTTCGTCCTCATTCCATATATACCTTATATTCAAACCGACTAAACTAGACTCCTACTTTCCAATAGCAAGATTTGCGACAAACTTGACATATCCGTGAACCAATTTCCACCAGTGTCCAATAGATGTCATGATAAGGTTAGTTAGACGGCAACCCTTACTGTTACTCTCCTTTTAAATGACGAATTATATCTATTCCTTGTCACAGGCCTCGATAGCTTAGCGGTAGAGCAATGTCCCGGCAAGGCAGAAGACCCAGGTTCGAATCCGGGCTGAGACCGTATCTTTTAATTGATTTTAAATTTACTTCTCACCTGGTTTCTCTTTCGTCATCATTCCATATATACCTTATATTCAAACCGACTAAACTAGATTACTACTTTCCAATAGCAAGATTTGCGACAAGCTTGACATATCCGTGCACTAATTTCCACCAGTGTCCAATAGATGTCATGATAAGGTTAGTTAGACGGCAACCCTTACCGTTACTCTCCGTTGAAATGACGAATTATATCTATTCCTTGTCACAGGCCTCGGTAGCTTAGCGGTAGAGCAATGCCCCGGCAAGGCAGAAGACCCAGGTTCGAATCCGGGCTGAGACCGTATCTTTTAATTGATTTTAAATTTATTTCTCACCTGGTTTCTCTTTCGTCATCATTCCATATATAGCTTATATTCAAACCGACTAAACTAGATTACTACTTTCCAATAGCAAGATTTGCGACAAACTTGACATATCCGTGAACTAATTTCCACCAGTGTCCAATAGATGTCATGATAAGGTTAGTTAGACGGCAACCCTTACCGTTACTCTCCGTTGAAATGACGAATTATATCTATTCCTTGTCACAGGCCTCGGTAGCTTAGCGGTAGAGGAATGCCCCGGCAAGGCAGAAGACCCAGGTTCGAATCCGGGCTGAGACCGTATCTTTTAATTGATTTTAAATTTACTTCTCACCTGGTTTCTCTTTCGTCATCATTCCATATATACCTTATATTCAAACCGACTAAACTAGATTACTACTTTCCAATAGCAAGATTTGCGACAAACTTGACATATCCGTGAACTAATTTCCACCAGTGTCCAATAGATGTCATGATAAGGTTAGTTAGACGGCAACCCTTACCGTTACTCTCCGTTGAAATGACGAATTATATCTATTCCTTGTCACAGGCCTCGGTAGCTTAGCGGTAGAGCAATGCCCCGGCAAGGCAGAAGACCCAGGTTCGAATCCGGGCTGAGACCGTATCTTTTAATTGATTTTAAATTTACTTCTCACCTGGTTTCTCTTTCGTCATCATTCCATATATAGCTTATATTCAAACCGACTAAACTAGATTACTACTTTCCAATAGCAAGATTTGCGACAAACTTGACATATCCGTGAACTAATTTCCACCAGTGTCCAATAGATGTCATGATAAGGTTAGTTAGACGGCAACCCTTACCGTTACTCTCCGTTGAAATGACGAATTATATCTATTCCTTGTCACAGGCCTCGGTAGCTTAGCGGTAGAGCAATGCCCCGGCAAGGCAGAAGACCCCGGTTCGATTCCGGGCTGAGACCGTATCTTTTAATTGATTTTAAATTTACTTCTCACCTGGTTTCTCTTTCGTCATCATTCCATATATACTATATGTATATACATATATTTATATATATATATATATATAGGAGAAAGGTATTTGTCGGGCAATTCCGTCATACGAAGATCGAAGAAGCAACCGTATACACGTGTTTCGGACTATTAGTCCTCATCAGTACGGTATAGCCAAGGAGCAAGATGGACACTCAATGGAAAAACACTGAAATGGTTCCCTACAGGGGGTGACCACATGTCGCCAATTTGGTGCTTCAGTCCCAACATCTTCAGGATTCGAAGATATATTATATTATATTATATTTTACCGTCGATTAACCAGCTTTCAAAAGAGGAACGACGAGAAACCCCGGAAATGACAACACTTTTTATGCACGAAGAATCGACAATGAGGACCATATAATCCAGATTAGACACAATCCTGACCGAGACACTCACAACTTTGCCCCAAGAGTTACAAACGTGACTACAACTGTGTTTAACCAGAGAGAGACAGATTTGCTGAAGAAGGGCTACAAGTATAGTACCAAATCCACAGCCAACTTCGAGGAGATAGCGGTAGACATAGAGGAACAACTGGCCACACATGTCGAGTACCCAATAATGAGAACACACATCATGACAACACTCAAGAATGAAAAGAAAAAACCCACGACCTCGCGAAGAGGGATAGACCTAACATGCATGAAAAAGATGACCTAAACAAGATACGAACCAAGATTAAAGAGAATAATATAACAGCGACATACGGAGACAAGAACGCAGGCCTGGTATTTATACCCACTATAACTTACATAGATAAGACACTTACTTTCTTTAGAGAAAATAATATTTCACTAATTAATAATAACAAAAACCCTATGAACCATCTTAACAAACTTGTAAAACAAACTATCAAAGAATCACAAGAGACTCTACTGAAATTCAACTACAAATCATATTACATTCTGCCAATGAATCCCAGACCACCTATTCTATATAGTTTAATAAAGCTGCACAAGCCAGAGAAAAGCATAAGACCAATACTCACTAGTATTAATACACCCACAGGCAGGCTATCTCAGTGCCTCCAGCAAGTTATCCAACACCAATTCAATTTCACTCCCAAATATACAATCCCCAATTCCGTCTCACTAGTCAACCAGATTAAAAATATAACAATTCCACATAAATGTAGATTAATTTCATTTGATATCAAGATTTTGTACACAAACATCCCCATCAAAGATACAATCAGAATAATAAGCAACTATCTACATGATAACCTACACCTACACCAACATTTAGACTTCTTTGACATAGATAATATTGTGAACCTTTTAGAACTGGTGACTAAACAAAATTTTTTCCTTTTTGACAACAAATTTTACTCAATGAAAGATGGCCTACCGATGGGTTCAGCTCTCTCTGGTTTGATGGCAGACTTTTATGTGGATAAAATGGAAGAACAATTGTTCTCTCATAAATATGAATTAATTACAAGAAACATAATATATTACAGAAGATATGTAGATGACATATTCATGATTTCTCAAGGAGGTGATGCACAGCTGATTGCCCTGCATAACATAATGAATAACTTGGGAAACCTAGAATTCACATTGGAGAGAGAATCCAATAATTCACTGCAATTCCTAGACTTGTTAATTAAGAGAGATCTTAACACTAACACATTGACCTTCGACATATACCGTAAACCCACTTATACAGATATCGTTATCCCAAAAACAGCCTTTAATTCTGACAGTAACAAATTAGCATCCTTTCAATATATGTTTCATAGAGCCAGCACAATCCCACTCAGAACTGAACAATTTAAAAAAGAAACTGCCACCATCATTCAGATAGGCACTAATAATGGCTACAACATGAGAGATTTACAATCAGTTCACAACAGTGTACACACAAGACTAATTAATAAAACAATATACCCACATCTCAGTGACAACCGCAGATATATCTCTCTTAATTATCAAGGCAACGTTTCACATAAAATTAAATCAATACTTTCAAAATATAATATAGCGACGACATTCAGAACCAAGAACAAGATAGGCAACCAAATTATCAACTCTAAGCCGAAAATAAATACATTACAAAAAAGCGGGATCTATAAAATTAAATGTGATTCGTGCGACAAAATGTACATTGGACAATCCGGACGCAGTCTTCTTCAACGGTTTAAAGAACACACAAAAAAACAAAATTCGAGTGTATTCAAACACACACGAGAACACCAACATCAAATAAATAAAGATAATATTTCCGTTATTCACAATGTAAATAAGTCCAGAAGAATGAATATTCTTGAGAATTTAGAAATATACCGACATAATAAAAACTACCCAGGCCTGCTTCTTAACGAGTACACCGAAATTAGTAGAAACCATCTATTTATATAATTATTTGAAAACCGACCCGAAGATAGATACATAAACGCGCCGGAGGCGAATGATGACAGTTGAAGGGCAACTGCATTTGACTGCATTCACTCCACAGCCATGACACTCTGCTAGTGCATATTTCCGTTATCCAGGTGAATTAAGATAATAGCTATATTTAATTACATGTTAGATTGACACTACGAAGGATTGAAATGTAAAAACTTATTTATTATTGTATTTTCAGTGTGTATATTGTTAAAACCGACCGAATAACACGTGTAAGACCGCTTAACGTAACATAACCCTAAAAATGACGCAAGACCCTCGAACCTGCAAACTGTAGATAGACGGTAAATCTAGTAATTACTATATTTGAACAATGTTTATTGTGAATTTCCCTCTTTTCGTTGTAGCATGGCCCGACGACCAATTGTAATATTCGAAACCTGGTAGCCACAAGAACCAAATAAACTTTAAACAACATCGGATCACGCAAGTGTTTTAATTTCAACCTACTTATTGTATTCTTTAAATGTTGTGCAACCTAAATATGCAATAAGAAATCAATTAATTTTTGAATATGTTACACCAGAATGTACCCTTATCATTCTGGTGTAACAAATTAAAAAATTAATTATTTTTTATTGCATATTTTGGTTGCTCAACATTTAAAGAATGCATACACTGTAAAATAATAGAAAATAATTCGAAAAATTAACAATTCCACAGTCAAAAGTCGAGCGGCCCGTCGAAGCCGATTGTATTCTCAAATATCGGAAGCTTTTTTAATCACCTTCCATACAAACATCTTTCAATATTTTTCAGAAATTCCTTTCTGTAGTGTACCCACAGTTCTCCTCTTTAAAATGACATATCATTGCTTAGTTGGTAATTTTTCATATATTTTTGTGACATTTTTACAGTGTATTCTTTAAATGTTGCGTAAATCAATTAAAGACAAATGTCTGACAAATTTATCTGTAAAATCTGTAAAAATGCGATAATTGTCAGATATGCAAAGAATGGCCATATTTCGGCTGTTACGTACGGCCAGCTCATCGCAGACACCATAAGCTTTAATCGATACGTAAACCATGGCATAGACCCGGACCCCGACAGAACAACATCGAATCTAAACATTTTGTTTCGTAGTTGCGATGTTTTTACAACGGAGCCTTAATAAATAATTTTCTATACTATTACTAAAAGTGAGCGTTTATTTTGTGAGAAGCGAGTTTAGGTCCTATCATATACCTGCTATATAATAATAGCCTATTGTGACCTTCGTAGGTTTGGCGACACCGCTGGAGGTATCAGCGACGCATCAGTTTCCGTTCATATATAAATTGCGGAGGACACTTCGTACCGTTTGCGTACCTTATATATGACCTACTGAAAAATCAAAATTCGTTTCCCCTCTTTTGATATTCGTGTAGCAAAAGTTCCCCTCATTAAAAATATGCAATCCGATTAAAAATATATTATCTGGAACAC
Source organism: Aphodius sticticus (assembly GCA_963966075.1). Classification (NCBI taxonomy): domain Eukaryota; kingdom Metazoa; phylum Arthropoda; class Insecta; order Coleoptera; family Scarabaeidae; genus Aphodius; species Aphodius sticticus. The sequence continues at coordinate 41,529,244 of OZ014508.1, read as the reverse complement.
CCGGATCCTAGGTCGCCTGGTCTATATGCCGGAGGTGACAGCTTAACACGTATACATATATATATATATATATATATATATATATATATATATTTATACACAGCTAATCTAATACATTCATGATATTAATTTATTTTCTTTTTATCTACATGGCAACGCAACTATGACTATGATAATTGATCCTAACAACCAACGTAACACTACGTTGCTAATCGCTATCGCCAGCTTGATGATCGATGATGCTAACAATATATATATATATATATATATATATATATATATATATATATATATATATATATATATATATATATATAGCTGTTTCGAGAGCGAAACACGTCAGAATGGCCGTGTTAGCATCATCGATCATCAAGATGATGCTAACACGGCCATTCTGACGTGTTTCGCCTCGAAACAGCTACCTCTGTGTACCACTTCTACCAGACATGGCTGGACAGTTGACTTCATCATCTGAACCATATACAATATAACGTTTAGTCAAAACGATTTTTTAACAGGCAAGCAGCTGCCGGTATACTAGCGCAAACATGACTATTTTACAACTTTACATTTTTAGCACAACTTGCAGTAATTCAATACTAGACCAAGCTAAGAGGTTCGAGTCGAGCCCGGGGCAACGTGTCTTGTCTAACTCAATTCCTACACCAAGCTCAGAGGTTCCAGTCGAGCCCGGGGCAACGTGTCTTATCTAACTCAATTCCTAGACCAAGCTCAGAGGTTCGGGTCGAGCCCGGGGCAACGTGTCTTGTCTAATTCAATACATCTACAAAGCCTAAACTTGACTACATTGTTTAAATGGAAACTACATTATTAATACAACTGCCAATAACCGCGATGCACTACCTGAATCAACAGCTTCATCGCTTTCTAACAGCTCAATTAAATCCGACAAGTTTTCTGACAATGTCCAGTCAACTGGCCAAGGCCTTAACTGTTCCTTGGTTGCCTTGACAATTTTATTCTTACCGACCCTCTTCATCTCATATCTACCTTGTGCATTGATGGCTACTATCTCGTAAGGTCCCATAAACTCAAACTCCGTTTTGCTAGCATGCATTTTGCTAGTACGATGAACGAGACCAAAGTCGCCCACAGCATACTGCCTGGTATCTTTTCGCTTTTGGTTTATTCGTCGCTCGTTTGGCTTTGAAGCATTCAAACGTTCAGAAACGCGTTGACGATCAATGGTCATGTTGCGTACACGGGACAGATCATGCCCCAAATCCGCAAGAGCAGCTTGAATAAGGGGAGTGCTGGATTCAATTCCAATCAGCACTTGTAGTGGTGATGCCTTAATTGATCTCTGAGTCGTGGTATTTAAAACTAATTGAATTTTCCACAATGTACTCGTCCAGTCCTTTCTAACCCTGGTTTCAACACGAATTAAGTTCATGATAGTACGCATGTACCGTTCTACCTGACCGTTAGCTCTATGTATATCGGGAGTAATAAAATGATAATCAACACGTCAAGCATCTAAGAGAGCACATATTTTTGAATTTTTAAAATTTAAGCCGGCATCCATGACTATACATTTTGGAGCACCAAACAGAGAAATAAAATGTTTCAACACCAGCTCGGTTTCAGAATATGTCATTGATTTCAGTGGCAGTAAATTACAATACTTAGTAAAGGCATCAATAACAACTAAAAAGTGTTTATAACCGTATACCACTGGCAAAGGACCTAGGCAATCTATATGGATCGTGTGCATGGGAACACTGGGCTTATCAGGTAATTTGACCAGTCCCTGTAAAGGACCAGTACGAGTTTTCTTAACAGCACAGACTAAACAGTGCTCAATATATTTTCGGACAAATGCCCTCAGATTGGGAAACCAAAAGTTCTTTCGAATCGAATCAAGCGTCTTGTCGGTACCTACGTGACACTGTTCATCATGGAACAAACGCAACAACCCTAACATACTATGTCTCGGCACAAAATACCTAACAACTTTCTTTTTATTGGGCAACAGTGTTTGGTGACAAAGCAAACCGTTCTTTTGGACATATTGGTTACAGTCAAGCCTACCTTCCCGCAACGATGTCAAAAGTTGTTGAACTTCGGCATTAGCCTTTTGCTCTATGTGCAACCGTCATGATGAGAAACTCTATTGACCGAAATATGATTACGACTAGGAAAATCGGTATGAGGGAGCGAGGAACCTGCGATAAATAATTTTAAAATTAAAATCTTGTAAGTAAACCCACCACCTTGCAATAAGGGGAACAATTTCCGTTTTACGTTCTGTAGCTTTCACAGAATTGCAATCAGTGATTATACTAAACTCTATTCCAATTAAATAAACTCTGGAATGTTTTAACGCATTAACAATTGCCAAAGTCTCTAACTCAAACGAATGCTATTTGGACTCTGCAGGAATGGTGCGCTTACTGTAATATGCTACAACTTTGTTTTGGCCGTCATGCTTTTGCATAAGTACTGCTCCATAACCAAGTGAGCTAGCATCGGTATGCAATTCTGTGGGTAGCTTAGGATTGAAAACTACAAGTAGGGGCTCCGATGTCAGGCAGTCAACAACATATTTTTTGGCTTTATCGTGTTCTTCCGTCCACACAAATTGAACATTCTTTTTTGTAAGAGCAGCTATACAAGATGTTTTTGTAGCAAAATCAGGGACATATTTTCTAAAGTACTTTACGCGAACCTGGACGTACTCCAACAGATGATATCTCATGTCCCAAGTAATCGATCTTTGACTGTAGAAAGAAACTCTTGGCAATATTTAAAGAAAAGCCCGCAACTTTCAGAGATTCTAAAACTAGTTCGAGAGATTCTAGACCCTCTTCTACAGTCATAGAAGGAATGAGAATATCATCAAGATACGCTAGAGCAATCGTATCTTTAAGTTTACCTAAGGCTTTATTAATAGCTCTTTGAAACACGGCGGGAGCATTTGTCAAACCGAATGGCATTCTGACATACTCATAATGTCCGTCCGGTGTGACAAATCCCGTCTTTTCAATGGAATCGGGACTAATCGGAATTTGGTGAAAACCGGAAAACATATCCAAGGACGTAAAAATCTTTCCGCGACTTAACTGATCTAGTTGATCATCTATTCTAGGTAAGCGGTACCTATCTTTAATTGTGTGACAATTTAGTTCACGAAAATCGACTACCATTCTATAAGCACCATTCTTCTTTTTTACCAACAAAATTGGACTCGAGTATGGAGAATTGCTTTCACGTATAACATTATTGCGCAGTAAATCGTCAATTATTTTTTTTACCTCAACTCTCTCCTGTAAAGCCAGTCGATAAGGGTGTCGACATACAACGAAGTTATCAATTAAGTTTATATCCAACGAAGTATTGTTGACACAAGACACATTTGTACCACTCGCAATCATGCCAGTATATTTGTTTAACAGAACTGTCAACCGACTTAGATGAATTTTTGGTACACTATAATTAATTTGTGTCTCATTATCAGTAACGCGGAGTATACCAGGAAGTTGACGCCAAACAATTTGCGTTCCCTCTCTGTCAGTAACCGCGGCAAGCTGCCTGTTTTGAAATAGGTCACACCCCACAATCGCGTCATAATCTAAGCATTCGTCGGGAACTATCAAAAAAGTCAACTTGAAGCATTGGCCAGTTATCTCTACATCAGCTGTAAATTGTGATTCAGATTTCAATTGACCCGGAGTAATTCCGCATAGCAACGTTAGACATTTTTCGACCTGATGAGCAAAATGTTCGTAAAATTTACTGGAGATAAGTGACACATCCGCTCCCGTGTCAACAATACCCATACAAAATTGGTTATCGATTTTAATCACTACCGGTACTACTGTCTTGTTGGAGGATACTAGATTAATCTTCTTTCGACCATCGATTCCACGTTTGATGAAACACCTGTCTTCGCTATGGCCGATTTTTAAACAGAACCCACACTTGTGTGGTTTATAATCGGCAGTTGAATTAGATTCTAACGAAGTAGACAAAGGATTTGGTCGATAAACATTATTATTAGTCGAAAAATGACGAGGGTGACCTTTATATTTATTTGAACGCAAAGACTGACAATTACGTTTTATATGCCCGTATTTACCGCAGTGAAAGCACACACGTTCTGCCGAAAAATTATCATTGCGAACATTTTGATCCACACATGCCCTTTTTGCCAGTGGTTCCTTGCTATTACACGACTCTACAACGGGTTTACTCATTGTACTTATGTAACTCACCAAATCTGAAATACTAGCAAAGTCATGCATCACCAAGGAATCACGAATTTTATACTCAGAAATGACAAAAATGATCAATTCGATTAAATCTTTTACACACCACTGAGCTAACATTTTTTAGCTTCGCTAACTTTTGGTGAACGTAACTGACAAATGTATTACACATAGAACTATTAAAATTAGCAGCTTCACACAGTAGTGTGCCAAGAATTCTTTTTCTAGGAAAAGCTTCCAAAAAATCTCGTTTAAAAGTCTGCCAATTTCTCTTACTAGGACTCCAGTTTTCATACCACGATTTAGCATCATTAGTAAGGTAATTTCCCACCCTCACTACTACTTGTAGATCTGACCATCTAAACTCCTCCTTTATATCCTGCATTTGTAGGAGCCAGGTTTCAGCGTCGTCTCTTTCAGGTCTGAAGATCGGCAGGTCCACTTGTTCAGGATTATTGGCTCTGACCGACCGAAGAAGTTCTACCAGCACTTCGTCCATCTTCTACGGGCAGGCGTAAGAACGTTATCCCACTTCTGATGTTAACAGCAGCTTTATTTTCAATACAATTCGTTTACAAATTAGAACACGTAAATCGACCATACGTTTGACAGCTAATCTAATACATTCATAACAATTTATTTTATTTTCATCCACATGGCAACGCAACTATGACCGGCACCTTGATGATTGATCCTAACAACCAACGTAACACTACGTTGCTAATCGCTATCGCCAGCTTGATGATCGATGATGCTAACAATATATATATATATATATATATATATATATATATATATATATATATATATATATAGGAGATTGTTTTAATAGGGTGAAGGTCGTGTTGCAAATAAAGGAGCTGCTGTTTAGTAAGCCTTTATTTTAATTCTAATATTTCGCTAACAATTTTTAGCATCTTCATAAGAACTAAAACGAATATAAACCAACAGTTAGTATGAACTTATTCTAAAGATGTTAAAATTAGGTACTCACAAAATGTGGCTGTTGTTTATAGATGTAATTGCTACAGTATTCGACATGAGGTGTTGTTTACGTTACATTTATTTTAGCGAAAACCGAAAATGTCCTGCACCATGGGCCATTTTTAACCAAACTAAAATTTATACCCTTTTTTTGACGTGGTCAGGTCAACACGAACGGATAGGTACCAACGTGTGTGCTTCTCTATCACTAACAAGTGTGATACATAATAAAAATAATAATAATAATAATAATAATAATAATAATAATTGACCACGTTCCATCTCCTGTTGTGAGTAATGATCATATTACCATATTATGGAACATGCCTATTGTCACTGATAGAATGCTTGATGCTAATAAGCCAGATATCGTGGTAAAGGATTTCAAGAGGAAGGTATGCACGTTCATAGAAATCTCGGTACCTGCTGATGCGAATGTTGTAAGGAAGGAGCTTGAAAAACAACTTAAATATAAGGATCTCTCAATAGAAGTTGGACGTATGTGGGGAATGAAAGTAAACATTATTCCGGTGATTGTGGGTTCATTGGGAGCAGTTACTCTAAATTATAGTAAACATGTCAAGGAGTTACCGTGCAAAATTTCGCCCTGGGAAATTCAGGAAATTGCGGTTTTGGGAAGTGCGAATATTTTGAGGAGAGTTTTATCATAAAGCATCCTAAATTTACTGCTATCGTACTACTTTTCATCTTTACCTTCCTTTGTATATGTCTATTAATAAATATCTGCATGTGTTTTTACTGACCTGTACACAACGCTGTACGGGGTTTCCACAGTTTTCCTTTGCTTTGCAAACTTGTGTTGCAAAGCATAAATGGCGTTGTTTTTCAAAATTGGGTTGAGCTGTGGTGATACCCGCAAAGGGAGTACCCTAGGCTTCAGCGAAGCTCGGTACTACCAATTTGCCCTGATGATCCTCATTACTTGTCAAAATCTATTAGTGTAATTTTAGTATTTATATGTTGTATCTAAATTATATTATCTAGGTTTAATGTATTTAATGAGATGTATCAGAGAATTCCAATAAATAATAATAATAATAATAATAATAAAAAGATAGCCGTGCCTTGGCACGCAGTGTCAAATCTGACCTCCTAAAGAAATAGAATTATCACATTAAAGAAGCAGTTCAAAATCATTAATTGATTGGAATTGCTTTTACAAGTGGACGCCCATCATTTTGGAATAGAAGGAGTATATTGGGAGGTAGTAACATATCTTTTAATATATTTTATGTTTCAGATTGGTGACAGTGTCAATTTTGACAATTCTAATTATCCAGGAAGTTGTCAGTTATACGTAATATTTCTACGTTTCTTTGTAGTAAGTGTTATTGTGATACCTAATTATCCTTAGAATTTCAGTTGTAAGTAAAGAGGTTACTCATAATTTTTATTGTTATTGGGCCCACTTTACTTTTAACAAATGGATTTAAATAATTCAAGAAGAATGCGTAATAAATGGTCCATAAATGAATATAAGGAGGTGATTTGGTGTCACTTTTGTTCATTGTTAAAGTTTGGATGTGCTAATCAACGGGAATGCTTTAGAATATGGCGAGAAAGAAACCCAGATAAAAGAATGGAGTTGACTGCTAATACTTTGGCATCCCAGAGACGGTGCATTCTAAATAGTAATAAGTTATCCAATATAGAGATAGATTCTATAAGAAGGGAGGTAGAGATTTTTCTAAATCTTGTAAATGATGAAGTGGTTGAAGTAGAACAAGGAAACATTTTGGATGAAGTGGTAGAATTAGAACAGAATAGCCGCAATGATGAGGTGTCTATTATTGTAGATATTGAGGTAAATGGAATGCAAAATCTGGGTAATAATGATGATAATGTAGTACAATAAAGTCAGTTTTTAATATTGGTACAACAAGAATTGCTTACTTCAGGAAATTTTCATAGCAGGGTTAGATTGCCTTTTATACGGGAGACTAACAGGGTTAGGGAGTTGATTGCGCAAGCTAATTCTGATCTGGAAGTATTTTTGAGGAATAGGCCAGAATTGTCCATTATTCAAATAAATAATTTGTTGTACGCATCCGCATATGTTATTACTAAGATGGTGAATCCAAAATGTACATCAATACACAATAATCGAATCCGGGAAAACCGTTGGAAGCGTAGACTCCAAAATAATATTGCTAATTGGAGAAAGGACGTTTCCAGGATTTCTGAAATTAGAAGATCTATTCATTTAACAGAGAGGTTACAACGGTTACGGCAAAACATAATACTAAAATACAGTGTTTTAGGCGTAGAGAAGGATATAGTAATTATTGAAGAGGAGTTAAAACAGAAAATTCAAGCTAAGGCCCAACGTATCAGAAGAATTGAGAAAAGAATTCGGACTTACAATAATAACAAAAATTTTGAAGAAAATCCTAAAAAATTTTATAGGGGTCTTGGCAAGGAGAACATCTGTATCCAGAATTTTCCAAACATGCAGGATGTTACCAATTTTTGGACAGGCATTTGGGGGCAATCTGGCAAGTACAATTCTGATGCGGAATGGATTAAACGCGAGGAGAGGCGGAATATGCATTATCCAGCTATGGAAGATGTACTTCTCTCCAAAAATGACTTCCAAAATGCTTGCAAAAGTTTGGGACTTTGGAAAGCTCCTGTACCAGATAAAATTCCTAATTTTTGGCTTAAAAGGATAACCATATTGCATGAACATTTAGTAAAATGTTTTAACAATATGGTTAATAATCCGGAAATGATACCGTCGTGGCTGACGGAAGGTGTAACTGTTTTGATTCCCAAAACGGAGAATACAATGGAAGTATCCCAATATAGGCCTATTACTTGTTTAAATTGTTGTTATAAATTATTAACTAAAATTTTAGGTACCAAGATTTATGAACATCTTAAAGAAAATAATGTATTGCCCTCTGAGCAGAAAGGCATTTTAAAGGACAGTTATGGTTCAAAAGAACTGTTAATAATTAACAAGAAGATTGTTGAAAAGATCAAGAAGACTCGAGGAAACCTATCCATGGCCTGGATTGACTATAAGAAGGCGTATGATAGTATCCCGCATGAATGGATTGTAAAAGCCTTGGAGATATATGGGGTAAACCAAAAAATTATTTTTCTGGTAAACTCATGTATGTCCTTATGGTCTACTAAACTATGCTTGCGGGGACGAGAGTCGTGTGTTTTCTCAGAGCCGATTAATATTAATTGTGGTATATTTCAAGGTGATAGTTTATCACCCTTGCTCTTTCGCATAGGCCTGTTTGCATTGTCCAGTGAATTGAATGAGGACAAAGTTGATGTTCAGTTATTACCTGGCGAAAAGTTAATTGGTCATTCATTATATATGGATGATTTGAAACTTTATGCCAAAAATGATGAGCAGTTGAAGAGGAGCCTCAGTATAGTTAAACAATTCTCTGACGATATTGGGATGCAGTTTGGTCTAGAGAAGTGTGCCAAAATTAGTATTGTCAAAGGCAAAATTGAGAGAATCGCTGAATGATCATACTAGTATTAATGAATTAACAGATAATACTAGATATAAGTATCTGGGAATGGATGAAGCCTTTGGTATAGATGATGAAGGGATGAAGGCGAAGGTTATAGGCGAATACATTAAGCGAGTCAGAAAAATTTTAAAATCTGGTTTAAATGGAAAATATAAAATGCAAGCGATCAATGCATATGCTATTCCAATATTTCGATATAGTGTTGGAGTTTTAAACTGGACTAAGAAGGAAATACGCGATTTGGACATTAAAACTAGAAAACAGTAAACACTAAATTTTATGTTTCATCCAAGGTCTGATGTCTGCAGACTATACCTGCACCGTTTAGATGGAGGTCGTGGCTTGCAGCAATTGGAAAATATTTATGATTTGGAAATGTTAAATTTAGGAAATTTTATAAAGGCCAACAAGGAGGATAAAGTCATTAAACAATTAATTAGGGATACTTCTGGTAAGTCAATAATTAGTAAACATAAACTAATTTTAGAAAAATTTCAGGTGGAAGAACTCGGTAATTATGAAAATAAAATTTCAGTGGAGAGTTTAAAGCGACAGATAAAGTTAGTAGATAATAAAGGAGAGAGCTGGAGCCGCCGCCACGCCGCCAATTTACATAGGAAGCTACCCCCACCACTTTTCTGCACGAAGACGACCGAGGTCAAGCCAACCGATCTGCCGAGCACGGTAGTTCGGTCGTTCACCGATAGATGGCGCGTGAGCTCGCTCAGTACACGTAGTTCGGGAACTTCACCAATAGATGGCGCTACAAAATTAAAATTTACTAAAAATTTCAAATTTTCGCGTCAACCCCAGGTCCGCCAACCCCAGACGTACAGCCGATCTGCCGAGCGCGACCGAACGTTGGAACCTGGAGTGTATGACTCACACGTCGCTGTTAGAGAGAGAACGCACTACTATTTTTGTTTTCGAGCGTGGCATGTGCAAACCGATCAAATTTTCGCATCAGATTAATTCGGATTTGAATTTCGCGCGCACCATCTTACCCGAATATGACCGAAGGCCGATCGCCCGAGCCGATAAAATTCAAATTTTTCCCGCCAACCTTAAAAAATTCAAATTTTCGCGTCAACCCCAGGTCCGCCAACCCCAGACGAACCAACCCCACGCGCTAAAACGGCATACCGACCGGGCGTCATATTTTAAATCAAGTTTTCGCGCTAAATTTATTCGGACTAATTTTAAAATTCTACAGAGCATGCGCGAACCTAGCAAATTAAAATTTTCGCGCCATTAAGGATAAATTTCAAAGTTTAAACCGTCTTTATTGATATAACTCACAGAAATAATTTTGTTTAAAAAGAACATGCGATAAGAATTATATTCGAATGTCATTGATGTCGGTAATTGTTGTTATTGCCATTCTGTCTTTTACTGGTACGATGGCACTAGGTAATTCGACGCCCTTGCATAATTTTGCGCAGTTGATACTACTTGCTGAGTTCAAGGACCGACTGTAATTTGATATGTCTTAGGAGTCATCCTATTTTGACTCCGCAGAAACAGAAATAAATATTAACAATACACATACTTAATTGAATTGATTTATCACCTAGATCAGCCATTTTGTCTCCACATCTAAAAAATAATTTCATAAATTTGGTTTGTTATTGAGGTTGCATAAATGAATGGAAAAGAAAAATTGTCAAAAAGACGGTAAAATGACACCTATATATCGGCGCAGCGACCTTGGCATGAACCACCTAAGGGGTAGAAATTTAAGGGTGGGAGGCTCAACGCGATAAATCTATTAATTTTTATTTTGTAACATACGATGACATCAAATCAATTTTACCATCAGTTGATGGTTGAGCGCTAAGAAGACTCAACAATTTAAATCCATATATTTTTAGTTTGTCAAACGTGTACCAACTTAAAATTTATCACCTAGATCAGCCATTTTGTCTCCACATCTAAAAAATAATTTCACAAATTTGGTTTGTTATTGAGGTTGCATATATGAATGGAAAAGAAAAATTGTCAAAAAGACGGTAAAATGACACCTATATATCGGCGCAGCGACCTTGGGATGAACCACCTAAGAGGTAGAAATTTAAGGGTGGGAGGCTCAACGCGATAAATCTATTAATTTTTAGTTTGTATCGGCGCAGCGACCTTGGGATGAATCACCTAAGAGGTAGAAATTTAAAGGTGAGAGGCTCAACGCGATAAATCTATTAAAAGAATTATCCATATTCTTCTGTAATGGTTTTAACAACAGCAGGAAATTTAATTCAAATCATAATAATCGAGGTAACAGACAAAATTCTTTCACAAATAACTATCAAAGACAGAACCAAAATTACGGAAATGGTAATACGCCAGCGAACAATTATTTGCAACCTCAGCGCGACTTTAGCAGAGGTCGTGATCCGCAAGTAAATGCTATGTCCGCAGAAACAGAAATAAATATTAACAATACACATACTTAATTGAATTGTCTTAATTGTGTACTGATTATTATTATTATTAATAAAAACTATAGAAATAATTATTTTAGAGGACAAACTCAGTTCAGATGTCAAAATAATTTTATGCGAATTTAAAATGATAATCGTTTATGCAAATAATTGCATGTACATTAAGAGTGGTTATTTAAAATTTTAGATGGTATCATATGGACTTATTGGTTTTCTCAATTGCTTAAGAAGTTAGAGCCGGTTAAAATACGGTTTCGTTAATAACGCAAACGGTTGTAACTTTGTTATAAATTGCAAAAATAACAAGTCCATATGAAACGTTTTACACAGTATCTCATTTACCATACTGGAGAAAAATTGCGGGGAAAAAAGTGAAAAATGAAAGAGTTACAAAGAAAATCTTACAAAAGTATTATGAAATAGAATGTTCGACTAAATATTATGGAGGTAAAGTAAAACTGTTTTTGGTGTACAAAAGTTTTAATAATATAGAAAAGTATATAATATTTAAACAAAAATAAATAGTATTATAACAAATAAACAAACATAAAAATATTAAAAATATATAATAAATGTATATTTATCGATCTTATATATCTTTCAGCTTTCATAAAATGTCTAACTCGGTGGTCTATCGTCAACAGCCAAAAAGATATTAAGCATTTAATGTTACATTTGTAACTTATGCACAATATTCACAAATTAATATTAAATATCCAGATTGTTCGATGAAATCCAACAATCTCTCAATTATAATAATTCTTCTTTTCATGCAGCAGCTTTTAGTAATAGCATTCTGCAATTTTGATTTATACAAACATATAATTTGTGATATTTAGTTTCTTCAAAGTTAAAGAAATAGTAATTTATATATAAAGAATGTAAAATTTTATGCTAAAATTAATGGGAAATAGGGAATTAAAAAATGGTTGGTGATACAGTGTGCGAGTTTTAATTTCCCCAGAAAATGTTATTCTAAATACAAAGTTTTCGATGATCTAAAAACTTCCTAACCAGTCAGAGTTTTGGTTTTAGGAATTTTAGCAAATAGGATAGTAAATAGCGAAGAGACAGCTAAAATTTTTTAAGAGTAATCTGTATTTGATTATATTTAAATTAAAACTGTCTTAGAGAACTTAGAAGAATTAAAATTAGAATTAGACCATTTATTACTATATACCAACACAAAATTGTTATGTGAAAAGATTGATGTAAGAAAGCAAGCTAAAGCGCAATTTTCCCGCCAACCCCAAAAAATTCAAATTTTCCCTAGTAACCTTAAAAAATTCAAATTTTCCAAATTTTCCCGTCAACCCCAAAAAATTCAAATTTTCCCGCCAACCCCCAAAAAATTAAAATTTTCCCGCCAGTCCCAAAAAATTCAAAATTTCCCGCCAACCCCAAAAAATTCAAATTTTCCCTCCAAATTCTACGCCACCATACTGCGCATGCGTGACGACTCAAACCGAGCGCGCCCGAACGCTGGAACCTGGAGTGTATGACTCACACGTCGCTGTTAGAGAGAGAACGCACTGCGATTTTTATTTTCAAGCGCAAACCGATCAAATTCAAATTTTCGCATCAGATTTATACGTTTTATACGTCAGATTTATATTGAATTTCGCGCACACCATCTTACCCGATGATGACCGAGCACCGATCGCCCGAACCGATAAAATTCAAATAATTCCAAAATTTTTCAAATTTTCGCGTCAACCCCAGACGTACCAACCCCACGCGCTAAAACGGCATGCCGACCAGCCGTCATATTTTAAACGACGTCATCTTCTTGAGCAGACATCTTTTTAGGTTAAAATTATCCTTCTTACGGAATTTTAGAGTAATACAAGTAGATTATGTTAAAATAACTCTTGAAATTTACTCGCGGTATAAATTTTAAAGTTTTAAATCAAGTTTTCGCGCTAAATTTATTCGGTCTAATTTTAAAATTCTACAGAGCATGCGCGAACCGACCAAATTAAAATTTTCGTGCCATTAAGGATAAATTTCAAAGTTTAAACCGTCATGACGTTACCATCAACAGTGGTTTAATATACTTACCGTTTACTTTTAAATTATTACTGCTTAATCTATTAAATAAAACATAAGAAATTCGTGGTTCAGACCCTGTATAATCACAACAGACCCTGTATACAGACCCTGTATATTGACCCTCATTTGACCCTCCGAGACCCTCATTTGACCCTCCGAGACCCTCATTTGACCCTCCGAGACCCTCATTTGACCCTCCGAGACCCTCATTTGACCCTCCGAGACCCTCATTGGACCCTCCGAGACCCTCATTTGACCCTCCGAGACCCTCATTTGACCCTCCGAGACCCTCATTTGACCCTCCGAGACCCTCATTTGACCCCCCGAGACCCTCATTTGACCCTCCGAGACCCTCATTTGACCCTCCGAGACCCTCATTTGACCCTCCGAGACCCTCATTTGACCCTCCGAGACCCTCATTTGACCCTCCGAGACCCTCATTTGACCCTCCGAGACCCTCATTTGACCCTCCGAGACCCTCATTGGACCCCTCCATTTATCCGTTTAGCGCCTCCATTTATCCGTTTAGCGCGTCCATTTATCCTCTTAGCGCCTCCATTTATCCTCTTAGCGCCTCCACTTATCATCTTAGCGCCTCCATTTATCCTCTTAGCGCCTCCATTTATCCTCTTAGCGCCTCCATTTATCCTCTTAGCGCCTCCATTTATCATCTTAGCGCCTCCATTTATCATCTTAGCGCCTCCATTTATTCGTTTAGCGTCTCCATTTATCTGTTTAGCGCCCCCATTTATCCGTTTAGCGCCTCCATTTATCCGTTTAGCGCCTCCATTTATCATCTTAGCGCCTCCATTTATTCGTTTAGCGCCTCCATTTATCCGCTTAGCGCCTCCATTTATCCGTTTAGCGCCTCCATTTATCCGTTTAGCGCCTCCATTTATCCTCTTAGCGCCTCCATTTATCCGTTTAGCGCCTCCATTTATCATCTTAGCGCCTCCATTTATCCTCTTAGCGCCTCCATTTATCCTCTTAGCGCCTCCATTTATCCTCTTAGCGCCTCCATTTATCATCTTAGCGCCTCCATTTATTCGTTTAGTGCCTCCATTTATCCGTTTAGCGCCTCCATTTATTCGTTTAGCGCCTCCATTTATCCTCTTAGCGCCTCCATTTATACTCTTAGCGCCTCCATTTATCCTCTTAGCGCCTCCATTTATACTCTTAGCGCCTCCATTATACAGATCTGTATACAGACCCTGTATAATCACAACAGACCCTGTATATTGACCCTCATTTGATCCACCGCGACCCTCATTTTGGGTTGGGATGATTGGGTTTGGTTGGGCGCGCCCAACCAAACCCAATCATCCCAACCCAAAATGAGGGTCGCGGTGGATCAAATGAGGGTCAATATACAGGGTCTGTATACAGGGTCTGTTGTGATTATACAGGGTCTGTATACAGATCTGTATAATGGAGGCGCTTAGAGTATAAATGGAGGCGCTAAGAGGATAAATGGAGGCGCTAAGAGTATAAATGGAGGCGCTAAGAGGATAAATGGAGGCGCTAAACGAATAAATGGAGGCGCTAAACGGATAAATGGAGGCGCTAAACGAATAAATGGAGGCGCTAAGATGATAAATGGAGGCGCTAAGAGGATAAATGGAGGCGCTAAGAAGATAAATGGAGGCGCTAAGAGGATAAATGGTGGCGCTAAGATGATAAATGGAGGCGCTAAACGGATAAATGGAGGCGCTAAGAGGATAAATGGAGGCGCTAAACGGATAAATGGAGGCGCTAAACGGATAAATGGAGGCGCTAAGCGGATAAATGGAGGCGCTAAACGAATAAATGGAGGCGCTAAGATGATAAATGGAGGCGCTAAACGGATAAATGGAGGCGCTAAACGGATAAATGGGGGCGCTAAACAGATAAATGGAGACGCTAAACGAATAAATGGAGGCGCTAAGATGATAAATGGAGGCGCTAAGATGATAAATGGAGGCGCTAAGAGGATAAATGGAGGCGCTAAGAGGATAAATGGAGGCGCTAAGAGGATAAATGGAGGCGCTAAGATGATAAGTGGAGGCGCTAAGAGGATAAATGGAGGCGCTAAGAGGATAAATGGACGCGCTAAACGGATAAATGGAGGCGCTAAACGGATAAATGGAGGGGTCCAATGAGGGTCTCGGAGGGTCAAATGAGGGTCTCGGAGGGTCAAATGAGGGTCTCGGAGGGTCAAATGAGGGTCAATATACAGGGTCTGTATACAGGGTCTGTTGTGATTATACAGGGTCTGAACCACGAATTTCTTATGTTTTATTTAATAGATTAAGCAGTAATAATTTAAAAGTAAACGGTAAGTATATTAAACCACTGTTGATGGTAACGTCATGACGGTTTAAACTTTGAAATTTATCCTTAATGGCACGAAAATTTTAATTTGGTCGGTTCGCGCATGCTCTGTAGTATTTTAAAATTAGACCGAATAAATTTAGCGCGAAAACTTGATTTAAAACTTTAAAATTTATACCGCGAGTAAATTTCAAGAGTTATTTTAACATAATCTACTTGTATTACTCTAAAATTCCGTAAGAAAGATAATTTTAACCTAAAAAGATGTCTGCTCAAGAAGATGACGTCGTTTAAAATATGACGGCTGGTCGGCATGCCGTTTTAGCGCGTGGGGTTGGTACGTCTGGGGTTGACGCGAAAATTTGAATTTTTTAAGGTTGGCGGAAAAAATTTGAATTTTATCGGTTCGGGCGATCGGTGCTCGGTCATCATCGGGTAAGATGGTGTGCGCGAAATTCAAATCCGTATAAATCTGATGCGAAAATTTGAATTTGATCGGTTTGCGCTTGAAAATAAAAATCGCAGTGCGTTCTCTCTCTAACAGCGACGTGTGAGTCATACACTCCAGGTTCCAGCGTTCGGGCGCGCTCGGTTTGAGTCGTCACGCATGCGCAGTATGGTGGCGTAGAATTTGGAGGGAAAATTTGAATTTTTTGGGGTTGGCGGAAAATTTTGAATTTTTTGGGACTGGCGGGAAAATTTTAATTTTTTGGACGTTGGCGGGAAAATTTGAATTTTTTGGGGTTGACGGGAAAATTTGGAAAATTTGAATTTTTTAAGGTTACTAGGGAAAATTTGAATTTTTTGGGGTTGGCGGGAAAATTGCGCTTTAGCTTGCTTTCTTACATCAATCTTTTCACATAACAATTTTGTGTTGGTATATAGTAATAAATGGTCTAATTCTAATTTTAATTCTTCTAAGTTCTCTAAGACAGTTTTAATTTAAATATAATCAAATACAGATTACTCTTAAAAAATTTTAGCTGTCTCTTCGCTATTTACTATCCTATTTGCTAAAATTACTAAAACCAAAACTCTGACTGTGGTTAGGAAGTTTTTAGATCATCGAAAACTTTGTATTTAGAATAACATTTTCTGGGGAAATTAAAACTCGCACACTGTATCACCAACCATTTTTTAATTCCCTATTTCCCATTAATTTTAGCATAAAATTTTACATTCTTTATATATAAATTACTAATTCTTTAACTTTGAAGAAACTAAATATCACAAATTATATGTTTGTATAAATCAAAATTGCAGAATGCTATTACTAAAAGCTGCTGCATGAAAAGAAGAATTATTATAATTGAGAGATTGTTGGATTTCATCGAACAATCTGGATATTTAATATTAATTTGTGAATATTGTGCATAAGTTACAAATGTAACATTAAATGCTTAATATCTTTTTGGCTGTTGACGATAGACCACCGAGTTAGACATTTTATGAAAGCTGAAAGATATATAAGATCGATAAATATACATTTATTATATATTTTTAATATTTTTATGTTTGTTTATTTGTTATAATACTATTTATTTTTGTTTAAATATTATAAACTTTTCTATATTATTAAAACTTTTGTACACCAAAAACAGTTTTACTTTACCTCCATAATATTTAGTCGAACATTCTATTTCATAATACTTTTGTAAGTTTTTCTTTGTAACTCTTTCATTTTTCACTTTTTTCCCCGCAATTTTTCTCCAGTATGGTAAATGAGATACTGTGTAAAACGTTTCATATGGACTTGTTATTTTTGCAATTTATAACAAAGTTACAACCGTTTGCGTTATTAACGAAACCGTATTTTAACCGGCTCTAACTTCTTAAGCAATTGAGAAAACCAATAAGTCCATATGATACCATCTAAAATTTTAAATAACCACTCTTAATGTACATGCAATTATTTGCATAAACGATTATCATTTTAAATTCGCATAAAATTATTTTGACATCTGAACTGAGTTTGTCCTCTAAAATAATTATTTCTATAGTTTTTATTAATAATAATAATAATCAGTACACAATTAAGACAATTCAATTAAGTATGTGTATTGTTAATATTTATTTCTGTTTCTGCGGACATAGCATTTACTTGCGGATCACGACCTCTGCTAAAGTCGCGCTGAGGTTGCAAATAATTGTTCGCTGGCGTATTACCATTTCCGTAATTTTGGTTCTGTCTTTGATAGTTATTTGTGAAAGAATTTTGTCTGTTACCTCGATTATTATGATTTGAATTAAATTTCCTGCTGTTGTTAAAACCATTACAGAAGAATATGGATAATTCTTTTAATAGATTTATCGCGTTGAGCCTCTCACCTTTAAATTTCTACCTCTTAGGTGATTCATCCCAAGGTCGCTGCGCCGATACAAACTAAAAATTAATAGATTTATCGCGTTGAGCCTCCCACCCTTAAATTTCTACCTCTTAGGTGGTTCATCCCAAGGTCGCTGCGCCGATATATAGGTGTCATTTTACCGTCTTTTTGACAATTTTTCTTTTCCATTCATATATGCAACCTCAATAACAAACCAAATTTGTGAAATTATTTTTTAGATGTGGAGACAAAATGGCTGATCTAGGTGATAAATTTTAAGTTGGTACACGTTTGACAAACTAAAAATATATGGATTTAAATTGTTGAGTCTTCTTAGCGCTCAACCATCAACTGATGGTAAAATTGATTTGATGTCATCGTATGTTACAAAATAAAAATTAATAGATTTATCGCGTTGAGCCTCCCACCCTTAAATTTCTACCCCTTAGGTGGTTCATCCCAAGGTCGCTGCGCCGATATATAGGTGTCATTTTACCGTCTTTTTGACAATTTTTCTTTTCCATTCATTTATGCAACCTCAATAACAAACCAAATTTGTGAAATTATTTTTTAGATGTGGAGACAAAATGGCTGATCTAGGTGATAAATCACTTCAATTAAGTATGTGTATTGTTAATATTTATTTCTGTTTCTGCGGAGTGAAAATAGGATGACTCCTAAGACATATCAAATTACAGTCGGTCCTTGAACTCAGCAAGTAGTATCAACTGCGCAAAATTATGCAAGGGCGTCGAATTACCTAGTGCCATCGTACCAGTAAAAGACAGAATGGCAATAACAACAATTACCGACATCAATGACATTCGAATATAATTCTTATCGCATGTTCTTTTTAAACAAAATTATTTCTGTGAGTAATATCAATAAAGACGGTTTAAACTTTGAAATTTATCCTTAATGGCGCGAAAATTTTAATTTGCTAGGTTCGCGCATGCTCTGTAGAATTTTAAAATTAGTCCAAATAAATTTAGCGCGAAAACTTGATTTAAAATATGACGCCCGGTCGGTATGCCGTTTTAGCGCGTGGGGTTGGTTCGTCTGGGGTTGGCGGACCTGGGGTTGACGCGAAAATTTGAATTTTTTAAGGTTGGCGGGAAAAATTTGAATTTTATCGGCTCGGGCGATCGGCCTTCGGTCATATTCGGGTAAGATGGTGCGCGCGAAATTCAAATCCGAATTAATCTGATGCGAAAATTTGATCGGTTTGCACATGCCACGCTCGAAAACAAAAATAGTAGTGCGTTCTCTCTCTAACAGCGACGTGTGAGTCATACACTCCAGGTTCCAACGTTCGGTCGCGCTCGGCAGATCGGCTGTACGTCTGGGGTTGGCGGACCTGGGATTGACGCGAAAATTTGAAATTTTTAGTAAATTTAAATTTTGTAGCGCCATCTATTGGTGAAGTTCCCAAACTACGTGTACTGAGCGAGCTCACGCGCCATCCTATCGGTGAACGACCGAACTACCGTGCTCGGCAGATCGGTTGGCTTGACCTCGGTCGTCTTCGTGCAGAAAAGTGGTGGGGGTAGCTTCCTATGTAAATTGGCGGCGTGGCGGCGGCCCCAGCTCTCTCCTTTATTATCTACTAAAGTTAAAAATGAATCAGAAAATGAGAGAGGATTATGTTAGTAAGCCAATGCATGGCCAATTTTTAAGAATTGTGGAGGGTGATGGTATTTCAAAGTCAGGATCGTTATCTTGGCTTTGTCATGGAAACATTAAGGCTGAAACGGAATCCTCTATCATAGCGGCGCAAGATCAGGCAATACGTACCAGATATCATGAACAGAAGATTATGAAAGTAGCTCATGATGGGAGTTGTAGACTGTGTCATCAGGCTCCGGAACATGTCTATCATTTGTTAGCGGCTTGTCCAGTCTTAGCTGAGTCGCATTACATTGCTAGGCATGATAGGGTGGGAACATATATACATTACAATTTGTGTTCCCGACTATTAGGTTTAACAATGGATGTGTCTCGGTGGTATGACCACGTTCCATCTCCTGTTGTGAGTAATGATCATATTACCATATTATGGAACATGCCTATTGTCACTGATAGAATGCTTGATGCTAATAAGCCAGATATCGTGGTAAAGGATTTCCAGAGGAAGGTATGCACGTTCATATAAATCTCGGTACCTGCTGATGCGAATGTTGTAAGGAAGGAGCTTGAAAAACAACTTAAATATAAGGATCTCTCAATAGAAGTTGGACTTATGTGGGGAATGTAAGTAAACATTATTCCGGTGATTGTAGGTTCATTGGGAGCAGTTACAACATTTTTTTAAAATTTCGCCCTGGGAAATTCAAGAAATTGCGGTTTTGGGAAGCGCGAATATTTTGAGGAGAGTTTTATCATAAAACATCCTAAATTTACTGCTATCGTACTACTTTTCATCTTTACCTTCCTTTGTATATGTCTATTAATAAATGTCTGCATGTGTTTTTACTGACCTGTACGCAACACTGTACGGGGTTTCTGCAGTTTTCCTTTGCTTTGCAACCTAATGTTGCAAAGCATAAAGGGCGTTGCTTTTCAAAATTGGGTTGAGCTGCAGTGATACCCGCAAAGGTAGTACCCTAGGCTTCAGCGAAGCTCGGTACTACCAATTTGCCCTGATGATCTTCATTACTTTTCAAAATTTATTAGTGTAATTTTTGTATTTATATGTATCTAAATTATATTATCTAGGTTTAATGTATTTAATGAGATGAATCAGAGAATTCCAATAAATAATAATAATAATAATAAGCCGGTCAGGCCAGTCATGTTGACTGCTACGGCACACAGAGGCAAAGCCGTACCGCCTGTAGCCACGGGGCCGAAGCCCGCCCCAGGAGACCGAAGTCGCTGATTCCCCGATAAGGCGGTCTAATGAAGAATCAGTGCCCATCCTGAAGGGCCAACACACCCTGAGGAAGGTAATAACCGTGTTCCTGCAAGAAGACATGGTAGGGCTGCCCACAACGCGTCCAACTCGGATGGGACGCAAGGGACAGTTGGGCGCAGCCAAGAAAACACGGAGTCCCGCTCCGAAACGGATTCCGCGAGATCGACATGGAAATGTGCAAAGACTTAATGTCATGTTACAATCTAAGCGACCCTAACCAACGGGGATATATGAGAAGGATGCATGCGCTATGGATTGAGCTGCACCCAGATCTAACAAATTATACAGCGCAGAATCTCCGAGAGCAAGTGGGAGCACTAAAAAGGAGAGGCTTTAATGCCACTATGCAGTACGCAACCCCCTGAAACACAAACACCATTGGAGGAACAAACTTTACCACCGCAACCTCAAGATAACGTAGAGAATAAGTTTTATACTTACCTGCAGACAGCCGGAACTCACGATCGCAAACGCACCGTTCACTATAAATAAATAAAATAAATAAATAAATAATGTCTTTATTGCATAGATAAAAAAGAATAATACAAAAAATAACTATAACTATACAATACGGCGAAATCCAGGTCCACGCAAAGGTACGTGCCCTGCTCAATTTAACCGAAAACCAGAGTCTATACATACATATTATGTGTAAACATTGCCCCTTTTGAATTCATACAAAACAACTAAATCTAAACTTGCTACCTTGCCTATCCTCCGATAACACCCGCGGTACAATTTTATCCCTGGCTCAACAACAATCTTTGTTTCACCTGCCGTCTGAATGACACCATAGACAGAGTGCGTGTGCAAGGGGGTAGAGCGTTATATGTTTTTGCGACACAGTAAGCAAAACATCTCTTATAAAATTCGGTAGCATGCATAGGTGGAGTCAGTCCGCCCCTGTATCGCAAATTTAGTGTGTGTACGTCAGTCCTGAACTGTATCTTCTTGTATAAGTACTGTGGATATCCGGTTTGTATTACTTTTTGGTAAAGGCAAGTCGCGTGCAACTCGCGCCTGTTTGTCATACTAAGCCACCCGACATCTTGAAGTTTATGCGAAATTCGCTCGTACTTCCTAATACCGAATATTAATCTGAGGCATGAGTTTTGCAGCTTTTGGACCCTAGACCTATCCCTTGCATCAAGGCATGGACCATAAAGAACATCACAATAATTAAAAAATGATAAAACGAGGGAATCACACAGTAAGGTCTTAGCCTTAATATCTAAAACATGTCTAATGTTATAAATCTTCCTCAAATTCGAATATGCCCGCTGCATACAAGCCGCCATGTGGTTCTTGTAGCGGAAGGAATTATCAATGACCACTCCCAAGCTCTTAAACTTTTCCCTTACATCAACCTGCGTACCATTAATCTTAATTGCTATCACGTCACGTGTGCGTGGAACGTCGAGCACTCTTCCAAACACCATGGCTGCTGACTTTTGTGGGTTCAGTTGCAAGCAGTGACAGCGAGAGAAATGCCATAGGCGGTTTAGATCTTCGTTAATGCTGTCGCATGCTGTGGCGGCATCCGACGGGGGAAACGACAAATATAGCTGAGTATCATCAGCGTAGCAGTGAAATTTGCAGCTTTTCAATGCTTTACCTATCTGCGCTATATAAATTGAAAACAGCTGGGGACCCATTATCGATCCTTGGACCACACCAGTACCCACCGCTCGCCAAGCAGAGATCTCCCCGCCAAACCGAACCGCCTGTACACGACCCGCCAGAAAGCTGGACATCATCGCCACCGCCCCGTCACCCAACCCCACATAATGCAATATTGCAAGAAGCAGCTCGTGGTCAAGCGTATCAAAGGCCCTTGAATAGTCAAGGAAAACCGCGACAGTAAGGAGTCCCCTGTCAGTGGCCGATATTATATCATCTGTGACCGATAATAGAGCAGTCTGACACCCGAAACCCCGTCTGAACCCCGATTGGACATCAGAAAGAACATCGTTGGCATCCACATGGCGCCGTAGCTGATCATCCAGCACTCTCTCGAGAATCTTTGATAGTGTAGGTAAGACGCTAACTGGTCTGAGATCAGCAAAGCTTCCAGGAGACGCCACCTTAGGCAAGGGAGTAACCATCGCACGTTTCCACGACGAAGGAAATACCGAGGACATAATGCAACCGTTGATCAAATGGGTTATATATGGTAACAGGAAAGGAACACAGAGACATATAACATGCAATCCCATACCATATTCACCCACAGCATTACTCCTCAGTGATGATATAATTTTAAGAATTTCTCCCTCTTCCACAGTTTTAAATTTTAATATTAAAAGCAAACCGGGTTTTACACTATTACGGTACTCATTCAATGTGTGTTCGTCTCGCATGATATGAGGAAGAGAATCTAAGAACTGATTGTTGATTTTATTCACGTCTGTCAAGTTTGATGGAATTGAGTAAGCGGTGGTTTTATTTGTATTTAATAAATTAAATTTATTTAAATCACGCCACGTTGACCTGTAACTAGATTGTGCAAATGATGAACTAAAATAATGTTTCTTTGCCCGGGTTACAGTTGCGTTCGTTAAGTTCCTGAAATGTTTATAGTTATCCCAATCAAGCTGTGATCTGGACATTTTATAAGTGCGTAACGATTGGTCTCGGCGGTCCATCATGGCCTTTATATCAGTAGTCAACCAAGGTGCATACCGCTTAGTTATTCTACAAGTCCGTAATGGAGCGTGGATATCCAGTAGTGTATTTATATTATAAGAATTAAATTTAACTTTATCGTCCATATCCGGCATGTCATAGATGTTTCTCCATGGAATAGATTGAAGGTGTTCATTGAACGTGTCGTAATTTATTTTTTTGTAGTCGCGATATGTCCTAAATATAGGTTGAGTATCTGCAACAAACAGTTTAAGTCGGTCAAAAAATAGCAAAGTGGTCTGAAACATCATGTGATTCTATTACACCAGTTGAATCTACAATGCGTTTGTTGTTTGTAATTATCACGTCTATTAAGGTACTTGATGTTGCAGACACTCGGTCCGGTTTCTCAACAAGTTGAACCAGCGAAATGCAGTCTAGAAACTCTGTGAAAAGTGAAGTGGCATTGGACTCGGAATCCATAAAGTTAACATTAACATCACCCAAGCATATAAACTCATCACACAAAGGCAAAACAATAGACATAACATTTTCCATGGAATCCAAAAACTGCAGCACGCCCGCTCCCGGAGGCCTGTACACCACGCCAACTATGAACCTCCTTGACCCGATCATTAAGGATATCCACATACTTTCTATAATGTCATGTACAAGCACAATCTTTGGATTAAGACTATTTCTAACGTACACTCCAACTCCAGCACCCCTTGCCACCGTCGATCTCGTCTGAGAAATGTAAATCCATTAATATACAACTCCTGATCAGTTATCCCATCGTGAAGCCAGGTCTCGGTGACCGCCATTACATCACATTTAATAATATTGGTCATACAATTCCGACAAGCTTCAAAATTGCGAATAAGAAGTCAATACCACCTGAGACTCTGAAGAAAGTCAACGATGTGGTCGAAGGGCACTTGCCTGCTGAGTGTGACCTGTGGACTCTCGATAGCGCTATATACGCTGCCGCAAAATCTGCCATACCTGAAAAAGACAAAGAAAAGAATAAATACATAAGGAAACAGAGAGACAGACTAAAACAAATAGAGGGAAAGATCAGAATGTGGAGGAAAAAGGCGGCCCAGGTCGAGTCGCTAATACATCATATGAGACAAGGAATGCATTTCACCAAAAACTAAATGAAAATCGCAAAAGACATAAAAGCTAGACACCACACCTTTTTTTTTTTTTTTTTTAAGAGCAAGGGGAAGGGAAGACCCTCCGCCACCCCTCCAGACCGGCCTTGCATGATGGGCATCCTCAGTCTGGAGACTTCTTCCTTACATGAATTAATCAACAAACAAAAATAGTTAGTAAACTCCCTTCGCTCTTTTGGGTTTGGGTCGTAAACCTTTATTGATTAATTTAACATGATCTTTCTACCTATAATCCTGCTCTTAAAATCGCTACCTTATACTAATACATACTTAAACTTATTTCTATTAACATGCATTATTCCCTTCATCCTAATGTCACAGCACTTTGACAGAACTACCCACACTACTCTTGGGGACACATTCTTTTCTATTCTTCCGTGAGCACCGGTTATCTGTTCCGGTGATCACTCCCTTTTACTGCTGGCGTTGCTCCGGCAGCTTTGGTCCGGATCGTCCGGGACCTTTCTGTTCAACTCGCTCCCGGTCTACCGTGAGCTTTCCTGTACCGGTCTCCGGTTACATCTCTCCTGTACTTCCAGGTTCTGCAGTCCCCAGACCATCAGGTCTCCTTACGTAATAAGGATCCAGAGGTCCCTGCACGTTCCTTTGCCTATTCGTGCTGTGTTCCTATCTTGGATGCCTGGATATGGTGCAAACCTGGCGTTCTGGTTGCCTCGTTATCCAGGGCTGAAGGGGTCTGCCATCCGGGCTGTCCTCAGCAGCTGCGTCTGAGGGGCCGGAGGCTATCTACCCCCTCTTGTCCTCCTCGTCCTTTGTTTTGAGGATACCGGAGATTGTGCGGGATATCTATCTCCTCCCACTGCCGAGGTCCTTCTAGCATACGGGTGACCATCCTTTGTTCGTCAACGTCCTCCACGTACTGGCACGCCCTTCTGGCCACAGCCCACCTCTCGCATCTGAAGAGGGTGTGGCCGGGGGTGTCTATCCCCCGCAGTATCTGCAGTTGGGGCTGTCCCTCCTCTTGTACTTGTAGAGGTAGGCCCCGAAACACCCGTGCCCAGTCAGCGCCTGGGTTAGTTCGTACGACAACTCCCCGTCTCTTCTCTCCGTCCATGTGGCGACGTCTGGGATGAGCTGACGTGTCCATTCCCCCTGCGTCGCTTCATTCCACTCGATCTGCCAGGCCTCCAGCGTCTGCCTTCTGGTCTCTCGCCCTGTTGCCCGACCTTCCGACCTTCTTAGGTCGTATTTCTTCTGGCGCTCTCTGGCCTTCAGGTGAATGGGCACCATAGAAGCCACCACAAGCGCTGCCGCGGTTGATACAGTCCGGTATGCAGCTGAGACTCCTATCGCCGCTCTTCTCTGCACCTGGAGGAGTCGGCCCCTTCTGTTGGCAAACTCCATGTCATCTACCCAGACCGGCGCGGCGTACATCACCGACTCTGCGACAGACGCCAGAACCCGGCGCTTTGCCGTTCGTGCCCCAGATGTTCTGGGCATTAGCCTTATCAGGGCTCCTACTGTTCGCTGCGCCCGTCCTGCGACCTCATCTATGTGTTTATTGTACCTAAGGATCTTCTGAATCCTGACCCCAAGGTACTTTATGCTGTCGCTAGGTGTTATTTGGGTCCCTGCCACGGTTAGCACTACGGGTTCCACCCTTCTCCTACCAGTCAGGAACACTGCCTCAGTCTTCTCCGGGGCAATCTCTAGTTTCTTTTCGGCCATCCACTCCGCAATCCTTCCGATGGCCGAGTTTGTCCGTTTCTGAAGCTCCCAGCATGTGGCGGCGGTGACAACCATTGCCAGATCGTCAGCATAAGCAACCAGCTCGACTCCCGGTATCCTCAGTCGGAGTACCCCGTCATACAGGACGTTCCAGAGAGTCGGCCCAAGGATCGACCCCTGAGGCACCCCGCTGTTAATGGGCACTCTTTCCTGCGCCCCCTTTCCGTCGACCAGTAATAGGCTTTTGTTCTCGAGGTAGCTCCTGATCATTCTCATGAGGTAGGGACTCACTCCTCTTCTTGAGTTCCGAGATGAGGGGCACCCACGCCACGGTGTTAAAGGCGTTCTTCACATCTAGGGTGACCAGTATGCAGAATTTTCGCGTCCTCCGCGTTCCCAGGTTTGCCCTTTGAGCAATCTGTACCACGCGCCTCACTGCGTCTACCGTGGATTTTCCTTCTCGGAATCCGAACTGGTTCTCTGCTAGTGGGGCCTTGGCTTCAAGCTCTTCCTTCAGCCTTTTCACTAGCAGTTGCTCCAAGACTTTGCTGACACCGTTCAGGAGACATATAGGCCGGTATTTTGGCGGTGCCGCCTCTGTGCTGCCCGCTTAGTCAGCAGGACGAGGCTAGCTGTTTTCCATTGTCTTAGGAATGTCCCCTCCTCCAGGATGTCATTCATAACCTCGGTCACATAGCCTCCTGCTACTTGTACCATTTCCTTAATAGCCTCCGGGGGCACGCAGTCAGGTCCAGCAGCTTTTTTTATTTTCAGCCTTTCCGCGGCCGCCCTAACCTCCTCCTCCGTGAAAGTCGGTACGTCCTCGATAGGCTCTCCTTCTTCCTCCTCAGCGCTATATACGCTGCCGCAAAATCTGCCATACCTGAAAAAGACAAAGAAAAGAATAAATACATAAGGAAACAGAGAGACAGACTAAAACAAATGGAAAGATCAGAATGTGGAGGAAAAAGGCGTCCCAGGTCGAGTCGCTAATACATCATATGAGACAAGGAATGCATTTCACCAAAAACATAATGAAAATCGCAAAAGACATAAAAGCTAGACACCACACCCTCAACAAGAATATCCTGACAATGATAAAGGAGCAAGCGGTAGACAAGCTTAGGTCACTGAAAGTAATTCGCCGAAAGATCACCTTGCAAATAATCCGACATGAACAAAATCGAACGTTCTCCGCCGCCCCCGCTAGATTCCTAAAACAGAGAGAAGCCGAGAGCAAACATCCGCCAATCGACAAAACCGAACGTTTCTGGAAACAACTCTACGGAGAAGTGTCAACCTTTGAACCCAGTAACACGGGCATCCGCCTCTTTGAAACGGCTGCTCGCCGACTAGTTGGGGACAGCGACGAGATGATAAACATCGGGGAAGAGGAAGTATCGGGCGCCCTAAAGGGAATGCGAATCTACGCAGCCCCCGGCCCAGACGCCATTAACGCCTATTGGTGGAAGAAACTGACCTGTACGCATAAACACCTTGCGCGAATATTTACAGGATACCTAAGAAGCACAGGTGAAATCCCAAGTTGGATTGCTGAGGGACGAACTATTCTCCTTTACAAAAAGGGCAACCCCGAGCTACCCGAGAACTACAGACCCATAACGTGCCTCAACATAGTTTATAAAATTCTCACGACGATCCTACATAAGCGAATCCTTTCAGAAATCCAGCCCATATGGGAACATGTTTATGAACAGCGTGGCACCAAAAGAGGCATTGCCGGAGTCCGCGAGAATCTCCTCATCGATCGAACAATATACCAGGACGCTAAGTATTACAAAAGAAATCTCTCAATAGCATGGGTGGACTATAGAAAGGCTTTTGACTGTACGTCCCACGCTCTAGTTGTACACCTGTTGGAAAA
Source organism: Aphodius sticticus (assembly GCA_963966075.1). Classification (NCBI taxonomy): domain Eukaryota; kingdom Metazoa; phylum Arthropoda; class Insecta; order Coleoptera; family Scarabaeidae; genus Aphodius; species Aphodius sticticus. Next base: position 41,501,092 of record OZ014508.1, on the reverse strand, counting down.
AATGAAGGTACCGCATGAGATTACGTCGACCATAAGACAGCTGATGTCCTTGTGGAGCACGAAGATACACCTGAAGGCCGTAAAAACAGAACACACATCGGCACCAATACCTTACAAACGCGGCGTCTTCTAGGGGGACTCGCTCAGCCCTTTGCTGTTCTGCATCTCGTTGTTACCTCTATCCTTACTTCTAAGACGGAGCCCTGGTTACAATGCTGGCCCACCGAATAACCGTAAGCAGAAGATAACGCACCTATTTTACCTCGACGACTTAAAGATTTACGCGCAATCAGAGAAAGACATCAAAGCCACTCTCGAAACGATCCATCGCTACTCCACAGACATTAAAATGGAGTTTGGTATAGAGAAGTGCGCATTCCACAACATTGCCAGAGGAAAAAGCAGGGACTCGGATGAGGGTATAGACCTGGCAGACGGAACCGCTATCCAACATCTGGGCGGGGGAATGCAATACAGTTACCTTGGAGTTCCGCAAAGAGGCATGCACGCAGAAAACGACCTGAAACAAAAAATCGAAGAAACCTATGTCAAAACACTTACCAAGATATGGGGATCCGAGTTGTCCGGGTATCACAAATGCGCAGCGACCAACGGCCTGGCGGTTCCATTAGTGACGCACACCTTCGGAGCTATCAGATGGAAAAGAACTGAAATCCAAAAACTGGACAGACTCACCAGGAAATCCATGCGCAAGAACCGTAGCCTACATCCGAATGCGTCGGTACCAAGACTCTACATGCGGAGACACGAGGGAGGAAGGGAACTTGTATCCCTAGAAGATTTGCACCGGAGATTAATCATATCAACGGCCTGCAAAGTACAAAAATCCTCGGACCCACTACTTAAGATCGTTGCCATTCATGAGCAAAAGGGGAACGGCGCATTCCTATACAAACAAGCTGAAGACCTAGCAAACGAACTGGGCGTGCCGCTCAAGCTGGGCTACCGACCCAGCGGAGAAATTTTACAAACATCACCTGAAGATAGAAAGCACACTCTTAAAGCCAAGACCCAGAAACTGAGGCAGCAAATTCACATAGACAAACCGATGCACGGCTTATACTTCAGAAATATAGAGCACCAACAACTGCCAGGAAGTCAAACTTTCGGGTTTTTGACATCCACCACCCTCCGATCAGAGACCGAAGAGTACATCACTGCAGTTCAGGACGGGGTGTTTCATTCCCAGGCGTATAGGACGAGAGTCATGCAGGTCCCCGAGGTCGATATAAGATGCAGGGCATGCAGAGCATCGGACGAGACAACGATGCACCTGCTAGCCTCTTGTAAGATCTATGCCAAGACGCTCTACATCCACAGGCACAACTCAGCTCTGAAAGTGCTCTACTTCGCCCTCCGACACAAATACGGCATCGACGAACAACTGAAGCGAGGACATACCACCATCGGTGTCCAACGACCACTGCAAGATCCTCTGGGATTTTTTCCATTCTCAACAACACCGGAAATCCAGGCCAACCGACCCGACATGTTTCTGTTCGACCACCGGGAGAGGAAGATGTGGATAATTGAGATGTCGTGTCCGGCCGAAAATAGGATGCTAGAAAAATACGAAGAGAAAGAAGGCAAGTATCGCCCTCTATTATTTCAACTGTCTAAAACATACCCACGTTACTCGGTTTTCTTCCTTCCTATGATAATTGGTGTAATGGGTGGAGTGCATCCGTCGCTTCTGCGCCATCTTCAGACGCTGAACATCCCAGAGAAACAGGCGAACAGCGTGGGAATGGGAATGCAGAAGGCTGTGATCCTGGGGTCGCTGCACATCCTCCGATCTCACGAAACTGGCCACCAGAACTCCAGGATTCTGACCCAAGAACTTAGGGTCAGAATCCTCCTCCCCCCATCGTTCATTGGACGACGAGGAAGAGGACCAACCGGTGGGGATAGGTAATCGCGAGCTGCCCGCCCCCACCAAAAGACACACCGGAAACAGGGGATAAAGTTCACATCAGCCGTATGTGTGTGTGTGTGTGTGTGTGTGTGTGTGTGTGTGTGTGTGTGTATGTATATATATATATATATATATATATATATATATATATGTATATATATATATATATATATATATATATACATACACACACACACACACACACACACACACACACACACACACACACATACGGCTGATGTGAACTTTATCCCCTGTTTCCGGTGTGTCTTTTGGTGGGGGCGGGCAGCTCGCGATTACCTATCCCCACCGGTTGGTCCTCTTCCTCGTCGTCCAATGAACGATGGGGGGAGGAGGATTCTGACCCTAAGTTCTTGGGTCAGAATCCTGGAGTTCTGGTGGCCAGTTTCGTGAGATCGGAGGATGTGCAGCGACCCCAGGATCACAGCCTTCTGCATTCCCATTCCCACGCTGTTCGCCTGTTTCTCTGGGATGTTCAGCGTCTGAAGATGGCGCAGAAGCGACGGATGCACTCCACCCATTACACCAATTATCATAGGAAGGAAGAAAACCGAGTAACGTGGGTATGTTTTAGACAGTTGAAATAATAGAGGGCGATACTTGCCTTCTTTCTCTTCGTATTTTTCTAGCATCCTATTTTCGGCCGGACACGACATCTCAATTATCCACATCTTCCTCTCCCGGTGGTCGAACAGAAACATGTCGGGTCGGTTGGCCTGGATTTCCGGTGTTGTTGAGAATGGAAAAAATCCCAGAGGATCTTGCAGTGGTCGTTGGACACCGATGGTGGTATGTCCTCGCTTCAGTTGTTCGTCGATGCCGTATTTGTGTCGGAGGGCGAAGTAGAGCACTTTCAGAGCTGAGTTGTGCCTGTGGATGTAGAGCGTCTTGGCATAGATCTTACAAGAGGCTAGCAGGTGCATCGTTGTCTCGTCCGATGCTCTGCATGCCCTGCATCTTATATCGACCTCGGGGACCTGCATGACTCTCGTCCTATACGCCTGGGAATGAAACACCCCGTCCTGAACTGCAGTGATGTACTCTTCGGTCTCTGATCGGAGGGTGGTGGATGTCAAAAACCCGAAAGTTTGACTTCCTGGCAGTTGTTGGTGCTCTATATTTCTGAAGTATAAGCCGTGCATCGGTTTGTCTATGTGAATTTGCTGCCTCAGTTTCTGGGTCTTGGCTTTAAGAGTGTGCTTTCTATCTTCAGGTGATGTTTGTAAAATTTCTCCGCTGGGTCGGTAGCCCAGCTTGAGCGGCACGCCCAGTTCGTTTGCTAGGTCTTCAGCTTGTTTGTATAGGAATGCGCCGTTCCCCTTTTGCTCATGAATGGCAACGATCTTAAGTAGTGGGTCCGAGGATTTTTGTACTTTGCAGGCCGTTGATATGATTAATCTCCGGTGCAAATCTTCTAGGGATACAAGTCCCCTTCCTCCCTCGTGTCTCCGCATGTAGAGTCTTGGTACCGACGCATTCGGATGTAGGCTACGGTTCTTGCGCATGGATTTCCTGGTGAGTCTGTCCAGTTTTTGGATTTCAGTTCTTTTCCATCTGATAGCTCCGAAGGTGTGCGTCACTAATGGAACCGCCAGGCCGTTGGTCGCTGCGCATTTGTGATACCCGGACAACTCGGATCCCCATATCTTGGTAAGTGTTTTGACATAGGTTTCTTCGATTTTTTGTTTCAGGTCGTTTTCTGCGTGCATGCCTCTTTGCGGAACTCCAAGGTAACTGTATTGCATTCCCCCGCCCAGATGTTGGATAGCGGTTCCGTCTGCCAGGTCTATACCCTCATCCGAGTCCCTGCTTTTTCCTCTGGCAATGTTGTGGAATGCGCACTTCTCTATACCAAACTCCATTTTAATGTCTGTGGAGTAGCGATGGATCGTTTCGAGAGTGGCTTTGATGTCTTTCTCTGATTGCGCGTAAATCTTTAAGTCGTCGAGGTAAAATAGGTGCGTTATCTTCTGCTTACGGTTATTCGGTGGGCCAGCATTGTAACCAGGGCTCCGTCTTAGAAGTAAGGATAGAGGTAACAACGAGATGCAGAACAGCAAAGGGCTGAGCGAGTCCCCCTAGAAGACGCCGCGTTTGTAAGGTATTGGTGCCGATGTGTGTTCTGTTTTTACGGCCTTCAGGTGTATCTTCGTGCTCCACAAGGACATCAGCTGTCTTATGGTCGACGTAATCTCATGCGGTACCTTCATTTTTTCCAACAGGTGTACAACTAGAGCGTGGGACGTACAGTCAAAAGCCTTTCTATAGTCCACCCATGCTATTGAGAGATTTCTTTTGTAATACTTAGCGTCCTGGTATATTGTTCGATCGATGAGGAGATTCTCGCGGACTCCGGCAATGCCTCTTTTGGTGCCACGCTGTTCATAAACATGTTCCCATATGGGCTGGATTTCTGAAAGGATTCGCTTATGTAGGATCGTCGTGAGAATTTTATAAACTATGTTGAGGCACGTTATGAGTCTGTAGTTCTCGGGTAGCTCGGGGTTGCCCTTTTTGTAAAGGAGAATAGTTCGTCCCTCAGCAATCCAACTTGGGATTTCACCTGTGCTTCTTAGGTATCCTGTAAATATTCGCGCAAGGTGTTTATGCGTACAGGTCAGTTTCTTCCACCAATAGGCGTTAATGGCGTCTGGGCCGGGGGCTGCGTAGATTCGCATTCCCTTTAGGGCGCCCGATACTTCCTCTTCCCCGATGTTTATCATCTCGTCGCTGTCCCCAACTAGTCGGCGAGCAGCCGTTTCAAAGAGGCGGATGCCCGTGTTACTGGGTTCAAAGGTTGACACTTCTCCGTAGAGTTGTTTCCAGAAACGTTCGGTTTTGTCGATTGGCGGATGTTTGCTCTCGGCTTCTCTCTGTTTTAGGAATCTAGCGGGGGCGGCGGAGAACGTTCGATTTTGTTCATGTCGGATTATTTGCAAGGTGATCTTTCGGCGAATTACTTTCAGTGACCTAAGCTTGTCTACCGCTTGCTCCTTTATCATTGTCAGGATATTCTTGTTGAGGGTGTGGTGTCTAGCTTTTATGTCTTTTGCGATTTTCATTATGTTTTTGGTGAAATGCATTCCTTGTCTCATATGATGTATTAGCGACTCGACCTGGGACGCCTTTTTCCTCCACATTCTGATCTTTCCATTTGTTTTAGTCTGTCTCTCTGTTTCCTTATGTATTTATTCTTTTCTTTGTCTTTTTCAGGTATGGCAGATTTTGCGGCAGCGTATATAGCGCTGAGGAGGAAGAAGGAGAGCCTATCGAGGACGTACCGACTTTCACGGAGGAGGAGGTTAGGGCGGCCGCGGAAAGGCTGAAAATAAAAAAAGCTGCTGGACCTGACTGCGTGCCCCCGGAGGCTATTAAGGAAATGGTACAAGTAGCAGGAGGCTATGTGACCGAGGTTATGAATGACATCCTGGAGGAGGGGACATTCCCAAGACAATGGAAAACAGCTAGCCTCGTCCTGCTGACTAAGCGGGCAGCACAGAGGCGGCACCGCCAAAATACCGGCCTATATGTCTCCTGAACGGTGTCAGCAAAGTCTTGGAGCAACTGCTAGTGAAAAGGCTGAAGGAAGAGCTTGAAGCCAAGGCCCCACTAGCAGAGAACCAGTTCGGATTCCGAGAAGGAAAATCCACGGTAGACGCAGTGAGGCGCGTGGTACAGATTGCGCTTTTTTCCATTCTCAACAACACCGGAAATCCAGGCCAACCGACCCGACATGTTTCTGTTCGACCACCGGGAGAGGAAGATGTGGATAATTGAGATGTCGTGTCCGGCCGAAAATAGGATGCTAGAAAAATACGAAGAGAAAGAAGGCAAGTATCGCCCTCTATTATTTCAACTGTCTAAAACATACCCACGTTACTCGGTTTTCTTCCTTCCTATGATAATTGGTGTAATGGGTGGAGTGCATCCGTCGCTTCTGCGCCATCTTCAGACGCTGAACATCCCAGAGAAACAGGCGAACAGCGTGGGAATGGGAATGCAGAAGGCTGTGATCCTGGGGTCGCTGCACATCCTCCGATCTCACGAAACTGGCCACCAGAACTCCAGGATTCTGACCCAAGAACTTAGGGTCAGAATCCTCCTCCCCCCATCGTTCATTGGACGACGAGGAAGAGGACCAACCGGTGGGGATAGGTAATCGCGAGCTGCCCGCCCCCACCAAAAGACACACCGGAAACAGGGGATAAAGTTCACATCAGCCGTATGTGTGTGTGTGTGTGTGTGTGTGTGTGTGTGTGTGTGTGTGTATGTATATATATATATATATATATATATATGTGTATGTATCTGTATATATCTGTATCTGTATATACAATAAATCACCAAGGTCACTTACCCAACATCCTATCCCTTGGGTCCCGGAGTTCCCTTGCTGCCTGGGCCCGGCACCCAGTTCAGGTGTGGGCTGCCGGAGGCACTGGGGGGTTGACGGCAGGATTGTCTAGAAAAAATAAAAAAAAAAATTATAATAATAATAATATGGCATATTTCAAGGTGATAGTTTATCACCCTTGCTCATTTGCATAGGCCTGTTTGCACTGTCCAGTGAATTGAATGAGGACAAAGTTGGTGTTCAGTTATTACCTGGCGAAAAGTTAATTGGTCATTCATTATACAGGGTGTCTCACGGAACTGGTACATTAGAAGTTTCTCATGTTCTACTATTACTAATTAGAATTTACTCGATCTGAGCTCTTCGGCTAAAATATTCTCGGTTATTATTGAAACTAGAAGTTTGATGATTGATGGTCCAAAACTAGAAACATAGCCAAATACGGTGATGTTTTATTTAGTTCATCATGATATCTTATACAGGGTGTTCAAAATTTACAACACAATAATTGAATTTTCAAACGTAAAAAACTCATTTTTTTCAAATGGTACCGATACGCAATTCGATAGGAAATTTTATTCCCTATCAAGCAATATTACGGTTCCCTATATCTATCTTTAATAGTTTTTGAGATATTGTTACTTTTTCTTTAAATCCATTTTAAATACTCCCATTTAATAATGGGGACGAAATTAGATACGAAATTTACAACGAAAATTTAAATAGTGATAGATATTTAGAAATTTTGCGTGGATGTGTGAACAATTTTTGCGATACTCTTTCCCTCAATATTTTACGCGACCGCCTTTATAAAATGGACGGCGCACCGGCACATTCTTCGCATGTGGTATCTATTCAACTTAATCAGATCTTAGGAGACGGTAGGTGGTTCGCAAATAGGAGACCCTGGCGGTGGCCACCAAGCTCACCAGATTTAACACCATTAGACTTTTATTTCTGGGGTCATGTGAAAAGTCAGGTCTATTCCACACCAGTTAATACTCGAGAAGAATTGACTAACAGAGTAGTAGCCGCCATTAATGGACTTCAGCGACTGGAAATCCGAAGAGCGACGATGACAGTAGTACAGCGAAGTGTTTTAAAATGTTTGGAGCAGAACGGGCAGCACAATTAACATAATTAAGTTTTAATTTATATCCCAAATCAATTATTTTAGTTTTAAGAAACCTTTTAAATATTTTTCTGTTTTCCAGCTGTTCCAAAGTTGTTACATTCCTATAAATAAAGAATAAATCGTTTTGTATTTTGTTGGCATTCTTTTATACTGACAATATCTCAAAAACTATTAAAGATAGATATAGGGGCTCCTAATATTGATTGATAGGGAATACGATTTCCTATCGAATGGCGTATCGGTATACAGGGTGTTCAATTTGAAAAAATGGGTTTTTTACGTTTAAAAATTCAGATATTGTGTTGTAAATTTTGAACACCCTGTATAAGATACCATGATGAACTAAACATCGTCTTATTTGGTTATGTTTCTAGTTTTGGACCACCAATCATGAAACTTCTAGTTTCAATAATAACCGAGATATTCAATTTTAAACGTAACCGGGAAAATCACCAAAAAATAGTAAAATCAAAAAAACTCAAAAATGGTGATATTTAGGTATAGGGAAACATTATAAAAAATGATGTGTTTTGATACGTAGAAACCAAAAATTAAATAAAAATTATATCATTCCATTTAAAATAACAAAGTTGATACTGACTTCCGGTGACCTGACGTGACAGTTAACTTGAGAATATTTTAGCCGAACAGCTCAGATCGAGTAAATTCTAATTCCAAAATTTCATGTCTCCAGAAATAGTAGAACATGAGAAACTTCTAATGTACCAGTTCCGTGAGACACCCTGTATATGGATGATTTGAAACTTTATGCAAAAAATGATGAGCAGTTGAAGAGGAGCCTCAGTATAGTTAAACAATTCTCTGACGATATTGGGATGCAATTTGGTCCAGAGAAGTGTGCCAAAATTAGTATTGTCAAAGGCAAAATTGAGAGAACCGCTGACATATGCCTGAATGATCATACTAGTATTAATGAATTAACAGATAATACTAGATATAAGTATCTGGGAATGGATGAAGCCTTTGGTATAGATGATGAAGGGATGAAGGCGAAGGTTATAGGCGAATACATTAAGCGAGTCAGAAATGCATATGATATTCCAATATTTCGATATAGTGTTGGAGTTTTAAACTAGACTAAGAAGAAAATACGCGATTTGGACATTAAAACTAGAAAACAGTTAACACTAAATTTTATGTTTCATCCTAGGTCTGATGTCTGCAGGCTATACCTGCACCGTTTAGATGGAGGTCGTGGCTTGCAGCAATTAGAAAATATTTATGATTTGGAAATGTTAAATTTCGGAAATTTTATAAAGGCCAACAAGAAGGATAAAGTCATTAAACAATTAATTAGGGATACTTCTGGTAAGTCAATAATTAGTAAACAAACTACTTTTAGAAAAAGTTTAGGTGGAAGAACTCGATAATTATGGAAATAAAATTTCAGTAGAGACTTTAAAGCGACAGATTAAGTTAAAAATGAATCAGAAAATGAGAGAGGATTATGTTAGTAAGCCAATGCATGGTCAATTTTTAAGAATTGTTGAGGGTGATGGTATTTCAAGGTCTGGATCGTTATCTTGGCTTTGTCATGGAAACATTAAGGCTGAAACGGAATCCTCTATCATAGCGGCGCAAGATCAGGCAATACGTACCAGATATCATGAACAGAAGATTATGAAAGTTGCTCATGATGGGAGTTGTAGACTGTGTCATCAGGCTCCGGAACATGTCTATCATTTATTGGTGGCTTGTCCAGTCTTAGCTGAGTCGCATTACATTGCTAGGCATGATAGGGTGGGAACATATACATTACAACTTGTGTTCCCAACTATTAGGTTTAGCAATGGATGTGTCTCGGTGGTATGATCACGTTCCATCTCCTGTTGTGAGTAATGATCATATTACCATATTATGGAACATGCCTATTGTCACTGATAGAATGCTTGATGCTAATAAGCCAGATATCGTGGTAAAGGATTTCCAGAGGAAGGTATGCACGTTCATAGAAATCTCGGTACCTGCTTATGCGAATGTTGTAAGGAAGGAGCTTGAAAAACAACTTAAATATAAGGATCTCTCAATAGAAGTTGCACGTATGTGGGGAATGAAAGTAAACATTATTCCGGTGATTGTAGGTTCATTGGGAGCAGTTACTCTAAATTATAGTAAACATGTCAAGGAGTTGCCGTGCAAAATTTCGCCCTGATGATCTTCATTACTTTTCAAAATTTATTAGTGTAATTTCTGTATTTTTATATGTTGTATTGTAACGTGCTTTCCTTGATACTAAGCACCAATCACACAATAAAATATCCGGAAATATTATTCCCTGTATTAGGTAGCTCTAATATTAGGGTTCAACGAAGTCAAAACGAAATAAATCAAATGCTGGTACAACGTAGAAAATCAAATTTATTTCAATCGCATAATAAAACAAAACAAACCTTCTTCAGCGGAAAAAATAATATATACAGGCGGCGGTTTCCCAGTCAGGAATATACGGGTACGGTGCGGAAGTTTTTTGTCACTCGCTAAGTCCAGCCTACGGGGCCGTTCGATTAGCGAGTCCGGGAGTACTAGTCAGCGTCAGCACACGGGGCCGTTCTGTACAAGTCTGCCTTCCCAGCTATTGCTGGTCGGCTTTTATACACAAATCTGAGGACTGGTTCCTCCCCACCATCGATCGGACCGGTTCGATAACAGCTTTCGGACGGGTCAACATACTCGCGAATTTCTACAGCACAAGAACTAAACGTAAATAATAAAAATAAGTATTCTAAACAATTTACAAACGCTACTTAACTTAAATATGATTATTTACAGAAACGAATTGGCGGTAATTCGTTACAGTATCTAAATTATATTATCTAGGTTTAATGTATTTAATGAGATGTATCAGAGAATTCCAATAAATAATAACTGCATGTGTTTTTACTGACCTGTACGCAACGCTGTACGGGGTTTCTGCAGTTTTCCTTTGCTTTGCAACCTATTGTTGCAAAGCATAAAGGGCGTTGCTTTTCTAAATTGGGTTGAGCTGCAGTGATACCCGCAAAGGGAGTACCCTAGGCTTCAGCGAAGCTCGGTACTACCAATTTGCCCTGATGATCTTCATTACTTTTCAAAATTTATTAATGTAATTTTTGTATTTATATGTTGTATCTAAATTATATTATCTAGGTTTAATGTATTTAATGAGATGTATCAGAGAGTTCCAATAAATAATAATAATAAAGTATATTTGCCCAACAGGTTACCGCCAATTACAGGACAAGCGATTATTAATATAATCAATAATAACGAGTAATAAGACAATATATAAGTATATGACACAAGACAAACAATAATGGTATGATTATACAATGTAAATGATGTAAATATGATGGAAATAATTGTAGTGCTGGTCAGAATAGGCACTATCAATTTAAAGAAAAAAAACTACGACGATCATAACCGCACCAAACAAAGTAAACAAAATGTATAACTGGTATTATCTCCGCACGAAAAAGTCATGTTCTTTGGAGTTTGCACATCGGCACATTGCGGACACTGGCGAACGCTCCAATACATTCGTGCGGGCTCTCGGCAAGTAGAAGCCATGCACAACCCTCGCCGTCGGTCGCGGAACTCGAAGTTCAACCCGCGACAGAAGGTAAGGACAATCGATATCACCTCGAACCAACGTTCCAAGCACGTTCACCATATTCAGCTCTCTTCTGTCCGCTGGTGGCTTCAGGTCAAACTGTGCCTCCACTTCCCCAAGATCAGCACCTCTAGGTGGATACTGGCCAAAAGTCCTCAGGAACATACACTTAAGGAAGCGTCGGTGAATAGACTCAAGACAAGACCGGTGTCTGGCATAATATGGACTCCAGATAATGCAGGCGTATTCTAGTCTGGATGCAATGAAGCTGATGTACAGCGTTCTCATCGCGGCCACATCTGTAAAGTCTCGGGTAGTGCGCAAAATAAAACCCAACAATTTTCCTGCAGAGAAAGATAACGCGGTGATGTGGGGTACAAATGACAATGCTGAATCAAACACAACTCCCAAATCCTTAACAGTGTTCAGCCTTGGAAGAGGAACGCTATTAATAACATACTGCTGCCACAACGGAACCGTATTCTTGGTATAAGTAACAACGCTGCATTTTGCCTCGCTGATCTTGAGGTGGTTAATGTTGCACCAATTAGAAATCACATCTAGGTCCCGTTGCAGCCTCTCAGCATCAGCGCTGGAACGGCCGACAGAATAGACTTTTATGTCGTCGGCATAAGCCAACGCCGGGCAGGTTAACGACAACAACAAGTCATTAACAAACACATTGAACAACAAAGGGCCGAGCACCGATCCCTGTGGGACTCCAGAGGATACACCAAAGCTCAATGACTTAAAGCCGTTGTAACAAACGTAACTTGTGCGCCGCTCAAGATATGACTTCATCAGAGACAAATAACAGGGAGACAAGCCGATATGGTCCAATTTGCGCAACAAGATTTGGTGGTCGATAGTGTCAAAGGCTTTTGTGAGATCCGTGTAGATAACATCCACCTGGGCCCTGTCGTCCACCGATTCACAGAGGTACTGTGTCAAAGTTGCCAAGTTTGTCACGGTCGAACGTCCAGATACAAAGCCGTGTTGACTGCTTGAAATGATTTGTTTGATATTCCAATACAAACATGAATATATCACTCGTTCATACACCTTAGAAAAGATCGGCAGAAGACAGATAGGCCTATCGTTGTCGATTCTCATTTTATCGCCTTTTTTAAAGACAGGCACGATGCGAGCCAGCTTCCATCTAACTGGAAAAGTTCCCTTTCTAATTGATAAGTTAATTATTATCTTTAAAGGGTCCGCAAGAACAAACCTACAGTCCCTTACAAGAAAACTAGGGATTCCGTCATCACCGGCAGTAAGTTTGTTAGGTAGCTGAGCCATCATTGGTTACCGGTGGTTGTGAAAAGAATAAATACGGAGAGCAGTCGGGAGGCGGCAATGAGTCGTCCCGCGGAAAGAAAGTATTTGAAGACGAAAAGCTCTCCGCAAATGCATTCACTACGTCGGTGGGGTCACCAATCTGTTGATCACCGTAACGCAACAGGCTAGGTATTCGAGTAGTCCCACGCTTGTGACGAATGTAATTCCACAACTCATTAGGATTGGAATTTATGTTAGTTTGGATATTACGAATATAACCATCGTAAGCCACGGAAATTTGGTGCTTTACCAAAGCACGAAGGCGCTTATAGTCTGTTAAGTAGGTTATGTTTCCTGTTTTACTCCACTTTCGACGGTAGTATAATTTATGTTGGATATTTCGTCTTATCTCATAAGTAAACCAGACAGGACACCGCCCAGAAGAAGTCACCGAACGCCGGACTGGCACCACTCCTTCAAATGAAGCAAGTAACCTCGAATAGAACCCCTCAACAGCCACATCAACATCAGAGATTGCATCAAGAAATGACCAGTCAGTGGTAAGCATTCTGTTGTATAATTCATTAAAATTTGCCTTTTAAAAGTTATAGGTAGCAGTATCAGCTCGAGGAAAGTCTGGAGGCATCCAAGGCATCCAACACCTGCAATGAAGTGCACAGTGCAGGGTGATATGCATCCTCAGGTACCAAAGGGTTCTCGTCATGTGAGACAACAACATTACAATCAAAATTGGAAAATACAAGATCAAGAAGTCTCTGTTGGACATTGTAAATGCAATTGTACTGCCTTAGCTGCAGAATACTGGAGAAGAGACGCATAGCTGTTGTCTTACGATCAACCGAGACCTCCTCACTGCAAAACCTGGGCTGATTAAAATCACCCACGACAATCACATCCTCCCCCAATAATAGTAATTCCAGTCCAGATAAAAAGTGCTCGAGATCATCAGCGGACACATTTGGGGGAACGTACACCAGGCAAAGCGTTAGTTGGAATGGACGCGTGCATTTACAGACGACGAAATCGATAAGGGGCACAGCGTCGGATAGGTGTGTCGATTCAACTATGGCATACGTTATGTTCTCGGACAAAGGAACAATAACACCGCCACCACGCGTCAAACCAACGCGATCAAACCTTCGATCAGACCTGACGATGCTGTAGCTCGAAGGAAACAGCTCAGAGTCAAGGACACCATCAGTAAGCCAGCTCTCAGCAATACAAATAATGTCGTAATCGAGTTGGCAACAGTTTGTATAAAATAAACCAGTTTTGGTATTTAAACCTCTTACATTTTGGTAGTAGATATTCAATGGAACGGACTTCAATGGACGAGACGATACAACATGACACGAAATGGGGGTAACTTTGGGCATAGTTAGTTTTCCGACTGGACGACTGTGGGAATTCCGCCTTTAAATTTAATTTTTAGGTTTGTTTCACCGGACTCCTCTCTTCTCAGTAGCTCCGTTTTAACAGGCCTATACAATTCACGCTGAGCGGGGGTTCTGTCCTTAGAAATCGAAATACCCGCCCAGTTCGGCAATGATCTCAAAGTATGAACATTTTTTAGAATCGATTGAACGGCTGAGTCACACGACAACTGAATCCTTACCGGACGACACCGATCATGTTTTGTCTTGTCAAAGATTCCCAGCCGCTGCGACTTGTAACCACCAACACCAACGCCCATATCAGAAAAGAGTCCGCTGATCATTGGCGTAGCCAGATCCAACTGCTCTCCATCCGAGTTCACCGTGGCTTCCACGCATCCCTACAAAATGACATTGTTTTTACGCCTGTCTCTGTCCATAATTTCTTGGATAATCTTCTCAGTTTCAATCAGCGCGATGCTTGCAGTCCCAGGCGGCGATACAATCGTATCCTTCAGCACCTTGATTTCGTCCTGCAACGAAACTATCGCTCTCTTCAATCCATTAAGATCATCACCCAAAGCAGAACAGTCCTTGCAGGACCAAGAGAGACCTGATTTTCCATGAATCTTACGTGCTTCAGCGGGTGAGATATCGACGCACTGAATGTAGTAGACCTTCCGACAAATGGAACAGGTAACCGAACGATGAGGATCATTCTGCTTCCCGCAACATGTACAAGCGAGTAAATTCACCATAATAAATTTCAAAGATTATGGGATGCACACAAGGAAGGTCTCTTCACGCCAACGGTGCCGTTCGCAGCGACTCTTACAAGCACAACACAAGTGGGCAGGCAACGGAAAGGTACCGCAACAAAAACAATAAGAAACACAGATATTACAAATACTCCAAAATTGCAAAAATTGTTTGAGAACCGCTGACCACACAACACGCCGCAGACCGCAGCAGAACCGGGTCGCTTTTTTCTACAGGTACTCGAATATACACAACTCACCAATACATCATAATGAACCTGACGAAAAGACTACCTAAAATGATCAAACATGCTGCCCATAACAACACCAATGGTGTCTACACGATCTTTAAAGATAACTCAAGCACACAGTTAGATTTCTCTTGCCGTTGCAATGTTTTTGTTACAAACGCCATATTCCACAGGTTTTTACGAAAAAACAATAAGAAAACATTGTTTAAATATTTCACCCTGTATAAGAAAAAAATCACCCTGTATACGATGCTATAACATCTCCAGTGCCCTTTTTTACCAAAACAAGACAAATGTCATTACCCATTGATTCTAACACACCTTTTATTTCACATTAAATTGACCAGATATTATCAGAACTGTTGGCCAAACATAAAGCAACATAACTTTGGATTGAAACGTTCTGTTATTGCGAATATGGTATGGTTTCAATCTTCACATTACAGCAAAACAAGCAAAACGGAAGTTCAAAATCAAGCAGAGACATCACCTGCTCCAAGACATAATCCATTGTTACAAGAGCTAATATAGGCCTGATTGGAGAGCCCATTGGTGTTCCAAACACCTGTTGATAACATTTTTCATTCCTACTGTTTAGATCTAATGTTGTGTATGGTGTCTCGTGCAACGATTGCGATGGAACGTACGTGGGTGTAACTTCTCTGTGGCTTCGAAACCGCCTAAATTTACACAAAAGCGACTGCAACACCAAAAAAAACAGATGCGCCTTGGCGGCTCACGCAATCAAAAATAAGCACACTTTCAACTTTGATGATATGAAAGTGCTCGACACTGAGACAAACTATAACAATGGAATGTTCCTGGAGATGTATTACATAAACATTACAGAGAATACAGTGAATTTTAAACTAGATGTGGAAAATCTAAGCAACATATACGCGTTTATAATCGATTATGATAAAAATCGCACTAGATCGGAGAATGTTGAAAGCTCGTTACTGGCATTCTGAGACTTTTGAGGTTTGGTGTGTTTAATTGTCGTGTCACTGAATAATTGTATTGCCTTGAGAGAGGTTGGTTGGCAACATGCGGTTCCCGCTCACATAAATATTCTGTTTTTGGAGGTTGGTGAATGGTTGCATATGTCAAGTAGGCACCGTACGAAACCACACGGTCTGCCTGGTTTGTTTTGATTTGTATGTTGTATAACGTCCAAGTGTCTTGTTAGTTATTGTGAAATACTGTTCGATCGTCTCGTCTAAATGTATTTGTCTGCAATTATTCGCTGCCTCATTAAGACTCGAAGTAAGTTTGTCTGCCGATAATACTCTGTTTGTTTTGTAAAGATTTGTAACTTATTTTTAGACCATGCCATGAAGAAGGATCAATAAAGACCCGAAATATTGCATTGATTGAAAGAGTTTTCTATAATTTTCGCCAATGATCGATACCCAAACAAATAGTGAACCGCTCATATATATATATATATATATATATATATATATATATATATATATATAACAAATAGTGAACCGCTCATATATACATATATATATATATATATATATATATATATATATATATATATATATAGATCCTTAACCGTCGTCACTATCATATAAAGGTGATTAAGGGGATTCGACGGGCGCTAGGAAAAGTATATACTCTCTTTCTTCAGTCAAGCTTTCGGTTTATTGTTCATAACCATCATCAGGACACTAAAATGTTTATTAAAACTTAATGAGACAATATTACAAATTAAAAAGAGTCGTATAACTTACAAGAGGTGAGGTTATGTCATGGCAACTCCTTGTTTGGAACATTTACGTGACAATATCTCCACAAACGCCAACGAAATTACAAAATTAACCAGCACAGACATCTATCGCATACATTAACCTTAAAATAGAACACAGTATAAGACACAAGGCACACTTTTAGCAGATTTTTGTACCTATCAGTACATGCACTCATTTTATCTTCTTATTAGCCATGATTGTGTTCGGTGTGAAGCTGGCAACTTGTCAAATTCAATATCCAGCATGCAGTTGGGGTACGTTCAGAAAGTTATGGCTTGGTCATACAGGCTGTCCCCAAAGTTTGTGTGATATGTATCTTTTTCCAAAATGTACGTGTAAATTGCACTGAGACCCTGCAAATCAGATTTTTTGTTCATTGTATTAGGTGTTTTTTGGATGTGGTACATCTCCAAGAAAGCTCTCTTTGTGTAATTTGCTTCTATATCCATGATCTGGACGTCATCGTAATTGATTCTATGCTCATGCTGATTGACATGCATGGCTAACATGCATCTTGAGGGATTTCTAATGCAGTCACTCTTGTGTCCCGCAATTCTATTCTTCATAATTTGGGATGTTTGTCCAATATAACATTTTGGGCACGCCGCACACTGCAACTTGTAAACCACGTCAGATTGTAAATTTAAAGGTGTCTTGTCTTTTAGTTTAGTGTATAACATGCCTAAGTAGTATATAAAGGAGAGAGCTGGACCCACCACACCCACCACATTTACATAGGAAGCTATCCCCTCCACTTTTCCGCACGAAGACGACCGAGTCCCAAGTCAGCCGATCTGCCGAGCGCGACCGAACGTTGGAACCTGGAGTGTATGACTCACACGTCGCTGTTAGAGAGAGAACGCACTACTATTTTTATTTTGAGCGGAGGTGGCCTAGTGGATAAGGCGAATGCCTTCCACTATGAAGCCCAGGGTTCAAGCCCAGGTTAGGCAGGGATTTTAAAAATACTCCGTCTCCACGACCGCCGCACAGACAAGCCAACAGGCTTTGTGCACATGGCGACATCCCAAAAAAAAAAAAAAAAAAAAAATTTCGAGCGTGGCATGTGCAAACCGATCAAATTTAAATTTTCGCATCAGATTAATTCGGATTTGAATTTCGCGCGCACCATCTTACCCGAATATGACCGAACGCCGATCGCCCGAGCCGATAAAATTCAAATTTTTCCCGCCAACCTTAAAAAATTCAAATTTTCGCGTCAACCCCAGGTCCACCACCCCCAGACATACCAACCCCACGCGCTAAAACAGCATGCCACCGGGCGTCATATTTTAAATCAAGTTTTCGCGCTAAATTTATTCGGACTAATTTTAAAATTCTACAGAGCATGCGCGAACCTAGCAAATTAAAATTTTCGCACCATTAAGGATAAATTTCAAAGTTTAAACCGTCTTTATTGTGATCATTTATGCAAATAATTGCATGTAAATTAAGAGTGGTTATTTAAAATTTTAGATGCATACAGACCCCGAATAAATTATACAGATCTGCATACAGACCCTGTATAAAACCCTATCAAATACAGAACCAAAATTACGGAAATGGTAATACGCCAGCGAACAATTATTTGCAACCTCAGCGCGAGTTTAGCAGAGGTCGTCATCCGCAAGTAAATGCTGTGTCCGCAGAAACAGAAATAAATATTAACAATACACATACTTAATTGAATTGTCTTAATTGTGTTACTGTGTGAACAATAAACTGATTATTATTATTATTATTAATAAAAACTATAGAAATAATTATTTTAGAGGACAAACTCAGTTCAGATGTCAAACTAATTTTAGAGAGCAAAATCAAATCTGAGGACAAAATTATTTTGGAGGTACCGGCGGCGCCATCTATTGGCGAAGTGCCGAGCGCTCTACCGACCAATTACCGAACTACATACCGGCGCGGAATAGATCCCTGCCCCCCAACAGCGAATTAATAATAGTTCGACACTTCACCAATAGCTGGCGTCACCAGTATTGAATTTTAATTTTAATTTAGCTGGCGTCACCAGTATTGAATTTTAATTTTTAATTTGTTCCAAGCGTTAAAATAAACGAATTTTTAGTGTTAAAATTATACTTCTTACAGAATTTTAGAGTAATACAAGTAGATTATGTTAAAATAACACTTGTAATTTACTAAATACGTTGTCGTACTCAGCACAGAGCGCGTCCGAAAATGCAAATATTCGCGCGGTCAGGCTTTTCTCGAACGAAAATAACTGCATGGTACAATCACGTGAACAGTGCGTGCGTATCGAATAACGGACACGAAATATCTGGATACCATAGGCGTAGATAGTCAGTCTTTTGCCAACAATCGACTACACCACACGTAACTTACGCTATTCCTGTGCTTCTCCCAAAATGTTCACCTGCGAGATTTGTGAAAGGTCTTTCGCCCGCGCCGATGCCCTAACAAGGCATAAGACAACTGTACATTCGCGCATAACCAAACAATGTGCGCTATGTATGCGCGAGTTCGCACGCCAAGATGCTCTGCGAAGACATATGAGTAAGATTCATGGAGCGAACCCTGCACCTTCTTCCTCCGCGGTGATCGTGAATGAGCCATCCGGAGCAGGGATGAAGAGGGCGAGGACACCTTCGCCACCTAGAAGAAGCAACAAGAAGCAATCACCATCAGCGTCACTCTGTGACCATTGCGGAATGGGCTTCACCTCAGCCATGGCCCTTAACGCTCATTTAAAAACGCATCGGCAGCAACTTTCAAATGGAGTGCAGCAGTTGGCTACCTGTTTCCAGAATAGGGTAGCCAGCTATGAAATCGGAGGAGTTCTACCGAATGATGACATCCCCGAATATCTGGAAAGAAATAAGAGCATCGCCAAGGATCTTGTATGGAACCACCTAGCAGACGCAACCTTGGTGAAAGCGCAAATTGAACTTTTCGCAGTATTTATTAAGAAAATGGTTGCTAGTGATGGTGAGGAGGAAGAAGAAGTTATAGCCTCACTAAAAAGTTTCAATACCAAATTTCGGTTGGTAACCCCGTCCAGTAATTTTGACAACATCTATGATGAAATGGCAGGTGATATAAAGAAGCAGAGCGAACAGTTCCAAGAGCGAGATTCAGCTTGGAGTTTTTTTTCGATTTCACATATGGAGTTAAACATTAACGAATATCGACCACTTCAGGGCTCATCCTACATCGATCTCCCCAAGAAAATAGCGAAAAGAAAAGCATGCATCAATATCAAGAACGATGATAATGCATGCTTGGCTTGGGCTTTAACAGCAGCACTTCGTCCGGCTGATTCACACGCCGACAGAACAACTAGTTACCCTCATTACTCTGAGGTGGTAAATATGGGTAAGTTGGAATTTCCAGTTAAATTAACAGATTTAGCAAAAATTGAGGAACTAAATAACCTAAGCATTAACGTTTATGAACTAACAGAAAATGGTAAGAACCATTATTGTGTGGATGGACCCATTTATTATACAGAAAATAGACGCAAAAAACACGTTAATTTATTATATATTTTTGATCATGGAAAGGGTCATTTCGTTTTAATTAAAGATTTTTCCAAATTACTTTCCAAACAATTTTCAAATCATAATGGGGAGATTCATTTTTGCGATGGCTGCTTAACAAATTTTGCAACTGAGCATAAATTAGCTAAGCACCAGGAAAACGACTGCAACAAAATTCGTACTATTTTACCATCCACAAAATTAAATTTTAAACCAATTTTTTTGGGACAACAATTACCGGGTAATATTTTACAATTTAACAATTATAATAATTCGCAAATTGTACCGTTCGCGATTTACGCGGATTTCGAATCGATATTACAGCCTGTAGAGCATTGTGAACCTGATCCAAGCACCTCATTTACGCAAACAGTCGCGAAACATGTTCCATACAGCTTCGCCTATAAAATAGTTTGCTCCTTTGATGACGCGAATAATCAATTTGAGATTTATACGGGGGAGGATTGCGCGAAAGTTTTTATCTCAAAATTAATTGCTGATGTAAAGTCAATTTATAACAGTCACTATAAAGTTATTAAACCGATGGATTCTCTAACATCAGAGGAGCAAGCTAGCTATGATGCGGCAGAGCAATGCTTTATTTGCAATAGACCGTTTGTTGGCTCTGGTGATAAAGTTCGCGATCATTGTCACGCCTCCTCCCGTTTTAGGGGTGCTGCCCACCCCATTTGTAACTTAAACTACAAAATTCCAAATCATATACCCGTATTTTTACACAATTTCAGCGGATATGACAGCCATCTGTTCGTTAAAGAGTTAGCCGAAGTTGATTGCGATGAAGGCATCGATGTTATACCGAATAACAAAGAGCGTTACATCAGTTTCGGCAAGCAAATTCATGTGGATACGGTGCTAGATGATAAAGGGGAAATCAAAAACAAATATTTAAAATTACGGTTTTTGGATTCCTTTAGATTCATGGCATCGTCTCTTGATGCGTTAGCGAGTAATCTCTCAGATGCGGATCTAGTGAATGTGCTACAATATGCACCCGCACAGAATAAATTTAAATTACTAAGGAAAAAGGGCATTTTCCCCTATGAGTATATGACCTCGTTAGACAAGTTAGAAGATACCTCACTACCCCCTAAAGAGGCATTTTTTAATAAAATGTCTAACGAGGACATTACGGATGAGCAGTACACCCATGCTCAGAATGTTTGGCAGACTTTTGGGTGTAAAAATCTGAAAGATTACTCAGATCTATATTTAACGACTGATGTGCTACTTTTGACAGATGTTTTCGAAAAATTTAGAAAAGTATGTCACAAAACGTATCACCTCGATCCGGCACACTACTATACAGCGCCCGGGTTGAGTTGGGACGCGATGTTGAAATATACTAGAGTTAATTTAGAACTGCTAACCGACATAGATATGGTTCATTTTATGCAGAAAGGGATAAGGGGTGGAATATCGCAATGCTCACTTAGACACGCAGCTGCGAATAACAAGTATATGCCTACATTTGATCCCAATCGTCCATCTAAATACTTAATGTATTGGGATGCTAACAACTTGTACGGTTGGGCAATGTCGCAATACTTGCCTTATGGTGGATTTCGTTGGATGAGTCAGGAGGAGATTGGAACTTGCGACTTCAACAATATTTCGGATTCATCTAGTGATGGATACATCCTAGATGTTGATGTCGAATATCCACAACACCTCCACGACTTGCACAATGATTTACCGTTTCTAGCGGAAAATATCGTCCCACCTTGTTCAAAAACTGATAAACGACATTCCAAATTTAATGAATAAAAAAATTATGTAATTCACTATCGGAATTTAAAACACGCCATCGCTCATGGTCTTGTTATTAAGAAAATTAATCGGGTTCTAACATTTAAGCAATCAGCTTGGTTAAAAATGTATATCGACTTGAATACGAGTTTACGTCAACAGGCTGTCAACGAATTCGAACGTGACTTCTACAAACTTTTAAATAATGCTTGTTTTGGCAAGACAATGGAGAACATCGACAAGCGTGTTGACGTGAAGTTGGTAACAAGTTGTGATGATATTAAAACTAGCGGGCGTTCTAAGTTGGGTGCGGGTAGTTTGATCGCGAAGTTAAATTTTAAGAGTATAAAGGTTTTTAGCGAGAATTTTTCAGCAATTCATATGGGGCGACTTAATGTTTTTTATAACAAACCCATCTATGTCGGGTTCGCAGTTTTAGAACTCTCGAAATTGCTAATGTATCAATTCTATTACGATTTCCTGAAACCCAAATACGGGGATATGATTAGTTTATGTTACATGGACACGGACAGCTTCACTGTTGCCATCCAAACAGAGGATATTTATGCGGACGTGCGCGAAAACTTGGAACGGTTCGATACATCCAACTACGCGATAGAAAATCCGTTCAGTATTCCGCTACAGAATAAGGCAGTTTTAGGTTTGATGAAAGATGAGAATCGTGGGAGAATAATGGAGGAATTTATTGGGTTGCGTGCTAAGATGTATGCAAATCGGGTTGGTGGTGTTGGGGGTAACGTCACCAAAAAAGCAAAAGGGGTAAAGAAGTCTGTGGTGAAAACAAAAATCACATTTGACGATTATACACGCTGTTTATTCGATAAAACGCAATTACGTGTAAGACAGCTATTATTTAGATCTGACAAGCATACTATTTTCACTAATTTGCAGAGTAAATTAGCCCTTTCACCCTACGATGTAAAACGTCATATTAATAATGATGGTGTTACAACGCTAGCGTGGGGGCATTACTCAATTGGTGATAAATAATAGGTGAATTATTCTCCCACCAGTTCTCACGATTTTAATTTTGTGGATGGAGAATTGCATAATAGATGGGTCAATCGCATGATTTATTTCTTAAGTTCATAAACGTTATTTCTAATGCTCGATTTTTTGCTATATCTTTTATATTTATCTAGATGTTCCGACTACATATTGTATATGTGAAATCGAAAAAAAACCGCTCATCATCGTTCTAGGAATTCTTATATCACACACCATTTTATTATTGTATATGCTATTACTAGTCGGGGTTACAGTATTTATTTTCGATGACATAGCATGCGATAGGCAGCATAAAATACGATCATATTTCTGCATGGGGCGACATAAACTTGCTGATGCGTTCGCAGCAATTCTCTTTGCTAATTTCAAAGAATTGATGAGTTGGCTTCCTGTTAGAGCAACAAATGTGGTTTCTAGATAAGCATATTTTTTCTAGGATTGCTGCGTTTTTTAAATACCTAATACGAAGTTTGCAGTGTAATCATATTTTTTCTTTTGCTATCATTGGCTCAAAAATATCCCTCTCTATACCATTCTTTCAAATAAATAGGAGCATTATGTAGTAAAAAAGACCAGTTCCACAACTAGATACCACCAATAACTACAACAACAGCAAACAAGATGTCTTCCAGACTATCCGAGTTGGGCCTTTGCGAGGTTAAGCCAAAGAAGAAGATATCAGAGTTGGAAATTGATACACCGTATCCAATTAAATCGGCGAAAAGAATCACAAAGTGCACTTGGCCATCAATTCTTGTGGAATTTGAAAACTTCATAGCATTCCTGCCGAAGAGATTAGCCGAAGCCATCACCACCGAAGACGAGCTACGGAGTCTATCTTCGATGGCTATGGTAAACAAGGGGGAGAAAAACGTTGGAATGCCTACCAACGCCCAAATGATAACTTTTATAGATTTATAAATGAATTGTGTGCAAAATATAGTGATCAAAAAGAAAAAAAAGGTAAGTATGACAACACTGCTAATTAGCACATGAGAAATTCTAATATACTCACCGTATTGACTTTACTCTTTTAATAATAATATCACTTCTTAACCTATGAAATAAAACACAAGAAATGCATTTAACGTATCTATTCATTTAAAAAATGCAATATTATATCATATAAACCAAATGGTGTAGTTTAATACATTTATTTTTCATAATGGTAAAGTTGACAATATATATATTTTGATCACTGATCGACCATGGCTTTTTATAATCCATTATCTCTTAAGTGTCATTACAAAATTCGCATCCAGTTCATATAAATCACATAACTCTTCCGCCGTTATTTGAGGTGGCGATGATGTTGTTGTAGACTTCTTAAGCTCAGACCCTGCCGCTGTATGAACTGATCGAACATGGCGTTTGAGAGTCCACTTCCTCTTAAAACTCCGTTTGCAAAATTCACATTCGTAGATTGATGTCGGTTTGTCAGTTGATGGCTCAGGTGTTGGTGTTCTAGGTGGTGTAGACATCTTGAAGTTATTGATTTAGACGGTTGCTAGCACACAGACTGAATTCTTTTCCGAGTTTACTCGATTATATAGCGTTTGTTCACGTGATCAATTTCACCAGTATATTATAATCATTAAATATTAGACTTTGAACATGTTTGAACACGCATACAAATGATGACGTCACCATCAGTGTTTTAATATACTTACCGTTCACTCTTATATTATCACTGCTTAATCTATGAAATAAAACATAAGAAATTCGTTTAACGCATTTATTTCGTTATAATGGTAAAGTTGACATAATATAATTATACAGTAGTTTACAATTATTCATAGCACAAACTGCGCTAATATTATTTTTTGTATGAAACTTGCATGGTGTAAACTTCTCCATGAGGGGTGGCGGTGGACACCAGGATTCAATCCCTTCCAAATTGATAATGTGTGGTTGAAACTTCATATTGGCTAAATGCTCCAATAGTACTCGATATTTTTCAGCACCTTTTACATAGATGCGATCCACATCATGGAGATGTAATTCCAAGACGCTGGATAGTTTGCTCAGCTCGATTAAGCCTCCGCAGTAGTCGAGACCATGATGATGTGTTGAGAGATGGCGAATAGTTTTCTTTTCCAGCTCGCTCAGCTCTTCATATTTGGTGGATGGTATGAATAAATGGTTAACTGGGTATCGAAATAAATGCACAATTCTTTTACTATAAAATCACCAGACCTTAGTTGGAAACCTTGGATGTCGACCACAACAATTTTCATTTTGAATGTTTTATTCGGCGGTAAACTGGAAACTAAATGAATTTTTATTATAACCCACTAATATATACTACTTTTTATCCCCACCTATGACGTAATGTTGATTGTTTCAAACTTCTTCACAAAACTGTACATAGCAATAGCTCTATTTAAATCCTCCAGTTCTGACACGAATAACTTTAATTGGTCGCGTAACACTTGCTGCTTCCGTTTAAGAGCTCTTAATTTCTTAGATACTGCTTTAGCTGGCATCGTTGATGGGAGTAGGAATTAAACTGAGCAAAATTCCCCATCAGCAAAATCTCCCCACTATCGAATTTGACGGGTGAGCTCATGCACAGGAATGTATTCAACAATGCTATCGTGAACGATAATACAATAAGCTTTAGTATTATCGGGAAATTGCTTGGAACTCTGAAATTCAAGTTTGATGTCGCAGGTTGATGGGAGTACAACTTCTGAATTATGTTTAGATGTGTCCAGCACGAATACGGCTCTTTCGTTAAAATCATTATAATTTAGTAGAGGTTCGGGGTGACTACGACCCAAGAAACTAGTCTGAAAGTTTAAGTACATCTGGAATGCTTCGGTGTATCTCTTTTCATCAAAGTTCAGACGCATTGACTCATACGGATAGCAGTCGGAATTTAAATACACCCGCAGATCCGTGATGTTCAGATGATCAAAGTATGATGGGTCACTTTTAATGTTATCTCTCCTATTTGTTTGGAATGCGACAATCACGAATCGCGGTCTCTCGAGGGCGACGGTTGTCTTCACTGCCCAGATATCGTTGTTGGTATTCCTAAGACTCGGTAGCTCATGCAGTTCCCACTTATGGAAGGGTATTAGTATGGCTTTGTCACGCTTAAGTTCCTCATAAATTTCTAATTTTACGATATCTGAGGGGATTATATGTTTTGCTTTTAATTGAACGCTGGTGAGATTTATTTTCAAAGTTTTCAAATCGGTTGCATCCTTATCGGCTTCTGGGAGAACAATTTGATAGCAATCATTATCAGATTTGGCACGTACTAAACGCAGCTTATGACGTCCGCAAATAACACGTCTATAATCATGAAAAACGCCCAGCAGAAAACTTAGAGGGATTCGAAGAGAGAATTTGTTATCCGCGTGCAGCGTATAAATGTTTTTATCAAGCGGGTATGTGAGTCCAGCAATTTGAAGAGCTTTACACTCATTTTCACTTAAGCACAAGTAGGATTTTAGGAGCGTCGTAATTCCTGGATTTTCAACTCTATCAATCTCAATACCGTTGAGTTCATAGCTGATACTTCCGAAGAGAAAGGCACCCAGATTGTTTGTAATCCTAACAGTACCCTTTCCCGCCGCTGAATGCTCAATATTTCCCTCAATGTACAGAGCGCTCTCATACATCGAGACCAGAACATCTTTCTGATTGATTGTGATCTCAATTTCGTCATTCGGCTGGAAAGATTTAGTTGTGGGATGGTAAGTATGGATCACTTCTCGCGCTATGGAAGTATCAAATTCGGGGTTTCCGAATAACGATAGTTTTTCTGACATGATATCCTAGAGAACGTAAAAACTGAATATTTTCTGCGGATAATGTGGAAGAGCGATTAATCGATGGTTGTTGTACTACTACTGACGGTCGAACACTAACTGATGCAGCTTGAAAATGTTGTTTATTTATATACCTTCCAGGTAGTTGGGCATTGAAAACCAATCCCATGTTAGTTGAGTTTTCTCAATTCCAATCTAATGACAATCTTCTCACCTCTAAAGTTGACCAATTCCTCACTCTGATCGAGTAAATTTATCGTGATATTGGGTATGGAATGCTGATTTATTACGGGTAGGTATACTAAATTACTTGGTTCTATATCGATACTATAGCCAGGATCTACGGTTGGAGCAAACTCGTACAACGTATGCGATGTTTTATCGTTATAATACGAACCGTGGATAATATTGCACTCGACACGCACCGTAACAACCTTGCTGATATTCACCGGTAAGTCGGATTGATATTTAGTTTTCGGTATAAGTACTTTCGGTGAAAATCCCAACACTCGTCCAATGGAATTCTCACTAGTAAAGTCGATTCGTAGTTCACTTTTCACTTCGCACCTCAAAGTATTATTATTTCCCCGGATCGATAGATAATTATCGTATGTAGATTTATCCGATGACGCTGGTATATCTCCGCGCGCGGATAATTCCTCCTGAATGTGTGATGTAATATCGCTGAGCTCGTATGATCCTGTAGGAATCTCGATTACGTCTTCGTGTTGCTGTTTTTGCTTATCTAACTTTGGATCTCCGAAATAAAATTTATTGTTTACACCCTCCTCAATATTGGGAATACTATTGTACGTATGCAGAGCAAGTAGAGCTAGGGAATACTGTGATCTATGTTCCAATTCTATTGGAGGGTAGAAATCAATTGAGAGCGTGCTCTTGGTACCTGTTAGGGTGAACGTTTGAGACATAATTAAACAATTCTGTTGTGCGTACTACTATTTATACTTTATTAGAAATTCTAAACACAAGTGACCGCAATTGTAAGTATTTCTCTTTTGTACATTTTCATAATTATATGTTATTTTACAATGTTTGAAATATTTTATCAACTCCTTTGGTGGTCGCAGGTTTCCAAAACTATCAAAGTAGTTGACTCGACGTCCTGTCTTCCGATATGCTACCCAATGAGTACCCGCCCCACTATCGCTATCCAAATTAACAATGCCTGCCTCGTTTGGGGTGTGAGGTGTTTTCGGTAATGTGTCGCGCATAAAGACTCCTCGAAAATTGGGGATTTTTAATATTTTAGCGTATCTCACTAAATCGATGTTGGTTAGGGGCCTCTTGGGTAGCTCTTTTAAAAATTTTTCTTCAAGTATAACCCTAAGCCAGATTTATGCTTCTTCAAGAATAATCCAGATCCTTTTTTACCAATAGCTATCGCTTCCATCGTTTTATTATGACGTTCCGATTCCTTTAACTTATCTCGAGCTTCTTGTCCACCCTTTATGGCTCTGTATACACCAGCTGCTCCACCACCCAAACCTCCTAAAGCTGATAGTCCGGCAAAAATTGCTGGTAGTAGAGGGAGGATGCCACCAGTCTTGGGAATTGGGATTATACGGGGGACTCTTACTCTCGACTTCCCCCAGCATCTTTAATAGCTAAACGAGCACTTTGTATAGCTAAGCGTGATGCGTCTCTCAAATTATCAGATTTGTTTATGGTCTTGACAACTTTGTCTACAATTGCTTTGCGGAATGCAACTTTTGGTTTCTGGTTCTTCCTCACCCTTCTTCTCTCCTTCTTCTTTACAACTTTGGAACGTTTAGATGTTGGCATCCCCATACCAAGTTTTCGTTTTAACTTCATACCGTTAGTAACAAACCAAGCGGATACTTTTTCACCAAATTTAGAGTCTGATGATTTTACTCTATCCCAAGCACTATACTTGAGTTCTTTATCTGCCCGATGTCGATCCTCTAAAGTTTTATGTTTGGAATACGCGATATCGTGCTTTTTACAAGCTGTGTCCAGTTTGTTCACTCCCCCGTCACCGCGTTGTAGTCTCTTTTGTAATTTAGTTCCAGGTCCGCAAAACTGATACCCCGGTAAATGTAGTTCAAATGGGAGATTATTAATAACTTTGTTTAAGAGGCCCTCTCCCTTATACGTATTCATTGATACTAATCAGATTTTCAAAAGTAACCCCCTTTTATAGTATATTTTAGATGCTCCTTTCTTACATCACTAAAAATAAATAATACAACATAATTCATTTAATACATTTATTTATATAAATCATCACTTTGTAGCTACATATTCAATATTTTACAAAATTGACAGTCTTTTCGTGAAGGTGGTGGTCCATCGTAGTGCGTCATCTGCCCTGGAGTATTGTAATGCTTGTAGCAGGGTAATTTCGATTTTAACTCATCATCTTCCAGATGTTTTGGTAGTTTATGCCATACATTTTGCAGTTGTTGTGCAGATACATGTGTTCGTAGATATTTGATGGGGAATAATCTTAACTCCTCATCGGTAAAATCATTCAGTCTTTTCGCGCGTAATATGTGAAATAATGTTATCGCATGCGTTAGAGTCCTGAGCGACTGATTGATGCTGTCTTATTCTAAGTTTTATACAAACTATTCGTATGAACAAATACACTAATATTAATAATACAATTGAAGACTTATGATACATGTTGGTTGAATGACGATAGCAAACTGAAGACTAAATTTGATTATATCGTGGTTTTAGAGTGTGCTAGAAAGAGTAAGATAATCTAACACAGTATAATTAAATTCATTTGGATTTTTTATACAGCACTCTTTTATCTTAGAATACGGATTTTGTACATTATTTCCAACAAAAGTTATCATTAACTTATTAAAATAATATGCAAAGTTTATTTTTTTTAACATTGCCAACTTACATTGTATTACGTCATCGAGATACAAAATACCGGATATGTCTATTTCACAAAGATGAATTGATACATTTCTGAAGGTTAGCACAACGCTGACTCCTAATGAGTGTCGTTCAGGTTCAATTTCTTCAAACTTTAATTCCCCCTCACCGGTTGTAATATTCTTGTATCGGAGGTCGTTGTCATTTTCCAAGAAGCCTCTCAACGTTCGAACCAGTATTGGCCAATCAGAATGAATTATGGGAATATGATTGTTGTTGGTATCAGCAGACGATGTAATCCGTATCATGGGGATAAAACCTCGAGCAGCACTTAATCCAGCTATTATTTTAGCATTTTCTACATCATAATGCGACTCGTTGATGAAGCGCGTTTCATTTTTTATAGCCTCTTCATATGCGGTATACAGCCTATCGATTGTCGACCAGTAGTTGCACGGACTATTCATCATTATGATCTTTCACTCAACTGATCTATGAGACGGCGGCTGTCTGAATTTATAATGATTACCCCACTACATTATGTTTGACTTTGGGATCCAACTGTTGTGAGTGTTATCAAAACCGAGCCATTTTACAAACACTTTACCCCCTCTTTTTCTTAAAACTTTCTCCACAAGATACACATCGGGTAAGTTCGTTTTCAACAATTCTGATTCGTAGAATGCTCCCTTTATCGGTCGACCTTCCATATCATTCAACATATACGTCACCGGATTTGTTATTCTAACTGATGTAATTTTAAACAATTCCGTTGTCCAGTTCGGTAAATACCCTTTGGTAAAAACATGTTTGAACTTGCTTATGCGGGCGATATCGCCAACTTTAAATTTACCCTTACCAGCAATTTTGATGTGACTGTAAACGGTTCCGAGTAGTTCATCCTCCACTTGTTTTGAATTTACGTCTACGGGTTTTTTTCTATGGTTCTATGTTTTGAATTATTATACTTTGATGTGACGGTTGGTAGTAGATGATGCCATTTGTAATTTCCGTATAGGCTAAATAATTTGAATAAGTTTTGTTTAATGGTTCTAATTGCGCGTTCAACTATGGCCGCCTTCGTTACACTAAATGTGGAGTAATGGTTGATTGAATACTTTTTCATTAGCGAACTAAACTGACTGTTATAGAATTCAGTACCGTTATCGGTTTGCAGATTCTTTGGAATACGCTGTTGCGAATTCTTCAATATTAGTCCCATAGCACGCGACACTTCACTCGATGACTTATTCTTAATCGGCTCCATCCATACGAATTTTGAAAAACAATCAATTACAATTAGTATATATTTAAATCCTCTATTGAAGCGGGAATATTTGATGAGCTCGATTAGATCTGCCTGCCAAAGATCATCTATACCATGTAGAATGGTTCTTCGTCTAGGAAATTTATTGCGAGCCGGCTTATGTAACTCGTTTACAACAGTCTCCTTTGCTTTGCTAAATTTGCTCATTTTGTGAAGTTTGCGGTGTGATGGTAGGGGCTGCACTGAACTTTAACTTGTGTTCGAGAAATGATAAGCGTTTTTCTATATCTGCGACCGCACTTCTAGTGAGTTGGGCAAACGATCGTAAATCCTTATCTACTTCCGTACTATTGCGATTAAGTAACACTATTTTTTCACGGTGTTTTCGCACTTCTTTCCATATATCTTTCTGTTTCTCTTCTAATTCGTCGGTTTTAGATGCGCTCGATTTGATGTCGTTGGTAGTGATACTTTTAAAAGAATCAATGTGAGATTGCGTTGTAGTAATATTATCATTAATGGTGGTAATTTCATTATTAATAAAACTTCGAATATCGATATCCAGGTTCGTCAACTTATCTGGGATTGTTTTTTGCATCAACGTCTTCAATTCCTTCTTTGTAAAATTGATGGATTCTAGAATTCCGGCGTCAGTATATTATTTGTGAACGCTATCGTGATCATTTATGGGTCCCCCGATATTGCTCAACCTACGGTTTTGAATATCATAACCCCCATCTTTAGTTAGTGGGAACATTGTTGCTCGCTGACCTTGTCGACTAGTAGTAGATCTAGGTGATCTTCCAAATTTATCTACACCCATGTTAGAAAATTACTTCAACTTCTCTCAGTTCTTCGATAATAGATGCAATTTCGTTAGTATGAGAATTATTTCCGGCAGCTTGTGAAGCGATCAATAGCTTTAATCGATCTACCAATTCGTCGATGTTGTCAAAGTATATATACTCCACCTTCTTATTATTGAAGTCCATTTGAAGTCCATCACCACTCTTTTTCATTTTTGTTATTGGACTATCCGGATTAGTTACTTTTTCAAGCAAGGGCTTTATTATTTTAATGTATTTGAATGATCTACTCCCTCTATTTTGAGCATCCTCCTCAAATTTACGTTTATGCACACTCGTTAAATTTATGATTTCGCCATACGTTTTAAAATCTTTTGAAGTATAGCCAATGGGCTTCTTTAGAAATATTAATTCATATAACCCTCTACTTCCATTAAAAGTATTTCGATTATCGATAATGATTTTATCCCCCGAAAATTCTATGGGTTTAGAACCTAAGGTCCAAGTATCGGTGGCGTTATTGTATTGTACTCCATAGCTCGTATCTAATCGACCTTTTACACCGGTTTCATACAATTCTCTAATTTCAGCTGGAATTGTTGATAAGTCCATTGTTTCATACTTTTCCGCCTTCGAATCTTCTGTCTTAACGTCTTCTTCATATTCTTCTTGTTTAATATTTTCTTGTTTAATATGTTCATCGTTTTTAATGTTTTTCTTCAGTAAATTTAATGTGTTAGATGAAATGTCTTTTAAAGAGTTAGTTATGGGTTTTACAACACGTTCAATTGTTTCTGCATCATGTTCACGCCCCAATCTCAATGCTAGATATTTTTTTCTTACAACATTAGCAATTTCACTAATTCGTCGCTTAATGTGTTTTCCATCTCGCTGAAGTAGTGATCGTTTTTTGAGATTGCCATATCTCAGCTGGTTCTTCTTCTTCATCATCATTGTTCACCCTCTTCTACACAATGGTTTATTGATACTGATGATTTTTCTATGATACCCCTAATATATACTGGTCGAACCCCATTCTGTATCGCCCATCTTTAATTTCAAAATCTTTCATTATTACTAATGCATTATGTTTTCCTCCTTTCCAACATTCTGAACAAATTTTTCGAAACTTTTCAAAATTCATATCCGTGGAAGCATGCTCATCATATATATGACGTAAATTCAGAACATCTTGTGGGAATAAAACTATTACGTTCGCATTATCACGCACCAAATGTTTAGGAATTCGTGTGTAAGTCTGTGTTAAGTAGAACGCATCAACAAGTTTATGTCGCCCCATACAGAAATATGAGCGTATTTTATGTTGCTTATCGCATGCTATGTCGTCGAAAATAAATACAGAGTTGTTTTTAGCATCTTGAGGATCCACAATTTCATCATTGTTACTGTAGTTAAAGATTTCAATTTCTGGTATTTTCTTGATTATGTTATTTAAAAATTCATATTTTGGTTGATATAACGTCTTGGAAAAGATGTAAATATTCTCGAAGCGTAGCCCGTTTTCTTCAAATAACAAACTAAGTAGAAGATTTGTCTTTCCGCACCCAGATGGACCACAAATAATAGCTCTTATAGTGTTTGGTAGGAGCTCACCATGCCGTTGCTGTTTTGTTTCATCGTTTGAGCAAAGACCGTCTAGATTATTTAAGGGGAGAGATAATGATGGATGATTAACGACCTTCATCATAAACAATACTGAAGGAGTAGCACCTAAGGTAGTGAATATATAGTAGCTGTCAACGAGATCTGTTGATTTTTTTCATCAGGGTCTGTATAATTTATACAGGGTCTGTATACAGGGTCTGTTGTGATTATACAGGGTCTGTATACAGGGTCTGTATAATTTATACAGGGTCTGTATACAGGGTCTGTTGTGATTATACAGGGTCTGTATACAGGGTCTGTATAATTTATACAGGGTCTGTATGCAGATCTGTATAATTTATTCAGGGTCTGTATGCATCTAAAATTTTAAATAACCACTCTTAATTTACATGCAATTATTTGCATAAATGATTATCATTTTAAATTCGCATATTAAATTAACCGGCTGCCATCTATTGGTGAAGTGCCGAACTATTATTTCAGCATGGTTCACAACCTCAGTATGTAGTTCGGTAATTGGTCGGTAGATGGCGCTCTCGGTACAATTAAATAAATGTGTTCAAGAAGATGGAGTCGTTTAAAATATGGCGGTTGGTCGGCATGCCGTTTTAGCGCGTGGGGTTGGTACGTCTGGGGTTGGCGGACCTGGGGTTGACGCGAAAATTTGAATTTTTTAAGGTTGGCGGGAAAAATTTGAATTTTATCGGCTCGGGCGATCGGCGTTCGGTCATATTCGGGTAAGATGGTGCGCGCGAAATTCAAATCCGAATTAATCTGATGCGAAAATTTAAATTTGATCGGTTTGCACATGCCACGCTCGAAAATAAAAATAGTAGTGCGTTCTCTCTCTAACAGCGACGTGTGAGTCATACACTCCAGGTTCCAACGTTCGGTCGCGCTCGGCAGATCGGCTGACTTGGGACTCGGTCGTCTTCGTGCGGAAAAGTGGAGGGGATAGCTTCCTATGAAAATGTGGTGGGTGTGGTGGGTCCAGCTCTCTCCTTTATATACTACTTGCCTACCGTCTTACTTGTTTTTGGAATTATCTGGATGTTCTCCCTTCTGAACAGTCTTGTGATGTTCTTAGTAAGTTGGGGTATGTTCATCATTGTTACGCATCTCTTTTCTACTTGGTTGTCCATGTCTTGACTTCTATCACCTGCCCCTTCTGTATCCACATCTCCTCCCGGTTCCCATTCAGCTTGTCCGTACAATATACTCTTTATTAATCTTCCAGGATATGAGTTCTTGAGCAAAATAGTTTCCAGTTTCTTTAGGTTTTGGTTTTTTTGGACTTGACTGCTAATGGTTGTGACTCTTTTCTTCAGCTGCTTAATTAGATTGAGTTTGACTCCCATGGAGTGGCTGGAAAAATAGTTTATATACCTCCCCGAATTTGTAGGTTTCTGGTACCAGTCTAGAGTAATATTACCTTCCTCATTCCTCATCACTTTCGTATCCAGAAATGGTACTGCCTCATTTTGGTTCTCTTGTTCTGTGGTAAACTTCAGTCTCTCGTGATAACGTTCAAAGACCCCAACCATTTCATCAAGTTTTCCTCTGGGGGCTGCCGTTATTATATCGTCTACAAATTTCTTTAAGAATGGAACTTCATAATCCAGTTGGCTCAAGCTTTCTTCTACCAGTTGATCCATGACATATTGAGCCAGGATTGGGCTCAGTTTTGAACCCATTGCACAGCCTGAAATCTGGCAGTAATGCGAGTTGTTGTATATGAATTGGTTGTTGTCAAGTACAAAGGTGACTAACCTTAGAAAATGTGTTTTATTCATACCATTACTGTGTTCCTCTATACTTTCCCATTTGTTATCTATGGCTTGTATTACGACTTCCTTCGTTATGTTGCCAAACAAGTTTACGACATCCAATGATACTATCTGGTACCCTTCGGGTATTTTGACGTTTCTTATGTATTCTACGAACTCGTACGTGTCTCTAGTGTAGTACTCATTGTCTGTGTTATACGCTTTGGTTAGCATTTGCGCCACTAGGTTGGCTATGGATCTTGTCGGGCCTCTAATCCCTGATACGATTGGTCTTAATGGTACATTCTCCTTATGTATTTTTGGATTTCCATAGATCTTTGGACACACAGAATTATACACTTTATATTTCTTACCCTGCTCATCTGTTATGATGTTTTTTTGTACCATTTCATCTATCAACTTATTTGCTTTGGCCTGTGTTGTTTGTGTTGGATCCTTTTTCAATTTCTTAAACATATGTCTATCTTCTAGAATGTCGAGCATCTTCCCATTATATTCGTCTCTATACATGACCACTGTAGTACCTTCCTTATCACTCTGAGTTACTACCAATTCGCTGTGTTCTTTCAGGAATGTTTTGGCTTTTCTGTAATTCAAGTTGTGTACATTTGTGTCTCGAGGTATCTATCTCTATCTTTCTCCTCTACAAAGGTCAGCACGTTCTCTACATCTGCTAACAAACTCTTTACTGGTATTTCTCGTTTCTCCGTCGGTAATGCAAACTTTGGCCCCAGTGCTAAAATATTACATACATCCTCTGGTAGTTGTACACTTGTTAAGTTTCTTATCCATCCTTCTTGTATGGCCATACTCATTCCTTGGTTTTCTTCTAGTTTCTTGATCTTTCTGATGTTACCCTCTTTAATAATGTGGAACTGTCTGTTGTACTGGACCCGCTGTCTCGCTATATATGATCGCCACACCTCCCAACATACCCCAACTTACTAAGAACATCACAAGACTGTTCAGAAGGGAGAACATCCAGATAATTCCAAAAACAAGTAAGACGGTAGGCATGTTGTACACTAAACTAAAAGACAAGACACTTTTAAACTTACAATCTGACGTGGTTTACAAGTTGCAGTATGCGGCGTGTCCAAAATGTTATATTGGACAAACATCCCAAATTATGAAGAATAGAATTGCGGGACACAAGAGTGACTGCATTAGAAATCCCTCAAGATGCATGTTAGCCACGCATGTCAATCAGCATGATTATAGAATCAATTACGATGACGTCCAGATCATGGATATAGAAGCAAATTACACAAAGAGAGCTTTCTTGGAGATGTACCACATCCAAAAAACACCTAATACAATGAACAAAAAATCTGATTTGCAAGGTCTCAGTGCAATTTACACTTACATTTTGGAAAAAGATACATATCACACAAACTTTGGGGACAGCCTGTATGACCAAGCCATAACTTTCTGAACGTACCCCAACTGCATGCTGGATATTGAATTTGACAAGTTGCCAGCTTCACACCGAAAACAATCATGGCTAATAAGAAGATAAAATGAGTGCATGTACTGAAAGGTACAAAAATCTGCTAAAAGTGTGCCCTGTGTCTTATACTGTGTTCTATTTTAAGGTTAATGTATGCGATAGATGTCTGTGCTGGTTAATTTTGTAATTTCGTTGGCGTTTGTGGAGATATTGTCACGTAAATGTTCCAAACAAGGAGTTGCCATGACATAACCTCACCTCTTGTAAGTTATACGACTCATTTTAATTTGTAATATTGTCTCATTAAGTTTTAATAAACATTTTAGTGTCCTGATGATGGTTATGAACAATAAACCGAAAGCTTGACTGAAGAAAGAGAGTATATACGTTTCCTAGCTCCCGTCGAATCCCCTTAATCACCTTTATATGATAGTGACGACGGTTAAGGATCTTATTAATAAATATGGGGTTTTATCAAGATATAACAACTCGCTACAGCGAACAAACTACAAAACTTATGAAGCAATGGAGCAAAACAAACAACAAATTGGCAGCGGTGAGGAACCAACGTGTTTTTCTGCATGAATGCAAACGAAGAGGGTTGCGACCTAGACACATAGCACAGAACACCAAGAAC
This sequence comes from Aphodius sticticus, assembly GCA_963966075.1. NCBI lineage: Eukaryota > Metazoa > Arthropoda > Insecta > Coleoptera > Scarabaeidae > Aphodius > Aphodius sticticus. The sequence goes on along the minus strand of OZ014508.1, from coordinate 41,464,058 downwards.
CTATTCCAGTTTTACAACGACGAACATAGGTCACTGACGGGAAAGTTGGTGAACTTTAACAAAAATTTAATAGTGAAGATTTTGAATTTTGAGATACGGCACACGATACAAAAAATCAATAGTTTACAGAAGAGACACCAACAGCTGGAGAGGGTATTGACACACGTGGATAGGGAGGTATGGCGATCATATATGGCGAGACAGCGGGTCCAGTACAACAGACAGTTTCACATTAATAAAGAGGGTAACATCAGAAAGATCAAGAAACTAGAAGAAAACCAAGGAATGAGTATGGCCATACAAGAAGGATGGATAAGAAACTTAACAAGTGTACAACTACCAGAGGATGTATGTAATATTTTAGCACTGGGGCCAAAGTTTGCATTACCGATGGAGAAACGAGAAATACCAGTAAGGAGATTGTTAGCAGATGTAGAGAACGTGCTGACCTTTGTAGAGGAGAAAGATAGAGATAGATATAGAGCTCAGGTAACAAATGTAACAACACATTATCTAGCATGCATGCCTCGAGACACAAATGTACACAACTTGAATTACAGAAAAGCCAAAACATTCCTGAAAGAACACAGCGAATTGGTAGTAACTCAGAGTGATAAGGGAGGTACTACAGTGGTCATGTATAGAGACGAATATAATGGGAAAATGCTCGACATTCTAGAAGATAGACATATGTTTAAGAAATTGAAAAAGGATCCAACACAAACAACACAGGCCAAGGCAAATAAGTTGATAGATGAAATGGTACAAAAAAACATCATAACAGATGAGCAGGGTAAGAAATATAAAGTGTATAATTCTGTGTGTCCAAAGATCTATGGAAATCCAAAAATACATAAGGAGAATGTACCATTAAGACCAATCGTATCAGGGATTAGAGGCCCGACAAGATCCATAGCCAACCTAGTGGTGCAAATGCTAACCAAAGCGTATAACACAGACAATGAGTACTACACTAGAGACACGTACGAGTTCGTAGAATACATAAGAAACGTCAAAATACCCGAAGGATACCAGATAGTATCATTGGATGTCGTAAACTTGTTTGGCAACATAACGAAGGAAGTCGTAATACAAGCCATAGATAACAAATGGGAAAGTATAGAGGAACACAGTAATGGTATGAATAAAACACGTTTTCTAAGGTTAGTCACCTTTGTACTTGACAACAACCAATTCATATACAACAACTCGCATTACTGCCAGATTTCATGCTGTGCAATGGGTTCAAAACTGAGCCCAATCCTGGCTCAATATGTCATGGATCAACCGGTAGAAGAAAGCTTGAGCCAACTGGATTATGAAGTTCCATTCTTAAAGAAATTTGTAGACGATATAATAACGGCAGCCCCCAGAGGAAAACTTGATGAAATGGTTGGGGTCTTTGAACGTTATCACGAGAGACTGAAGTTTACCACAGAACAAGAGGACCAAAATGAGGCAGTACCATTTCTGGATACGAAAGTGATGAGGGATGAGGAAGGTAATATTACTCTAGACTGGTACCAGACCCCTACAAATTCGGGGAGGTATATAAACCATTTTTCCAGCCACTCCATGGGAGTCAAACTCAATCTAATTAAGCATCTGAAGAAAAAAGTCACAACCATTAGCAGTCAAGTCCAAAAAAACCAAAACCTAAAGAAACTGGAAACTATTTTGCTCAAGAACTCATATCCTGGAAGATTAATAAAGAGTATATTGTACGGACAAGCTGAATGGGAACCGGGAGGAGATGTGGATACAGAAGGGGCAGGTGATAGAAGTCAAGACATGGACAACCAAGTAGAAAAGAGATGCGTAACAATGATGAACATACTCCAACTTACTAAGAACATCACAAGACTGTTCAGAAGGGAGAACATCCAGATAATTCCAAAAACAAGTAAGACGGTAGGCATGTTATACACTAAACTAAAAGACAAGACACCTTTAAATGTACAATCTGACGTGGTTTACAAGTTGCAGTGTGCGGTGTGCCCAAAATGTTATATTGGACAAACATCCCAAATTATGAAGAATAGAATTGCGGGACACAAGAGTGACTGCATTAGAAATCCCTCAAGATGCATGTTAGCCATGCATGTCAATCAGCATGATCATAGAATCAATTACGATGACGTCCAGATCATGGATATAGAAGCAAATTACACAAAGAGAGCTTTCTTGGAGATGTACCACATCCAAAAAACACCTAATACAATGAACAAAAAATCTGATTTGCAGGGTCTCAGTGCAATTTACACTTACATTTTGGAAAAAGATACACATCACACAAACTTTGGGGACAGCCTGTATGACCAAGCCATAACTTTCTGAACGTACCCCAACTGCATGCTGGATATTGAATTTGACAAGTTGCCAGCTTCACACCGAACACAATCATGGCTAATAAGAAGATAAAATGAGTGCATGTACTGATAGGTACAAAAATCTGCTAAAAGTGTGCCCTGTGTTTTATACTGTGTTCTATTTTAAGGTTAATGTATGCGATAGATGTCTGTGCTGGTTAATTTTGTAATTTCGTTGGCGTTTGTGGAGATATTGTCACGTAAATGTTCCACACAAGGAGTTGCCATGACATAACCTCACCTCTTTATATATATAAAGGTGATTAAGGGGATTCGACGGGAGCTAGGAAAAGTATATCCTCTCTTTCTTCAGTCAAGCTTTCGGTTTATTGTTCATAACCATCATCAGGACACTAAAATGTTTATTAATACTTAATGAGACAATATTACAAATTAAAATGAGTCGTATAACTTACAAGAGGTGAGGTTATGTCATGGCAACTCCTTGTGTGGAACATTTACGTGACAATATCTCCACAAACGCCAACGAAATTAGAAAATTAACCAGCACAGACATCTATCGCATACATTAACCTTAAAATAGAACACAGTATAAGACACAGGGCACAGTTTTAGCAGATTTTTGTACCTATCAGTACATGCACTCATTTTATCTTCTTATTAGCCATGATTGTGTTCGGTGTGAAGCTGGCAAGTTGTCAAATTCAATATCCAGCATGCAGTTGGGGTACGTTCAGAAAGTTATGGCTTGGTCATACAGGCTGTCCCCAAAGTTTGTGTGATATGTATCTTTTTCCAAAATGTAAGTGTAAATTGCACTGAGACCCTGCAAATCAGATTTTTTGTTCATTGTATTAGGTGTTTTTTGGATGTGGTACATCTCCAAGAAAGCTCTCTTTGTGTAATTTGCTTCTATATCCATGATCTGGACGTCATCGTAATTGATTCTATGATCATGCTGATTGACATGCGTGGCTAACATGCATCTTGAGGGATTTCTAATGCAGTCACTCTTGTGTCCCGCAATTCTATTCTTCATAATTTGGGATGTTTGTCCAATATAACATTTTGGGCACACCGCACACTGCAACTTGTAAACCACGTCAGATTGTAAATTTAAAGGTGTCTTGTCTTTTAGTTTAGTGTATAACATGCCTACCGTCTTACTTGTTTTTGGAATTATCTGGATGTTCTCCCTTCTGAACAGTCTTGTGATGTTCTTAGTAAGTTGGAGTATGTTCATCATTGTTACGCATCTCTTTTCTACTTGGTTGTCCATGTCTTGACTTCTATCACCTGCCCCTTCTGTATCCACATCTCCTCCCGGTTCCCATTCAGCTTGTCCGTACAATATACTCTTTATTAATCTTCCAGGATATGAGTTCTTGAGCAAAATAGTTTCCAGTTTCTTTAGGTTTTGGTTTTTTTGGACTTGACTGCTAATGGTTGTGACTCTTTTCTTCAGCTGCTTAATTAGATTGAGTTTGACTCCCATGGAGTGGCTGGAAAAATAGTTTATATACCTCCCCGAATTTGTAGGTTTCTGGTACCAGTCTAGAGTAATATTACCTTCCTCATCCCTCATCACTTTCGTATCCAGAAATGGTACTGCCTCATTTTGGTCCTCTTGTTCTGTGGTAAACTTCAGTCTCTCGTGATAACGTTCAAAGACCCCAACCATTTCATCAAGTTTTCCTCTGGGGGCTGCCGTTATTATATCGTCTACAAATTTCTTTAAGAATGGAACTTCATAATCCAGTTGGCTCAAGCTTTCTTCTACCAGTTGATCCATGACATATTGAGCCAGGATTGGGCTCAGTTTTGAACCCATTGCACAGCCTGAAATCTGCCAGTAATGCGAGTTGTTGTATATGAATTGGTTGTTGTCAAGTACAAAGGTGACTAACCTTAGAAAATGTGTTTTATTCATACCATTACTGTGTTCCTCTATACTTTCCCATTTGTTATCTATGGCTTGTATTACGACTTCCTTCGTTATGTTGCCAAACAAGTTTACGACATCCAATGATACTATCTGGTATCCTTCGGGTATTTTGACGTTTCTTATATATTCTACGAACTCGTACGTGTCTCTAGTGTAGTACTCATTGTCTGTGTTATACGTTTTGGTTAGCATTTGCGCCACTAGGTTGGCTATGGATCTTGTCGGGCCTCTAATCCCTGATACGATTGGCCTTAATGGTACATTCTCCTTATGTATTTTTGGATTTCCATAGATCTTTGGACACACAGAATTATACACTTTATATTTCTTACCCTGCTCATCTGTTATGATGTTTTTTTGTACCATTTCATCTATCAACTTATTTGCCTTGGCCTGTGTTGTTTGTGTTGGATCCTTTTTCAATTTCTTAAACATATGTCTATCTTCTAGAATGTCGAGCATCTTCCCATTATATTCGTCTCTATACATGACCACTGTAGTACCTCCCTTATCACTCTGAGTTACTACCAATTCGCTGTGTTCTTTCAGGAATGTTTTGGCTTTTCTGTAATTCAAGTTGTGTACATTTGTGTCTCGAGGCATGCATGCTAGATAATGTGTTGTTACATTTGTTACCTGAGCTCTATATCTATCTCTATCTTTCTCCTCTACAAAGGTCAGCACGTTCTCTACATCTGCTAACAATCTCCTTACTGGTATTTCTCGTTTCTCCATCGGTAATGCAAACTTTGGCCCCAGTGCTAAAATATTACATACATCCTCTGGTAGTTGTACACTTGTTAAGTTTCTTATCCATCCTTCTTGTATGGCCATACTCATTCCTTGGTTTTCTTCTAGTTTCTTGATCTTTCTGATGTTACCCTCTTTATTAATGTGAAACTGTCTGTTGTACTGGACCCGCTGTCTCGCCATATATGATCGCCACACCTCCCTATCCACGTGTGTCAATACCCTCTCCAGCTGTTGGTGTCTCTTCTGTAAACTATTGATTTTTTGTATCGTGTGCCGTATCTCAAAATTCAAAATCTTCACTATTAAATTTTTGTTAAAGTTCACCAACTTTCCCGTCAGTGACCTATGTTCGTCGTTGTAAAACTGGAATAGGTTCTTGGTGTTCTGTGCTATGTGTCTAGGTCGCAACCCTCTTCGTTTGCATTCATGCAGAAAAACACGTTGGTTCCTCACCGCTGCCAATTTGTTGTTTGTTTTGCTCCATTGCTTCATAAGTTTTGTAGTTTGTTCGCCGTAGCGAGTTGTTATATCTTGATAAAACCCCATATTTATTAATAAGATCCTTAACCGTCGTCACTATCATATAAAGGTGATTAAGGGGATTCGACGGGAGCTAGGAAAAGTATATACTCTCTTTCTTCAGTCAGGCTTTCGGTTTATTGTTCATAACCATCATCAGGACACTAAAATGTTTATTAAAACTTAATGAGACAATATTACAAATTAAAATGAGTCGTATAACTTACAAGAGGTGAGGTTATGTCATGGCAACTCCTTGTTTGGAACATTTACGTGACAATATCTCCACAAACGCCAACGAAATTACAAAATTAACCAGCACAGACATCTATCGCATACATTAACCTTAAAATAGAACACAGTATAAGACACAGGGCACACTTTTAGCAGATTTTTGTACCTATCAGTACATGCACTCATTTTATCTTCTTATTAGCCATGATTGTGTTCGGTGTGAAGCTGGCAACTTGTCAAATTCAATATCCAGCATGCAGTTGGGGTACGTTCAGAAAGTTATGGCTTGGTCATACAGGCTGTCCCCAAAGTTTGTGTGATATGTATCTTTTTCCAAAATGTAAGTGTAAATTGCACTGAGACCCTGCAAATCAGATTTTTTGTTCATTGTATTAGGTGTTTTTTGGATGTGGTACATCTCCAAGAAAGCTCTCTTTGTGTAATTTGCTTCTATATCCATGATCTGGACGTCATCGTAATTGATTCTATAATCATGCTGATTGACATGCGTGGCTAACATGCATCTTGAGGGATTTCTAATGCAGTCACTCTTGTGTCCCGCAATTCTATTCTTCATAATTTGGGATGTTTGTCCAATATAACTTTTTGGGCACGCCGCACACTGCAACTTGTAAACCACGTCAGATTGTAAATTTAAAGGTGTCTTGTCTTTTAGTTTAGTGTATAACATGCCTACCGTCTTACTTGTTTTTGGAATTATCTGGATGTTCTCCCTTCTGAACAGTCTTGTGATGTTCTTAGTAAGTTGGGGTATGTTCATCATTGTTACGCATCTCTTTTCTACTTGGTTGTCCATGTCTTGACTTCTATCACCTGCCCCTTCTGTATCCACATCTCCTCCCGGTTCCCATTCAGCTTGTCCGTACAATATACTCTTTATTAATCTTCCAGGATATGAGTTCTTGAGCAAAATAGTTTCCAGTTTCTTTAGGTTTTGGTTTTTTTGGACTTGACTGCTAATGGTTGTGACTCTTTCCTTCAGCTGCTTAATTAGATTGAGTTTGACTCCCATGGAGTGGCTGGAAAAATAGTTTATATACCTCCCCGAATTTGTAGGTTTCTGGTACCAGTCTAGAGTAATATTACCTTCCTCATCCCTCATCACTTTCGTATCCAGAAATGGTACTGCCCCATTTTGGTCCTCTTGTTCTGTGGTAAACTTCAGTCTCTCTTGATAACGTTCAAAGACCCCAACCATTTCATCAAGTTTTCCTCTGGGGGCTGCCGTTATTATATCGTCTACAAATTTCTTTAAGAATGGAACTTCATAATCCAGTTGGCTCAAGCTTTCTTATATATATATATATATATATATATGAAAGCTGGTTAATCGACGGTGAGATATAAAGGAGAAAGGTATTTGTCGGGCAATTCCGTCATACGAAGATCGAAGATCGAAGAAGCAACCGTAGACACGTGTTTCGGACTATTAGTCCTCATCAGTACGGTATAGCCAAGGAGCAAGATGGACACTCAATGGAAAAATACTCAAATGGTTCCCTACAGGAGGTGACCAATGTCGCCAATTTGGTGCTTCAGTCCCAACATCTTCAGGATTCGAAGACAAGAAGTGGCGTCGCGCCGGAGGTGACTGGTACACCCCAGGTACACCATAGCCCATGGAAATTAAAGGAAAGCTGGTTAATCGACGGTGAGATATAAAGGAGGAAGGTTTTTGTCGGGCAATTCCGTCATACGAAGATCGAGGATCGAAGAAGCAACCGTAGACACATGTTTCGGACTATTAGTCCTCATCAGTACGGTATAGCCAAGGAGCAAGGTGGACACTCAATGGAAAAACACTCAAATGGTTCCCTACAGGGGGTGACCAATGTCGCCAATTTGGTGCTTCAGTCCCAACATCTTCAGGATTCGAAGACAAGAAGTGTCGTCGCTCCTTGGCTATACCGTACTGATGAGGACTAATAGTCCGAAACACGTGTCTACGGTTGCTTCTTCGATCTTCGATCTTCGCATGACGGAATTGCCCGACAAGTACCTTTCTCCTTTATATATATATATATATATATATATATATATATATATATATATATAATGGATGTTAATTCTTTGCAGAAACCTGCATATATTGATATGAAACTTTGAAATAGTTAATACAAGATGGCGGTAATTTTTTAAGTTAAAAAACTACAGCTACGCCTGGTATTCGAACCCAGATATACGGATTGCCGGTCCGACGTTTTACCAATTAGACTAACGTGACCTATGACTAACGTTAGTCTAATTGGTAAAACGTCGGACCGGCAATCCGTATATCTGGGTTCGAATCCCAGGCGTGGCTGTAGTTTTTCAACTTAAAAAATTACCGCCATCTTGTATTAACTATTTCAAAGTTTTATATATATATATATATATATATATACAGGGTGTCCGGAAAGTAATGGGACCCAGCTTAACCGTATATTCTTGATGTCAAATGGGACCGATTAAACCAAAAATCCCATAGTAAAAAGTGCTTCCTTAAGAAGTTATAAGGTGTTAACGATAGAAACGATATTTCTTGTTTTGCGTATATTTCAGAAAAGAAACGGCCGATCAAGGTGAAAATTGGTACTCTTAGGCTTTCGGAGAAGCCAAACATGATAAGAGTATTAGGACATTTGCATATTGTAGAGGGAGCTGTCGGCAGCTTTTCTGGGGTAGTATTATGATGATATTTTTATTATTATTATGAGTATGGGCGGTATGACTAAAAATTATGATACGGACGTTAATTTTACATAAAAAATGTTTATCTATTTTATGCTGATAAAATCCACCGTTTTCAAGAAATACGCAATTAAACGTACTGTGTATTTAATAACTGTAGTTTATGCAATGTTATTCTATCAAGTTACTATGTGTCAAACGTAAATGCATTTGTGTCAGTTTGCTTAACGATACTGTATTTATTGATTATTTCACAGTTCATTACATATTTGTGGTATTTTATCACACAAAAAAAAAATGCCTCGGCACAAATTTTTTTAAAACTCGGAAATGATCGATATGGTTGCTGTTTATGCTCAAGAGCAATTTAATGGAGCAGCAACAGCGGGAACATACAGGCAGTAGTACCAAAATCGTTGCCAACCAATAGAAAGCCTTTCCAAAATACATTTCAACGGCTGAATGAACATGGAAGTTTTCGGCGCTAAAGCGCCATGCAGGACGACCACCTTCGCCAACCATTGAGGAGGAGGAAGATATTTTGTTCCGATTAGAAGAAGATCCTGAAGCAAGAGTAAGGAAATTATGTGCCGCTACTGTAGTACCCAGGACAAGCGCGCATAACATTTTTCTGCTTTATCCCTACCACCACACTAATCTGCAGGCGTTGCTACCAAATGATTTGCCACAAAGACTAAAACCTTGTCGATGGTTACGAAACAAACAAAATCGGCCCAACATTTTTTGGCCGTGTGTTATTTACCGATGAGGCAACTTTTACACGCCGTGGTATCCCAAACACACGCAATTCTCACTCCTGGAATGTAGAAAACCCCCATTTATCCAGAAATAAACATTTCCAACATGAATTTTCAGTAAATGTATGGTGCGATGTTGTTGGAGATCATTTGATCGGGCCTTATGAACTTCCTCCTCGATTAAATGGTGCATCGTATTTATATTTTTTGGACAACGTTCTACTTACCTTATTAGAAGACATCCCTTTGAACGTATGGTTTATGCACGATGGTGCTCCCGCTCATTTCCTGCAAACTGTGCGAAACTATTTAGACAACCACTTTCCGCACCGCTGGAGTGATTATCCTTGGCCACCGAGAAGCCCACCTCAACCCATTAGATTTTTTGATATGGAGCTCTATGAAATCTTACGTAATTAACCATTTTCCCTTGAATATATATATATATATATATATAAATTTGAAATAGTTAATACAAGATGGCGGTAATTTTTTAACTTAAAAAACTACAGCCACGCCTGCATATCAATATATGCAGGTTTCTGCGAGAATTAACATCCATTATATATATATATATATATATATATATATATATATATATATAAAGGAGAAAGGTATTTGTCGGGCAATTCCGTCATACGAAGATCGAAGATCGAAGAAGCAACCGTATACACGTGTTTCGGACTAATAATAATAATTAGTAATTCGGAATTGCCCGACAAATACCTTTCTCCTTTATATCTCACAGTCGATTAACCAGCTTTCATATATATATATATATATATATATATATATATATATATATATATATATATATATATATAGTAACGTGGGAAATTCGGTCAAATGGGCAAAGTATATAAAACTCCTTTTATCTACTCATATAACATATATTTCTTGCGCTGTCACCTCCACAACATTACCAGCGTTTTTCGGATGTCACAGCGTGTATTGTACGATACAAAATACGGAGTCATATATGCGGAGGTGACTTCGTAGCGGCCGTATCTTGTATGGGCGACACTAGCGCTTTATAATTTTAAAACAATATTAAGCAGTCTCTACCGGCATTCAAAGTTATGTAAAAATAACTACAACTAATCTGAATACCTAAATTACCTACTAATTTAATAACCAAATCAATTAACTTTTTTTGTGTAAATATCAGAACACCAGAAGAATTTAATTTTAATTAATTTGCATTAATAGCGCAACATATGTAAAAATTAGTCGATGCCCTAGAATCATAATAGACACCGTTGTCCATAATACTATAAGGTACGCACTTTCCCTTCATTAGATTGAATATGCGTAGTATTAAAATGTGAAAACTTATCTTATAAAATAAGTATGGCTGATCCAAATGGATTTCTACAATCGGAAAGGTCCAACAATTTATACCCAACATTTACTTTACTCGATTACTTATTGTGGAGTTGTTAACTAAAATTTTCCGCATCACCTTTTTAATATTTCTACTTGAGTACTTGATTCAATGGGATTTGTGGTGAACAAGGAAAAGGTATGTGGAATTTATAGAATTTATTGATGTAATAGCACCGCAAAAAATTTATTTAGTTTTATTGCATTAAATAATATTTGCAATGTAAGCAGCCTATGCCATTCAAAATAATTAACAAACGATAAAAATATGCGGGATGTAACTTTGAAATAAGAAATGCAGCCACGACCTGTAGTTGAACCAAAAACCTTTGTATCTCGCGTAAAATTCACAGCCCAACTGCGTCCGACAGCAGAAATAAATACGAAAATACTTATATAACATATGTTTCTTGCGCTGTCACCTCCACAACGTTGCCAGCGTTTTTCGGATGTCACAGCGTGTATTGTATGATACAAAACACGGAGTCATATATGCGGAGGTGACTAGCGGGAAATTCGGTAAAATGGGCAAAGTATATAAAACTCCTTTTATCTAGTTCAAATTTTCGTCTTTAATTTAAGACTTCCTCAGGAACAAGAATTAGAGTATCATAACAGTCTGCATAGTGAGAACATCCTCGGAAAAATCATGTCATTTTACACTAACGACATCAATAACCATTACAATAAACAGGCAAAACTAATCACAAAATAAACTGGTTAGTTAAACAATTTATTTTGTGATTAGTTTTGCCTGTTTATTGTAATGGTTATTGATGTCGTTAGTGTAAAATGACATGATTTTTCCGAGGATGTTCTCACTATGCAGACTGTTATGATACTCTAATTCTTGTTCCTGAGGAAGTCTTAAATTAAAGACGAAAATTTGAACTAGATAAAAGGAGTTTTATATACTTTGCCCATTTGACCGAATTTCCCACGTTACTATATATATATATATATATATATATATATATATATATATATATATATATATATATATATATATATATATATATATATATATATATATATATATATATATATATATAGGAAAGCTGGTTAATCGACTGTGAGATATAAAGGAGAAAGGTATTTGTCGGGCAATTCCGAATTACTAATTATTATTATTAGTCCGAAACACGTGTATACGGTTGCTTCTTCGATCTTCGATCTTCGTATGACGGAATTGCCCGACAAATACCTTTCTCCTTTATATATATATATATATATATATATATACAGGGTGAGTCACTAGAGTCGCGGTGGTAGATATAGCAATTATCTTTAGAGATGGAAAAAAATATTTAATACAAAAGTTGTTTGGCATATCATTTTCTACAACGTAAAATTATTTTCATTTATACTGGGTGTTGCATTTAGGCGTAGCAGAAAATAAATTAACTTTTTTAAATGGAATGCCCTGTATATTATAACATATTATGATTGCGAAGAAAATTGTCTTACTAATTGTATCAGGTGATATTGACGTAAAGCTAATAGTTTCTGCAATATTCAATTTTTTATTAAAAAAATGGCCGTTGCAGGCCTTTTCCGAAAACTACGTAATAGCGTCATTTTTGCAGATATTTTCTTACAACTCTGTCAGAAAATAACCAATACTAATAGGGAGGTGATAGTGCCCAAAGAAATTTGATGCGCTATACAGGGTGTTCCTAGCACCTAATCAATTTTGATATTTTTCAAATGGCTTTTTCTTGAGTTTTTTAAATGGAACGCCCTGTATATTATTTGCTGGTTGCATTTCCCATTAAGTTGCCTTTAATTTATATTAAGTGTGGCATATACATATTTGTACCCGTTTTCGTGATATTTGGAATTTAAAGAAAATGTGTAATAAAGTATACCAATACAGTGCTTTAATATTACACCCTGTATAATTGAGTTAGTTTTTTTCATGTATTTTGTTATAATATAAATAAATTATAAATGTTGGTAAAGTTAAAAATGCTATTTTTTATAAAGATACATTTAAATAGCAGAGTTACGCTAATATTTTAAGTTAGCTTAGATTTACTTAACCTCGTTGTCATGGAAACAAAAACAAATAACAGACGTGTAGTTATTGCTGTCAACAGACTTAATATAGCTAACCAACATTTGTAATCTCTGTTAACGATGAATTTTAATTATACTAAAGAGGAACTGATAATTATTATTTACATCTATGGAGAAGCCGGCAAAAACGCTCTACTGGCCTCAAGAATTTACGCTCAGCGATATCCCGAAAGACGGCATCCCGATGCAAGAACAATTAATAGAGGTCGGGAACGTTTTGAATCAACAGGTACTATTACTTACAAAAAAAGAAAAAGAACAAAAGCGGCGACACATGAAGAGAATGAATTTCTGGTAGTTGCTAGTGTGGTAGAAAATCCATACTCAAGCACTAAACAAATAAGAAATCAAGGAATAACCCAATCATCTGTGTCCAGAATAATACGGCGACACAAGTATCATCCATATCATGTGCAACATGTACAGGAATTGAGCGAAAACGATTTAGAAAAGAGATTAAATTTTTGTAATTGGGCAGCTGCTAAAATTCAACAACAAGCAAATTTTTTTGACTTTGTTCTTTTTACTGATGAAGCTACATTTCATAAAAATGCGTATGTTAACCAACATAACTTCCATTTTTATGCAACAGAAAATCCTCGCGTTATCAGGCCTTTGGACCATCAACATAGATGGTCACTCAATGTATGGGGTGGAATAGTAGGTACCAATTTGCTAGGGCCTTACTTTTTTGAGGGTTCCGTAAATGGTCAAAGGTACTTACATTTTCTTAACAACCATCTACATGAATATTTAGATGATTTGCCGCTTAATATTCGCCAAAACTTAATTTTCCATCACGACGGAGCCCCACCCCACTTTAGTCTGAACGTAAGACAATTTTTGAACAACCAATACCCCAACAAATGGATTGGAAGAGGAGGCCCTACGTTATGGCCACCAAGATCTCCTGATCTAAATAAGTTAGATTTTTTTTAGTGGGGTCATGTTAAGGAATTAGTATACCAGACACCACCTACCACACAAGACGATATGAAGATTAGAATAAGAAATGTTTTTGCTGACATCAGAGAAAATAAGAGAGAGATGTTAAGAAGTACTTCGAGATCTTTTACCCATCCGATTAATGCTTGTAGAAGACAAAATGGAGGGCATTTTGAACACCTACCAAATCAATAACTACTTGTTGTTTTATCTTTAATTGTTATAGTTTTTTACTAGTTTTATGTTAATGCTTATCAAGTTTAAAAAATAGTTTAATAAATGTTATTAGTTGTGGTTTCTCTTAATTATTTGTTTTTATTTAATTTTTAGTTGTCTCAAATTATATTAATTTTTCATATTGAGTAACTAAATGGTAATTCCATGTACTTTTCAATTTATTTTGAGCAATTCTGTCAGTTTTTTAATTCAACAAAAGTATTTTTTTCCTTTCTATGTTCTCTTTACAAAAAAAAAATCATTAAAAAGGAACCATGTGATGCAGGGTGTAATATTAAAGCATTGTATTGGTATACTTTATTACACATTTTCTTTAAATTCCAAATATCACGAAAACGGGTACAAATATGTATATGCCACACTTAATATAAATTAAAGGCAACTTAATGGGAAATGCAACCAGCAAATAATATACAGGGCGTTCCATTTAAAAAACTCAAGAAAAAGCCATTTGAAAAATATCAAAATTGATTAGGTGCTAGGAACACCCTGTATAGCGCATCAAATATCTTTGGGCACTATCACCTCCCTATTAGTATTGGTTATTTTCTGACAGAGTTGTAAGAAAATATCTGCAAAAATGACGCTATTACGTAGTTTTCGGAAAAGGCCTGCAACGGCCATTTTTTTAATAAAAAATTGAATATTGCAGAAACTATTAGCTTTACGTCAATATCACCTGATACAATTAGTAAGACAATTTTCTTCGCAATCATAATATGTTATAATATACAGGGCATTCCATTTAAAAAAGTTAATTTATTTTCTGCTACGCCTAAATGCAACACCCAGTATAAATGAAAATAATTTTACGTTGTAGAAAATGATATGCCAAACAACTTTTGTATTAAATATTTTTTTCCATCTCTAAAGATAATTGCTATATCTACCACCGCGACTCTAGTGACTCACCCTGTATATATATATATATATATATATATATATATATATATATATATATATATATATATATATATATATATATAGGAAAGCTGGTTAATCGACTGTGAGATATAAAGGAGAAAGGTATTTGTCGGGCAATTCCGAATTACTAATTATTATTATTAGTCCGAAACACGTGTATACGGTTGCTTCTTCGATCTTCGATCTTCGTATGACGGAATTGCCCGACAAATACCTTTCTCCTTTATATATATATATATATATATATATATATACAGGGTGAGTCACTAGAGTCGCGGTGGTAGATATAGCAATTATCTTTAGAGATGGAAAAAAATATTTAATACAAAAGTTGTTTGGCATATCATTTTCTACAACGTAAAATTATTTTCATTTATACTGGGTGTTGCATTTAGGCGTAGCAGAAAATAAATTAACTTTTTTAAATGGAATGCCCTGTATATTATAACATATTATGATTGCGAAGAAAATTGTCTTACTAATTGTATCAGGTGATATTGACGTAAAGCTAATAGTTTCTGCAATATTCAATTTTTTATTAAAAAAATGGCCGTTGCAGGCCTTTTCCGAAAACTACGTAATAGCGTCATTTTTGCAGATATTTTCTTACAACTCTGACAGAAAATAACCAATACTAATAGGGAGGTGATAGTGCCCAAAGATATTTGATGCGCTATACAGGGTGTTCCTAGCACCTAATCAATTTTGATATTTTTCAAATGGCTTTTTCTTGAGTTTTTTAAATGGAACGCCCTGTATATTATTTGCTGGTTGCATTTCCCATTAAGTTGCCTTTAATTTATATTAAGTGTGGCATATACATATTTGTACCCGTTTTCGTGATATTTGGAATTTAAAGAAAATGTGTAATAAAGTATACCAATACAATGCTTTAATATTACACCCTGCATCACATGGTTCCTTTTTAATGATTTTTTTTTGTAAAGAGAACATAGAAAGGAAAAAAATACTTTTGTTGAATTAAAAAACTGACAGAATTGCTCAAAATAAATTGAAAAGTACATGGAATTACCATTTAGTTACTCAATATGAAAAATTAATATAATTTGAGACAACTAAAAATTAAATAAAAACAAATAATTAAGAGAAACCACAACTAATAACATTTATTAAACTATTTTTTAAACTTGATAAGCATTAACATAAAACTAGTAAAAAACTATAACAATTAAAGATAAAACAACAAGTAGTTATTGATTTGGTAGGTGTTCAAAATGCCCTCCATTTTGTCTTCTACAAGCATTAATCGGATGGGTAAAAGATCTCGAAGTACTTCTTAACATCTCTCTCTTATTTTCTCTGATGTCAGCAAAAACATTTCTTATTCTAATCTTCATATCGTCTTGTGTGGTAGGTGGTGTCTGGTATACTAATTCCTTAACATGACCCCACTAAAAAAATCTAACTTATTTAGATCAGGAGATCTTGGTGGCCATAACGTAGGGCCTCCTCTTCCAATCCATTTGTTGGGGTATTGGTTGTTCAAAAATTGTCTTACGTTCAGACTAAAGTGGGGTGGGGCTCCGTCGTGATGGAAAATTAAGTTTTGGCGAATATTAAGCGGCAAATCATCTAAATATTCATGTAGATGGTTGTTAAGAAAATGTAAGTACCTTTGACCATTTACGGAACCCTCAAAAAAGTAAGGCCCTAGCAAATTGGTACCTACTATTCCACCCCATACATTGAGTGACCATCTATGTTGATGGTCCAAAGGCCTGATAACGCGAGGATTTTCTGTTGCATAAAAATGGAAGTTATGTTGGTTAACATACGCATTTTTATGAAATGTAGCTTCATCAGTAAAAAGAACAAAGTCAAAAAAATTTGCTTGTTGTTGAATTTTAGCAGCTGCCCAATTACAAAAATTTAATCTCTTTTCTAAATCGTTTTCGCTCAATTCCTGTACATGTTGCACATGATATGGATGATACTTGTGTCGCCGTATTATTCTGGACACAGATGATTGGGTTATTCCTTGATTTCTTATTTGTTTAGTGCTTGAGTATGGATTTTCTACCACACTAGCAACTACCAGAAATTCATTCTCTTCATGTGTCGCCGCTTTTGTTCTTTTTCTTTTTTTGTAAGTAATAGTACCTGTTGATTCAAAACGTTCCCGACCTCTATTAATTGTTCTTGCATCGGGATGCCGTCTTTCGGGATATCGCTGAGCGTAAATTCTTGAGGCCAGTAGAGCGTTTTTGCCGGCTTCTCCATAGATGTAAATAATAATTATCAGTTCCTCTTTAGTATAATTAAAATTCATCGTTAACAGAGATTACAAATGTTGGTTAGCTATATTAAGTCTGTTGACAGCAATAACTACACGTCTGTTATTTGTTTTTGTTTCCATGACAACGAGGTTAAGTAAATCTAAGCTAACTTAAAATATTAGCGTAACTCTGCTATTTAAATGTATCTTTATAAAAAATAGCATTTTTAACTTTACCAACATTTATAATTTATTTATATTATAACAAAATACATGAAAAAAACTAACTCAATTATACAGGGTGTAATATTAAAGCACTGTATTGGTATACTTTATTACACATTTTCTTTAAATTCCAAATATCACGAAAACGGGTACAAATATGTATATGCCACACTTAATATAAATTAAAGGCAACTTAATGGGAAATGCAACCAGCAAATAATATACAGGGCGTTCCATTTAAAAAACTCAAGAAAAAGCCATTTGAAAAATATCAAAATTGATTAGGTGCTAGGAACACCCTGTATAGCGCATCAAATTTCTTTGGGCACTATCACCTCCCTATTAGTATTGGTTATTTTCTGACAAAGTTGTAAGAAAATATCTGCAAAAATGACGCTATTACGTAGTTTTCGGAAAAGGCCTGCAACGGCCATTTTTTTAATAAAAAATTGAATATTGCAGAAACTATTAGCTTTACGTCAATATCACCTGATACAGTTAGTAAGACAATTTTCTTCGCAATCATAATATGTTATAATATACAGGGCATTCCATTTAAAAAAGTTAATTTATTTTCTGCTACGCCTAAATGCAACACCCAGTATAAATGAAAATAATTTTACGTTGTCGAAAATGATATGCCAAACAACTTTTGTATTAAATATTTTTTTCCATCTCTAAAGATAATTGCTATATCTACCACCGCGACTCTAGTGACTCACCCTGTATATATATATATAAAGGAGAAAGGTATTTGTCGGGCAATTCCGTCATACGAAGATCGAAGATCGAAGAAGCAACCGTATACACGTGTTTCGGACTAATAATAATAATTAGTAATTCGGAATTGCCCGACAAATACCTTTCTCCTTTATATCTCACAGTCGATTAACCAGCTTTCCTATATATATATATATATATATATATATATATATATATATATATATAGTAACGTGGGAAATTCGGTCAAATGGGCAAAGTATATAAAACTCCTTTTATCTAGTTCAAATTTTCGTCTTTAATTTAAGACTTCCTCAGGAACAAGAATTAGAGTATCATAACAGTCTGCATAGTGAGAACATCCTCGGAAAAATCATGTCATTTTACACTAACGACATCAATAACCATTACAATAAACAGGCAAAACTAATCACAAAATAAACTGTTTAACTAACCAGTTTATTTTGTGATTAGTTTTGCCTGTTTATTGTAATGGTTATTGATGTCGTTAGTGTAAAATGACATGATTTTTCCGAGGATGTTCTCACTATGCAGACTGTTATGATACTCTAATTCTTGTTCCTGAGGAAGTCTTAAATTAAAGACGAAAATTTGAACTAGATAAAAGGAGTTTTATATACTTTGCCCATTTGACCGAATTTCCCGCTAGTCACCTCCGCATATATGACTCCGTGTTTTGTATCATACAATACACGCTGTGACATCCGAAAAACGCTGGCAACGTTGTGGAGGTGACAGCGCAAGAAACATATGTTATATAAGTATTTTCGTATTTATTTCTGCTGTCGGACGCAGTTGGGCTGTGAATTTTACGCGAGATACAAAGGTTTTTGGTTCAACTACAGGTCGTGGCTGCATTTCTTATTTCAAAGTTACATCCCGCATATTTTTATCGTTTGTTAATTATTTTGAATGGCATAGGCTGCTTACATTGCAAATATTATTTAATGCAATAAAACTAAATAAATTTTTTGCGGTGCTATTACATCAATAAATTCTATAAATTCCACATACCTTTTCCTTGTTCACCACAAATCCCATTGAATCAAGTACTCAAGTAGAAATATTAAAAAGGTGATGCGGAAAATTTTAGTTAACAACTCCACAATAAGTAATCGAGTAAAGTAAATGTTGGGTATAAATTGTTGGACCTTTCCGATTGTAGAAATCCATTTGGATCAGCCATACTTATTTTATAAGATAAGTTTTCACATTTTAATACTACGCATATTCAATCTAATGAAGGGAAAGTGCGTACCTTATAGTATTATGGACAACGGTGTCTATTATGATTCTAGGGCATCGACTAATTTTTACATATGTTGCGCTATTAATGCAAATTAATTAAAATTAAATTCTTCTGGTGTTCTGATATTTACACAAAAAAAGTTAATTGATTTGGTTATTAAATTAGTAGGTAATTTAGGTATTCAGATTAGTTGTAGTTATTTTTACATAACTTTGAATGTCGGTAGAGACTGCTTAATATTGTTTTAAAATTATAAAGCGCTAGTGTCGCCCATACAAGATACGGCCGCTACGAAGTCACCTCCGCATATATGACTCCGTATTTTGTATCGTACAATACACGCTGTGACATCCGAAAAACGCTGGTAATGTTGTGGAGGTGACAGCGCAAGAAATATATGTTATATGAGTATTTTCGTATTTATTTCTGCCCCCGGACGCAGTTGGTTTTGGTTCAAATCCTGGCCGTGGCTGCATTTATTGTATTTCACAATTATATCCCGCATGTTTTTATCGTTTGTTAATTATTTTGAATGGCATAGTCTGCTCTTTGTCAACTATTCTAGTGTCCGCAAATATCATTTAATGAAATAAAATTAAATAAAGTATTTGCGGTGCTATTACATCAATCAATTTTATAAATTCCACATACCCTTTCCTTTGTTCACCACAAATCCTATTGAATCAAGTACTCAAGCAGAAATATTAAAAAGGTGATGCGAGAAATTTTAGTTAACAACTCCACAATAAGCAATCTAGTCAAGTAAATGTTAGGTATACATTATTGGACCATTCCGATTGTAGAAATCCATGTTGATCGGCCATATTTATTTTATAAGATAAGTTTAATACTACGCATATTCAATCTAATGAAGGGAAAGTGCGTACCTTGTAATATTATGGACAACGGTGTCTATTAAGATTCTAGGGCATCGACCAGTTTTTACGTATGTTGCGACATTAATGCAAATTAATTAAAATTAAATCCTTCTGGTGTTCTGATATTTACACAAAAAAGGTAATTGATTTGCTTATTAAGTTAGTAGGTAATTTAGATATTCAGATTAGTTGTAGTTATGTTTACTTAACTTTGACTGCCGGTAGCGACTGCTTAATATTGTTTTAAAATTATAAAAATGAAAATATAATTTAACAATTTTATCAAAGTATACCCACTTTAAGGTAAATGTCATGTGGGTATACTTTGTTTTAATTTATCCCGCTTTGGTTTATAATAAATGCGCATTTTTATGGAGAATAAAAACTTACCTTAACGAACGGTTTATATTTTTATTTCGACTAAACTGAATTGAACTTATGTGCTAAATGAAACTAAATGAATTTAAATAACTGTTTCGAATTATATCCGATTCTATAGTGATCCTCTTACTAACACTTCTTGTATTCTTTAAATGTTGTGCAACCAAAATAAGCAATAAAAAAACAATTAATTTTTGAATATGTTACACCAGAATGTACCCTTAACATTCTGGTGCAACATATTCAAAAATTAATTATTTTTTTATTGCATATTTTGGTTGCACAACGTCTTAGTTCTGATTGTGTGCAACGTATTACCTCCATCACATGTAATTTTACGAAGTATAACTTATTCGAATGAATTATTACACCGAAATTAGAATTGTATGTGCGTGTAAACTTGTATCAGCCAGTGGTACTAGGTAGAAACCGCTATTAAACGTTAACCGTTATAACAATTCTTTAGTAAGTTCTTATTCTTTGAAGTAACTAATCAGTTACCGCTAATTTATGAAAGCACTATTTTAAAGTTAAATTTTTAGGTTACGTTTCATGTTTTTTTGTCACAGTAGGGTTAAAAGTGTTGCCCCAAGCTCCATTATGATCATAGTTGCGACCTCGCTTATTATTTATTAAAACTTGTAAGCTAAAATTTATTCACAATTAGATTTTGTCATAATTTTATTCCAACTTTACGAAGTTGACAGTTTACTGCAGTTTACTACAGTAATAACAGTACTACAACAGGTACCCGAAACAACAGGTACCCGAAAAATACCCTAGGTTCGAAATACAGTAACCATAATTTCTACATTTATATAAAATTAATGACGTAAAGTAGAAAAAATCGTTTATTACACTCGTTTTATAAGACGTATTGGCGCACTTGTTCCATTTGCGCCAATTTGACGTCTTATATAACTTGTATAATAATATACTATTAATCATCACTCGTCACTCAATAGCTCGCTTAGTAAATGCCCAACTCTGGTCAAAGTCAATAGACCCTACCACAGTAAATGTGGGAGTATAAAAATGTGTAAGTATTTACCACTAATATGTATAATATATATTACAGTGGATGATTTAGTATTTCACGGCAATATACATAGGACTAGTTTATAGTTTCTAACAATACCTAAGTTTTAGGTTTTACGGTTTTATGAGAGGTATTCTAAGGTTATTAAAATGTTTTCTCGGATAACTAAGTTCTAGGTGTAAGATGGTTACCGTGCAATAACTAATTACCCTATTTATATATTTTGTCGCGATGTAAATCAAAACTACCCAACTAGTTTTATTATTTTATTTCTTGATTATTTTGTTATTTATTTATTTTACGTAGGCTTATTTGCGCTTTGTCTAAGTAAGTGCTTTGACGCTAAAACCATGGAATAAATTGTTTCTAATAAGTAGAAACTGTTATTGAAAGAATCATCAGACACGCCGAGTTTTATTTGGAGCCGTTTTACACGACCGAGAATACTAGCGAAAATAATAGCGAAATTAATAGCCAAAAGTATAGACAATAAAATCGGACGTGGACCGATTTTACACAATTCTAACGAAAATAATAGCGAAATTATTAGCTATATTTATCTATTGCAGATACGTATGTAATTTTAGGTTACGAATATGTCAGATGTTCTGATCTGAGAAAATCGCGCTAGTACGCACGCACATGACTAGAATTGTAGCGAAATTGATTACTATTGTTAAATGTGTCAAATGTCAACAATTCTCACCAAAACTATACTGATAATTTTCGCTATTATTTTCGTTAGAGTTTTCGGTCGTGAAAAATGACTCTTAGAGCCGTTTTACACTACCGAGCATTCTAACGAAAATAATAGCGAAAATTATCACTATAGTTTTGGTGAGAATTATTGACATTTGACACATATGACAAAAGCAGTTAATTTCGCTACAGGAGATGGTCAGATCTACAAGTAGTAGTGAGGGTGGAAAATTGCCTTACTTACTAATGATGCTAAATCGTGGTATGAAAACTGGAGTCCTAGTAAGAGAAATTGGCAGACATTTAAACGAGATTTTTGGAAGCTTTTCCTAGAAAAAGAATTCTTGGCACACTACTGTCCGAAGCTGCTAATTTTAATAGTTCTATGTGTAATACATTTGTCAGTTACGTTCACCAAAAGTTAGCGATGCTAAAAATTGTTAGAGCTCAGTGGTGTGTAAAAGATTTAATCGAATTGATCATTTTTGGCATTTCTGAGTATAAAATTCGTGATTACTTGGTGATGCATGACTTTGCTAGTATTTCAGATTTGGTGAGCTACATAAGTACAATGAGTAAACCCGTTGTAGAGTCGTGTAATAGCAAGGAACCACTGGCAAAAAGGGCACGTGTGGATCAAAATGTTCGCAATGATAATTTTTCGGCATAACGTGTGTGCTTTCACTGCGGTAAACACGGGCATATAAAACGTAATTGTCAGTCAAATAAATATAAAGGTCACTTTTCGACTAATAATAATGTTTATCGACCAAATCCTTTGTCTGCTTCGTTAGAATCTAATTCAACTGCCGATTATAAACCACACAAGTGTGGGTTCTGTTTAAAAATCGGCCATAGCGAAGACGGGTGTTTCATCAAACGTGGAATCGATGGTCGAAAGAAGATTAATCTAGTATCCTCCAACATGACAGTAGTACCGGTAGTGATTAAAATCGATAACCAATTTTGTATGGGTATTGTTGACACGGGAGCGGATGTGTCACTTATCTCCAGTAAATTTTACGAACACTGCTCATAAGGTCGAAAAATGTCTAACGTTGCTATGCGGAATTACTCCGGGTCAATTCAAATCTGAATCAAAATTTACAGCTGATGTAGAGATAACTGGCCAATGCTTCAAGTTGACTTTTTTGATAGTTCCCGACGAATGCTTAGATTATGACGCGATTGTGGGGTGTAACCTATTTTAAAACAGGCAGCTTGCCGCGGTTACTGACAGAGAGGGATCGCAAATTGTTAGGCGTCAACTTCCTGGTATACTCCGCGTCACTGATAATGAAACACAAATTAATTATAATGTACCAAAAATTCATCTAAGTCGGTTGACAGTTCTGTTAAACAAATATACTGGCATGATTGCGAGTGGTACAAATGTGTCTTGTGTCAACAATACTTCGTTGGATATAAACTTAATTGATAATTTCGTTGTATGTCGGCGCCCTTATCGACTGGCTTTACAGGAGAGAGTTGAGGTAAAAAAAATAATTGACGATTTACTGCGCAATAATGTTATACGTGAAAGCAATTCTCCATACTCGAGTCCAATTTTGTTGGTAAAAAAGAAGAATGGTGCTTATAGAATGGTAGTCGATTTTCGTGAACTAAATTGTCACACAATTAAAGATAGGTACCCCTTACCTAGAATAGATGATCAACTAGATCAGTTAGGTCGCG
Organism: Aphodius sticticus; assembly: GCA_963966075.1. Taxonomy (NCBI): domain Eukaryota; kingdom Metazoa; phylum Arthropoda; class Insecta; order Coleoptera; family Scarabaeidae; genus Aphodius; species Aphodius sticticus. The sequence goes on along the minus strand of OZ014508.1, from coordinate 41,440,117 downwards.
GAAAGATTTTTACGTCCTTGGATATGTTTTCCGGTTTTCACCAAATTCCGATTAGTCCCGATTCCATTGAAAAGACGGGATTTGTCACACCGGACGGACATTATGAGTATGTCAGAATGCCATTCGGTTTGACAAATGCTCCCGCCGTGTTTCAAAGAGCTATTAATAAAGCCTTAGGTAAACTTAAAGATACGATTACTCTAGTGTATCTTGATGATATTCTCATTCCTTCTATGACTGTAGAAGGGGGTCTACAATCTCTCGAACTAGTTTTAGAATCTCTGAAAGTTGCGGGCTTTTCTTTAAGTATTGCTAAGTGTATCTTTCTACAGTCAAAGATTGATTACTTGGGACATGAGATATCATTTGTTGGAGTACGTCCAGGTTCGCGTAAAGTAGAAGCACTCACTAAAGTTAATTCTCCAGAAAACGTAAAGCAAGTGCGTCAGTTTTTGGGCCTCGCAAGTTACTTTAGAAAATATGTCCCTGATTTTGCTATACAAAAACATATTGTATAGCTGCTCTTACCAAAAAGAATGTTCAATTTGTGTGGACGGAAGAACACGACAAAGCCAAAAAATATGTTGTTGACTGCCTGACATCAGAGCCCCTACTTGTAGTTTTCAATCCTAAGCTATCCACAGAATTGCATACCGATGCTAGCTCGGTAGCCGTTGCTAGTTGCCGTCGGCTAGCCGTTGTAGCATATTACAGTAAGCGCACCAGTCCTGCAGAGTCCAAATACCATTCGTTTGAGTTAGAGACTTTGGCAATTGTTAATGCGTTAAAACATTTCAGAGTTTATTTAATTGGAATAGAGTTTAGTATAATCACTGATTGCAATTCTGTGAAAGCTACAGAACGTAAAAAGGAAATTGTTCCCCGTATTGTAAGGTGGTGGGTTTACTTACAAGATATTAATTTTAAAATTATTTATCGCAAGGGTTCCTCGCTCCCTCATACCGATTTTCTTAGTCGTAATCATATTTCGGTCAATAGAGTTTCTCATCATGACAGCTGGTTGCACATAGAGCAAAAGGCTAATGCCGAAGTTCAACAACTTTTGGCATCGTTGCGGGAAGGTAGGCTTGACTGTAACCAATATGTTGAAAAGAACGGTTTGCTTTGTCACCAAACACTGTTGCCCAATAAAAAGAAAGTTGTTAGGTATTTTGTGCCGAGGCATAGTAGGTTAGGGTTGTTGCGTTTGTTCCATGATGAACAGTGTCACGTAGGTACCGACAAGACGCTTGATTCGATTCGAAAGCACTTTTGGTTTCCCAATTTGAGGGCATTTGTCCGAAAATATATGGAGCACTGTTTAGTCTGTGCTGTTAAGAAAACTCGTACTGGTCCTTTACAGGGACTGATCAAATTACCTGATAAGCCCAGTGTTCCCATGTTCCCACACGATCCATATAGATTGCCTAAGTCCTTTGCCAGTGGTAGACGGTTATAAACACATTTTAGTTGTTATTGATGCCTTTACTAAATATTGTAATTTACTGCCACTGAAATTAATGACATCTTCTGAAACCGAGCTGGTGTTGCAACATTTTATTTCTCTGTTTGGTGCTCCAAAATGTATAGTCATGGATGCCGGCTTAAATTTTAAAAATTCAAAGATATGCGCTCTGTTAGATGCTTGGCGTGTTGATTATCATTTTATTACACCCGATATACATAGAGCTAACGGTCAGGTAGAACGGTACATGCGTACTATCATGAACTTAATTCGTGTTGAAACCAGGGTTAGAAAGGACTGACCGTGTACATTGTGGAAAATACCACGACTCAGAGATCAATTAAGGCATCACCACTACAAGTGCTGATTGGAATTGAATCCAGCACTCCCCTTATTCAAGCTGCTCTTGCGGATTTGGGGCATGATCTGTCCCCTGTACGCAACATGACCATTGATCGTCAACGCGTTTCTGAACGTTTGAATGCTTCAAAGCCAAACGAGCGACGAATAAACCAAAAGCGAAAAGATAACAGGCAGTATGCTGTGGGCGACTTTGTTCTCGTTCATCGTGCTAGCAACATGCATGCTAGCAAAACGGAGTTTGAGTTTATGGGACCTTACGAGATAGTAGCCATCAATGCACAAGGTAGATATGAGATGAAGAGGGTCGGTAAGAATAAAATTGTCAAGGCAGCCAAGGAACAGTTAAGGCCTTGGCCAGTTGACTGGACATTGTCTGAAAACTTGTCGGATTTAATTGAGCTGTTAGAAAGCGATGAAGCTGTTGATTCAGGTAGTGCATCGCGGTTATTGGCAGTTGTATTAATAATGTAGTTTCCATTTCAGCAATGTAGTCAAGTTTAGGCTTGGTAGATGTATTGAATTAGACAAGACACGTTGCCCCGGGCTCGACCCGAACCTCTGAGCTTGGTCTAGGAATTGATTTAGACAAGACACGTTGCCCCGGGCTCGACCCGAACCTCTGAGCTTGGTCTAGGAATTGATTTAGACAAGACACGTTGCCCCGGGCTCGACCCGAACCTCTGAGCTTGGTCTAGGAATTCAGTTAGACAAGACACGTCGCCCCGGGCTCGACCCGAACCTCTGAGCTTGGTCTAGGAATTGAGTTAGACAAGACACGTTGCCCCGGGCTCGACCCGAACCTCTGAGCTTGGTCTAGGAAAAAGTAAAGTTGTAAAGTTGTAAAATAGTCATGTTTGGGCTAGTATACAGGCAGCTGCTTGCCTGTTAAAAAAAATCGTTTTGACTAAACGTTATATTGTATGTGTTTCAGATGATGAAGTCAACTGTCCAGCCATGTCTGGCAGAAGTAGTACACAGCTGTAGCTGTTTCGAGAGCGAAACACGTCAGAATGGCCGTGTTAGCATCATCGATCATCAAGCTGGCGATCGCGATTAGCAACGTAGTGTTACGTTGGTTGTTAGGATCAATCATCAAGGTGCCGGTCCTAGTTGCGTTGCCATGTGGATGAAAATAAAATAAATTATTATGAATGTATTTAGATTAGCTGTCAAACATATGGTCGATTTACGTGTTCTAATTTGTAAACTAATTGTATTGAAAATAAAGCGTTTGTTAACACTATACTATTACTAAAAGTGAGCGTTTATTTTGTGAGAAGCGAGTTTAGGTCCTATCATATACCTCCTATATAATAATAGCCTATGTGACCTATTGTGACAGTATCCGTTCATATATAAATTGCGGAGGTCACTTCGTACCGTTTGCGTACCTTATATATGACCTACTGAAAAATCAAAAATCGTTTCCCTTCTTTTGATATTCGTGTAGCGAAAGTTCCCCTCATTAGAAATATGCAATCCGATCGAAATTATATTATCTGGAACACCCGGATCCTAGGTCGCCTGTTCTATATGCCGGAGGTGACAACTTAACACGTATACATATATATATATATATATAGGAGAAAGGTATTTGTCGGGCAATTCCGTCATACGAAGATCGAAGATCGAAGAAGCAACCGTATACACGTGTTTCGGACTATTAGTCCTCATCAGTACGGTATAGCCAAGGAGCAAGATGGACACTCAATGGAAAAACACTCAAATGGTTCCCTACAGGGGGTGACCAATGTCGCCAATTTGGTGCTTCAGTCCCAACATCTTCAGGATTCGAAGACAAGAAGTGACGTCGCGCCGGAGGTGACTGAAGCACCAAATTGGCGACATTGGTCACCCCCTGTAGGGAACCATTTGAGTGTTTTTCCATTGAGTGTCCATCTTGCTCCTTGGCTATACCGTACTGATGAGGACTAATAGTCCGAAACACGTGTATACGGTTGCTTCTTCGATCTTCGATCTTCGTATGACGGAATTGCCCGACAAATACCTTTCTCCTTTAAATCTTACCGTCGATTAACCAGCTTTCCTTTAATTTCCATGGGCTATGGTGTACCTGGGGTGTACCAGTCACCTCCGGCGCGACGTCACTTCTTGTCTTCGAATCCTGAAGATGTTGGGACTGAAGCACCAAATTGGCGACATTGGTCACCCCCTGTAGGGAACCATTTGAGTGTTTTTCCATTGAGTGTCCATCTTGCTCCTTGGCTATACCGTACTGATGAGGACTAATAGTCCGAAACACGTGTATACGGTTGCTTCTTCGATCTTCGATCTTCGTATGACGGAATTGCCCGACAAATACCTTTCTCCTTTAAATCTTACCGTCGATTAACCAGCTTTCCTTTAATTTCCATGGGCTATGGTGTACCTGGGGTGTACCAGTCACCTCCGGCGCGACGTCACTTCTTGTCTTCGAATCCTGAAGATGTTGGGACTGAAGCACCAAATTGGCGACATTGGTCACCCCCTGTAGGGAACCATTTGAGTGTTTTTCCATTGAGTGTCCATCTTGCTCCTTGGCTATACCGTACTGATGAGGACTAATAGTCCGAAACACGTGTATACGGTTGCTTCTTCGATCTTCGATCTTCGTATGACGGAATTGCCCGACAAATACCTTTCTCCTTTAAATCTTACCGTCGATTAACCAGCTTTCCTTTAATTTCCATGGGCTATGGTGTACCTGGGGTGTACCAGTCACCTCCGGCGCGACGTCACTTCTTGTCTTCGAATCCTGAAGATGTTGGGACTGAAGCACCAAATTGGCGACATTGGTCACCCCCTGTAGGGAACCATTTGAGTGTTTTTCCATTGAGTGTCCATCTTGCTCCTTGGCTATACCGTACTGATGAGGACTAATAGTCCGAAACACGTGTATACGGTTGCTTCTTCGATCTTCGATCTTCGTATGACGGAATTGCCCGACAAATACCTTTCTCCTTTAAATCTTACCGTCGATTAACCAGCTTTCCTATATATATATATATATATATATATATATATAGAAAAGCTGGTTAATCGACGGTGAGATATAAAGGAGAAAGGTATTTGTCGGGCAATTCCGTCTGATGAGGACTAACAGTCCGAAACATGTGTCTACGGTTGCTTCTTCGATCTTCGTATGACGGAATTGCCCGACAAATACCTTTCTCCTTTATATATATATATATATATATATATATATATATATATATATATATATATATATATATATATTGTAGGACGTCCATTATAGCGAAGTGAAGATATTGTAGATGTAGGAAATTAAATAAAAGCCTCCTTTTTCTTCGCAGGTAAAACATTTATTTACTACAGACATGTTTCGGCATGGCTGCCATCATCGGTGCATGTAATCTGCAAAAGACAATATGTGAGCGAGAAAGCCGTAAAAAACCGGGAATTTACAAATTAATGAAAGAAAAATACTACAACATACAAAAAACTTACAGTCAAAAAATCGTAATAACGGCACAAATAGAGCATGGTCAAAATGAACGTCGGCTCACGATCAGGAAAAAGTACCTAACAATAGAAAATGCATATTGTAAAATACGCGATAAACGGACAGAATACAACAAAATACGAGCAAATAAATATGAAAACTTACATAGAGCGGGCATCAGACATAAATAAAACTTGCAAGGTCTTCAGGGAAGATGGATGTCAGTAGATAAAATTAAAGCGTACACGATTGTACGAATGTCGTGTGAAAAAGGTCCACATGACACGACGGACGTTAAGAGACCAGGAGGGCGCCAGCACCACCAAGACATAGGTGGCCGCACGTCAAAACAAAAGAGGGGGGGAGAAACAACATTCGGAACGGAAAATTTATCAACTATCGGTCGGCGGGAAATTGGCAAAACAAGACTCAGAGAGATACGTAAATTTAAATGTAGGAAAATAGAGGTTTGTACTGAAAATCAGTTTGATCATTAATCAAAGATACAGGTGACTTTTTATGAAGTTGGATCTGAAATTGTTCCAGTAAATCTAATTTGAAGCCCTTATGGCATTTGTGGAGTAGTTTAGCATCTTTATAATTAATAACATGACCAGTTTCAAGTTTATGTTTAAATAAATTAGATGTACTTTGGTAGCAGTGTTCTCTGAGTCGCTTTGACAACATCCGGCCCGTCTGTCCGACATAGACAGCATCGCAGTTGCAACAGCCCACAGAGTAAACACCACTCTCCTCCTGGATAGTTCTAGGCATCTGACGCTGCTTTGATAACAAGTTGAACAGTACAGTCTGACTTTTAAATGCTGGCAAAATATTGAAAGGTTTAAGGATCTTTTTAAGTTTGATATTAGAATCATTGTAGGTAAATAGCTTGTATATAGGGATAGGATGGAGAGAATTATGGGTGTATAAAGGGTCTAATTTAATTGTAGTATCATGCAACAAATTATTGACGATCTTTTTAGGAAAATTATTAAATTGGGCAACATCATAGATGTAAGAGAATTCAGCATTACGGTCATGAGCCGAAATAGGATAAGTAAGGGCACGTCGAAAGTAGAAACGCAAGGAAGCCAAACGGTGTGGAAGGGGATGACAAGAGTCAAAGGGGATAATAGTAGTGAGGGAGGTAGGTTTTCTAAAGATATTGAAACTGAAGGAACTGTCCAAACGGGTGACCGACAGATCCAGGAAATTAAGTAGTCTGTCTTTCTCCAACTCCATCGTGAATCGAAGTGTGGGGGACAAATTATTAATGTAGTCCAAAAATTTATTGAGGTTGGGAAGATCACCTTCCCAAATACAAAATACGTCGTCAACGTAACGTATCCATTTTTTAATAGAAGTATGGTAAGGATTGCAAGGGTTAACAATGAGATTGCATTCAATATGGTCAATATGGTATATATATATATATATATATATATATATAATAAATTCGGTGATTATTGGTCGGGTATGTCGATCAAATAAAATTCCTTGGTAATTACTTTAATATTTGCTATATTTCGAATCTCAATGGATTCTTCTACAGGCAAACTGCAAATCAAATACACAGAACTAAAACAAGGTCAATCATCCATAGAAACACTTACAATCTGTATTACAGTAGATGTATTACCATGGTACCTGCATTGACTCATGGTTTGAAAGCTATTCTGGCACCCGCTCTACCAAAAAATCTAAGAATAGCACAACATTACCCCAATAAGATCGGGACCTTCTTTACTAGAATTAAAGATCGGGACCCACTGTGGTATAGATCAAATGTCATATATAGGATTAGTTGCAAAGATTGTGACGGAGAATATGTCGGTGTGACGAAACAATGGCTAAAAAACAGAGTTGCCTTACATAAGAGTGACTGCCGCACAGGAAAAACAAGATGTGCTCTGGCTTCACATTGTAATAATAACGACCATGCTTTTGACTTTGAAAATATGAAAATCTTAGACTCTGAAATAAATTATAACAACCGGCTATTTTTAGAAATGTATCACATCAATTTAACTAAAAATAGTATAAATTTTAAAACTGATCTTGAGGGACTAAGTAATATTTATTCTTACATTTTGAGCTTAGATACCAGAAAAAAGTTTTTTGGTGAACGTAGCATTGATACCAGTTTGGTTTTTTGATGTTTCGTGTCCTGGGAGAGATTCTACCGTTGTTTAATGCAATAATGCTTGCATTCTGACGTGTCGTTAGACCAAGACAGTTGAGCGATGCATGAACACGTGTGCTCAGTTTGTTAAATGTGATAAGTGTGGTTGTACGTGATGTCTGTTATGTTGCCAGTTACCTTGCGGCGATTTAAATAAATGTTTTGTGTCCAGGAATCGATGTCGCCTCTTTGTCATATCTACTGTAATACAGATTGTAAGTGTTTTTATGGATGATTGACCTTGTTTTAGTTCTGTGTATTTGATTTGCAGTTTGCCTGTAGAAGAATCCATTGAGATTCGAAATATAGCAAATATTAAAGTAATTACCAAGGAATTTTATTTGATCGACATACCCGACCAATAATCACCGAATTTATTCTGAATTTTTCGATCGACGAACTTCATACAATTTATATATATATATATATATATGCAAGGAGTCACTGTCACTAGCGCCTGTGGTCCCCGCTAGTAAGTAGTCCCGGACGTTCACGAACGCAGGCGACATTGAGCGACTGTAATTTAAATGTAACCGACAACCGTACGGAGCGCTGAGTAGGTACCTGTCAAATTGGCCAGTGTTTGGAGTTTCTGCATAGACATTTGTGTTTGGTTAACAATATTTAAAAAACACATGTAAGTTACTTGTTACTCTTTGTATAGCAATTAATTAATTGATGGAACGCAAAATCATTTCAATGTAGTCAGCAATAAACTTGAAATTTGTTTGAAACTCAGATTTAACGTTCTGTTTACGTATTTATGTAGTGAATACGATTATGCACGGTATCCTGCAACTTCTGGGGATAAATCTCAGATAAATAAAGAGACACGGATTGGCGCCGTGAGAACTGAAGGTAAGCGAATGTAAACAAAGCTGCATGGGCGGCGAGCGTGTTTTACCTAAGGAGTTTAGAATATCGCAACTTTTTTTTAATATTTCCAGCAAATAAAGACAAGCTTAGGGGATAAACTAGTAAGTACATCAGCATAATACATAATAATAAAATATAGGACTACCATTATAAATTACACTATTAAACTTATTAAAAAATAAAATGAAATATAAAAATATTTATTTTTTAAATTGAATTTATGGCAAGAGTTGCAGGACACTTATATATATTTTTTCTTTTTTCTAATTCAATAACATATATTTTAGCTTATGATATGGCTGAAAATACAACGTGTACCATATGTAATGAAACTTATAGCAGTGTATGCAATCTGAGAAAACATGCCCGACGATTTCACCCTGTCCAAATAAATGTGTTGATACCTGGAACACATAAAAAATCTAGAAATTTTCAATTTTCTTGTGAATGCGTATCGTATCGTATCGTTATCGTTGATGCAACGTTTACAGTTTCTGAGATATAACCTCAAACTTTTGAATTTGAAATAGAACACCATGTATATTTCGACATTTTCTGTTACAGTCTTCACTATTATATCAAAAACATCTAGAAACTAACAAAAACCTTTATTACTTAGGTCTAAAAATTAACAAAGAAAGAATCGATAACAAAACATTATTACATTTTCTACTGCAGTGTATGCAATCTGAGAAAACATGCCCGACGATTTCACCCTGTCCAAATAAATGTGTTGATACCTGGAACACATAAAAAATCTAGAAATTTTCAATTTTCTTGTGAATGCGTATCGTATCGTATCGTTATCGTTGATGCAACGTTTACAGTTTCTGAGATATAACCTCAAACTTTTGAATTTGAAATAGAACACCATGTATATTTCGACATTTTCTGTTACAGTCTTCACTATTATATCAAAAACATCTAGAAACTAACAAAAACCTTTATTACTTAGGTCTAAAAATTAACAAAGAAAGAATCGATAACAAAACATTATTACATTTTCTACTGCAACTACTCTAGTTGGTTTATGAGGATTCTCAACCATTGACAAGATCACATTGTTTTAAATTTGATCGGTTTATTTTTTTGTTGTTGTTATTTTTTGTTATCATTTTTTTCTTTGTTAATTTTTAGACCTGAGTAATAAAGGTTTTTGTTAATTACTACATATTTTTGATATAATACTATAACAAGCGTAGTAACATTGAATAGGTAATGGACAAAAGTAACAGAACATGTCAAAATATACATGGTGTTCTATTTCAAATTCAAAAGTTTGAGATTATATCTCAGAAACTGTAAACGTGTATCAACGATAATAACGCCAGTGACTTCACAAGGTTGCAAAATACTTAGTTCCAAAATTTCGTTAAACCGGTCGAGCCGTTCCGGAGATTTTGTCACTTTTATTTTATAAACTTCAATTGGCTTTTTCTCAAAAATTTCATGATGTAACACCATAAAAATATTATGCTACCATTAAGACAGTTAAAAGATCTGTCAAATTCATTAAAAAAGATATAGGGTTGTCATTTAAAAAAAATGTCGATGACGTCATCTGTTAAAAACAATTGAAGGTAAAAAAAATAATTTGATATCATAAGGTGTATTTTGATAATTATAAATCGACGTGTTCGAGGATTTTTTGAAATAGCAAACAGTTCTTGAGATTTTGCCATGTTTCCATACTTTACGCGCGCACTGTATATAAATAAAAATATGTTTGAATACCTTTTTTGTTACTAAATGTATACGTGCCTACGTGTGTATACGTAAATGTATAGTTATTTTGTTTTCAATAAATGGATTATATAACAATTAGTAGATGTTTTAATCGATACAATAATATTCATGTAGGTACGTAGGAACGATTGCGGTGCACTTAATACATTCTAGAACTATAGAGTATAGAATCATAGTTGTGAGTAATAGTATATTTTCACGCCGTGTGCACTTCATATGATACTTAATATGTTAAATTGCTAAATAACTTCTATTTGGATCAATAGTCTTGGAGATATTTAACTTGAAAGTTTTATGTGCGAGAGTAAATTAATAAACAAAGAACGTGGAATAAGATTAATATTATTAAAATGCCAAAAATTATTATTTGTATCACATGTTCGGAATATCATCCAATGTTAATATTTATTTATCGATCATCTGCTTTATCTCTTTGTTTATTAATTTAGCCACTGTCACAAAAGTTTAGAACATCTCGAAAACTATAGCCGAACGAAAAAATGAGGTATCGAATTAGAAATCACCCTAAATCACTTATAAACATAAGGTGTCAATCAAGTGGCACGTTTTTGTAAGAATTGCAATAATCGTGCAGCTGGCTTGTCGGCATCGCACCGTATTTCAACATTTTCTGTCATTTTTGCATAGCTTCCACCATAAAGGTACTCTTGAGATAATTACGTTCTCATATTTGGATTTTAGGTTTCTCCTATTAGTGTCCAACTTTCTGCGTTACACGGCATACCTACGCGCGGGCACGATTATTTTATTAGAACAGAAACAAAAGAACTGTTGTTAGAAAACAGGATACTACATTACTTAATTAGAGACTTTATAACGTACGCTATAGTTTGTTTACATCGGTGTCACGCCATTTTGAGTCGTATCAAATATAGGGAGAATCAGTCTGTACTATCAGATTCGTTCGAAAGTCGAATACACTAATTCTATGTACCTATACCGAGAGCTTTCTAGCGTAGAGTCCCGATTGAACCCGACGGCCCACCGCCTGCGCTCGTGAACGTCCGGGACTACTTACTAGCGGGGACCACAGGCGCTAGTGTCACTGTCGTTCGTTGATAATTAAGGTTGGATCTCTAATGGGAATTCGACGGGAGACTTAATAATGCTACAACTCTTCAATCATTAAGCCAAGCTTTCGGCGTATTTATTTACCGCCTTCTTCAGGGCACTATTAAAATTACAACAATTAATTACTAAACAACTACAATATTCTAACAATTTCACTTACATGGTATGTGAGGTTAAATAATAAAATGGACATCTTCACAACTAATATTCCCTACTCTGCATTTTTCGGCTCAATTGTCACAGCTTAATTGACATAGCCCTCCTTTTCAATCTTAATATAAAACACTGTTGCTGAAGGCGATGGACTTAAAACTGCAGGTGAACGAAATAACTATACTACCATCTTGTGGCATGTGTACTGATTTTTTTGTTTAAAATATGTGTTGCCAACATCCTGACCCCTCGATCCCCATCCACCCAGAACCAGACTTGAATTTTAAAATGTGATTGCATCTTCAAACAAACTATTATCATTTTGACCATTTTCCGATTTATATTCTAAAAGGTAGGTTACTCAAATTTTGTATATCTGATCTTCTATTAATTGAGTCGTTAGTTTTATGTATGTGATACATCTCTAAAAAAGATCTTTTGAGGTAGTTAGTTTCCATGCTTAATATTTTGACTTCATTATAGTTTATTTTATGATCTTGTTCATTTATGTGTATTGCCAACGAACATCTCTGCAAATTGTTTTTACTATCGCTCTTATGTCCAGCTATCCTACTTTTAACAAGTTGAGATGTTTGTCCCACATAATACATTTGACAATCCGAAAAAAAAAGAAAGATAAAACACCTCCTTTGCTACAATCAAATGTCGTTTATCGGCTACAATGTTCGGATTGTCAAATGTATTATGTGGGACAAACATCTCAACTTGTTAAAAGTAGGATAGCTGGACATAAGAGCGATAGTAAAAACAATTTGCAGAGATGTTCGTTGGCAATACACATAAATGAACAAGATCATAAAATAAACTATAATGAAGTCAAAATATTAAGCATGGAAACTAACTACCTCAAAAGATCTTTTTTACAGATGTATCACATACATAAAACTAACGACTCAATTAATAGAAGATCAGATATACAAAATTTGAGTAATATTTACACCTACCTTTTAGAATATAAATCGGAAAATGGTCAAAATGATAATAGTTTGTTTGAAGATGCAATCACATTTTAAAATTCAAGTCTGGTTCTGGGTGGATGGGGATAGAGGGGTCAGGATGTTGGCAACACATATTTTAAACAAAAAAATCAGTACACCTGCCACAAGATGGTAGTATAGTTATTTCGTTCACCTGCAGTTTTAAGTCCATCGCCTTCAGCAACAGTGTTTTATATTAAGATTGAAAAGGAGGGCTATGTCAATTAAGCTGTGACAATTGAGCCGAAAAATGCAGAGTAGGGAATATTAGTTGTGAAGATGTCCATTTTATTATTTAACCTCACATACCATGTAAGTGAAATTGTTAGAATATTGTAGTTGTTTAGTAATTAATTGTTGTAATTTTAATAGTGCCCTGAAGAAGGCGGTAAATAAATACGCCGAAAGCTTGGCTTAATGATTGAAGAGTTGTAGCATTATTAAGTCTCCCGTCGAATTCCCATTAGAGATCCAACCTTATATATATATATATATATATATATATATATATATATATATATAAACGTATGTGATATTGTGGGAAATATGGTCACTTGGGCGATAAAAAGGAAACTCCTTTAGTCTGCGTTCAAATTTTCGTCTTTATTAAAGACTTCTTCAGGAACAAGCTAATAAGAATAAAACACAGGCTTCAGTCAGAGTAGAGGTCTACACACTTATAAATAGTGAACAAACATAGTTTCTACTTACACACAGAGTAGGACAAAAGCTTGCTAGGAGAACTCGACAAAATCATTGGCAACACATCACCGCACTCGTCCGAATAACACATTTATAAAATGAGAACGATGTAACACACGATGAACAAATTAAAACCACGAAGACACATGTCCTCTGCACGAATGACAACAGGTTGTGAGAACCAGTCAAAGCAAAAACGAAACGCATCAACTTCAAGCGATAGGGTCACCAACATTAATACCAACCGCGTCGTGTGAGTTCTTGAAGTTATGGTTAATTAAAAAGGAGTAAATGGTGCTCAATTTACTTGTGTCGGATTTAAAATTTAGGCAAATGTTTCTATTAGATTGAATGTAATACATTTCCAGAAAAAGTCTGGATTTGTAATTATTTACCGTGGTTATAATTTCAGTTTCGGCCCACTTCATTATATGGTTGCAGTCAATGGCATGTTGTGCTACTGCACAATTTTTCCTCCGTAATTTTGTGTCACTTTTGTGTAACGAAATACGCGACTTGAGCCATTGACTGGTCTGACCATAGTATTTCAGAGAGCACCCACCGCAAGGGACGCAATAGATAACATTTGACTTTAATAATTGAGGGGTTTGGTCTTTGACGTTTGAAAAAATACTACTAATACACTTTTTATCACTGACAACAACACGAAAATCCTCATTTTTGAATAAACCAACCAGCTTGGAGGAAAGACCATCAATCTGTGTGAGCTTTTTATACCTAACCTGGGAAACAGTGCAGCCATCATCTGTCGCATGTTCGCGAAAAGGGCTGTTAAAAATTAGTTTATGAACCAATGATCTCGGGTACCCATTGTTCACGAACGTCTCGCTCAAGTCCCGCAAGTTACCGTCAATGAATGACGGATCACTAATGTAGACACCTCTATTCCTCATCGCTAAAACAGTATTGATCTTTTGCCTTATAGAGTGGTTTGAAAAAATGTTGATATATCTACCGGACGCAGTGGGCTTCTTATACCGGTCCAAGATGATAGCATTTGAAGTAGGATTCCGGATGACTTTAGTATCTAAGAAGGGGACACCGTAGTTTACTTCTCTTTCCACAGTAAATTGCAAATGTGGGTTGTAGTTGTTGAAAATAGTCAAAGTCTCCTCAATCTTATTGTCTGGTACCGCACATATGATGTCGTCAACATACTTGAATAGGAAAGGGATGGTAAAAGATAATTTATTTATGCAACTGTCTAGCAGGTGATCCATAACAAGCTGTGCCAATACAGGACTAAGGGGAGAACCCATCGGAGTGCCAAGGATCTGCTTGTAAAATCTGTCTTGAAAGGTGAAATAACAACTTGTATAGACAAATCTGACAAGATCTAAAAACAATTTAAGCGAAATACCGCAACAAGACCCAATGATCACCCAGGCATCCTCAATAGTTTGCAACACCAAATCGAGCGGGATATTAGTATAAAGCGAGACGACATCCAATGAAATCAACACATAATTAGGCGGCAGAATCTTATGTTCCATTAGATTACAAAAGGTGAAAGTGTCTTTGATGTTATATTTTTTCATTATCCTGAAGGGATGTCTGTAAAATTTCAGCCAAGAATTTTGAGAGAGCGTACGTTGGTGAGCCTATGGAAGAGACTATAGGGCGGAGGGGAACGTTAAGTTTGTGGATCTTAGGTAGGCCATAAAATTTGGAAGGGATAGAATTGTATATGATAAGAGATCTAGCTGTGTCACTATCAATCAACTTTCCATCTTTCAACACATTAACAAACTCATTGTTCTTTTTTGGACCGTGATAGTAGGGTCCTTATTGAGGTGTTGATAGACAGAAGTGTCATTAAGGAGGGCCAACGACTCCGTAACATACCTATCTCTACTCATTGCGACAGTCGTGCTACCTTTGTTCGCCCTGGTAATCAAAATATCTGGTTGGTCCTTCAGAAATGCTAACGTTTTTTTGTAAATTAAGTCAAATGGTGAGGAGCATGAACGATGTGAAGCATCGGAAAGATAAGAGTTGGTGATCAAGTTGGTGGCCCGCGCCCTGTAGAAATCTTGGCGGTCAGAAGGTAGTGCCTGCACGATGTTCTCTACTTGTGATAATAAAACAGAAATGGGGACATCAACAGGACCAGTACTCAAACTGAATTTAGGACCCAGCGACAAGAAGCTGCTGATGTCCTCAGGAATCTGAGTGTCAGTCAGATTCCTGAACCAACCGGAGTTGTCCTTGAAAGGCTTGACGCTCACAATCTCTGACATAAGCTTTCCAAGTTTTTTAATATTTTTACTTTTTATTCTTGAAAAGTTTTTATTGAAATCAAAAGTCATGTTACATGAATATTCTTTGAAAATATATGCAGGCACCAACCCTCTAGCTTTCTCTATAATATTTTTTAACCGTTCCTCAAGTGATTTAACATTCTTAATCGTAATTTGTATTTCAAAATTTATTATTTTAGTTCTCAACATGCTACTGAAGGCTTCCATCTTTCGTGTTAGTGCTCTATCGTTACAATCCAGCAATTGAAGGAGATTCCTAGATCCGTGTGTGATGTGATTGGGGTTGACATGATGTCTGCGACAACTCAGTAGAAAGATTCTTCTATTTCTCGCACTAGCTAGCTTGGTGTTAAGCGAAGCCCAGGTTTTGAGAGTGCGAGAAGCCTCGGCACCGTACCTTGTAGTGATGTTATTGTAGAATCCCATCTAGACAGTATAGTTGAATGGAAGTAACGACCAGCTTAGTTTGGAATCAAAACGTATGTGATATTGTGGGAAATATGGTCAGTTGGGCGATAAAAAGGAAACTCCTTTAGTCTGCGTTCAAATTTTCGTCTTTATTAAAGACTTCTTCAGGAACAAGCTAATATGAATAAAACACAGGCTTCAGTCAGAGTAGAGGTCTACACACTTATAAATAGTGAACAAACATAGTTTCTACTTACACACAGAGTAGGACAAAAGCTTGCTAGGAGAACGCGACAAAATCATTGGCAACACATCACCGCACTCGTCCGAATAACACATTTATAAAATGAGAACGATGTAACACACGATGAACAAATTAAAACCACGAAGACACATGTCCTCTGCACGAATGACAACAAACCAGTCAAAGCAAAAACGAAACGCATCAACTTCAAGCGATAGGGTCACCAACATTAATACCAACCGCGTCGTGTGAGTTCTTGAAGTTATGGTTAATTAAAAAGGAGTAAATGGTGCTCAATTTACTTGTGTCGGATTTAAAATTTAGGCAAATGTTTCTATTAGATTGAATGTAATACATTTCCAGAAAAAGTCTGGATTTGTAATTATTTTCCGTGGTTATAATTTCAGTTTCGGCCCACTTCATTACATGGTTGCAGTCAATGGCATGTTGTGCTACTGCACAATTTTTCCTCCGTAATTTTGTGTCACTTTTGTGTAACGAAATACGCGACTTGAGCCATTGACTGGTCTGACCATAGTATTTCAGAGAGCACCCACCGCAAGGGATGCAATAGATAACATTTGACTTTAATAATTGAGGGGTTTGGTCTTTGACGTTTGAAAAAATACTACTAATACACTTTTTATCACTGACAACAACACGAAAATCCTCATTTTTGAATAAACCAACCAGCTTGGAGGAAAGACCATCAATCTGTGTGAGCTTTTTATACCTAACCTGGGAAACAGTGCAGCCATCATCTGCCGCATGTTCGCGAAAAGGGCTGTTAAAAATTAGTTTATGAACCAATGATCTCGGGTACCCATTGTTCACGAACGTCTCGCTCAAGTCCCGCAAGTTACCGTCAATGAATGACGGATCACTAATGTAGACAACTCTATTCCTCATCGCTAAAACAGTATTGATCTTTTGCCTTATAGAGTGGTTTGAAAAAATGTTGATATATCTACCGGACGCAGTGGGCTTCTTATACCGGTCCAAGATGATAGCATTTGAAGTAGGATTCCGGATGACTTTAGTATCTAAGAAGGGGACACCGTAGTTTACTTCTCTTTCCACAGTAAATTGCAAATGTGGGTTGTAGTTGTTGAAAATAGTCAAAGTCTCCTCAATCTTATTGTCTGGTACCGCACATATGATGTCGTCAACATACTTGAATAGGAAAGGGATGGTAAAAGATAATTTATTTATGCAACTGTCTAGCAGGTGATCCATAACAAGCTGTGCCAATACAGGACTAAGGGGAGAACCCATCGGAGTGCCAAGGATCTGCTTGTAAAATCTGTCTTGAAAGGTGAAATAACAACTTGTATAGACAAATCTGACAAGATCTAAAAACAATTTAAGCGAAATACCGCAACAAGACCCAATGATCACCCAGGCATCCTCAATAGTTTGCAACACCAAATCGAGCGGGATATTAGTATAAAGCGAGACGACATCCAATGAAATCAACACATAATTAGGCGGCAGAATCTTATGTTCCATTAGATTACAAAAGGTGAAAGTGTCTTTGATGTTATATTTTTTCATTATCCTGAAGGGATGTCTGTAAAATTTCAGCCAAGAATTTTGAGAGAGCGTACGTTGGTGAGCCTATGGAAGAGACTATAGGGCGGAGGGGAACGTTAAGTTTGTGGATCTTAGGTAGGCCATAAAATTTGGAAGGGATAGAATTGTATATGATAAGAGATCTAGCTGTGTCACTATCAATCAACTTTCCATCTTTCAACACATTAACAAACTCATTGTTCTTTTTTGGACCGTGATAGTAGGGTCCTTATTGAGGTGTTGATAGACAGAAGTGTCATTAAGGAGGGCCAACGACTCCGTAACATACCTATCTCTACTCATTGCGACAGTCGTGCTACCTTTGTTCGCCCTGGTAATCAAAATATCTGGTTGGTCCTTCAGAAATGCTAACGTTTTTTTGTAAATTAAGTCAAATGGTGAGGAGCATGAACGATGTGAAGCATCGGAAAGATAAGAGTTGGTGATCAAGTTGGTGGCCCGCGCCCTGTAGAAATCTTGGCGGTCAGAAGGTAGTGCCTGCACGATGTTCTCTACTTGTGATAATAAAACAGAAATGGGGACATCAACAGGACCAGTACTCAAACTGAATTTAGGACCCAGCGACAAGAAGCTGCTGATGTCCTCAGGAATCTGAGTGTCAGTCAGATTCCTGAACCAACCGGAGTTGTCCTTGAAAGGCTTGACGCTCACAATCTCTGACATAAGCTTTCCAAGTTTTTTAATATTTTTACTTTTTATTCTTGAAAAGTTTTTATTGAAATCAAAAGTCATGTTACATGAATATTCTTTGAAAATATATGCAGGCACCAACCCTCTAGCTTTCTCTATAATATTTTTTAACCGTTCCTCAAGTGATTTAACATTCTTAATCGTAATTTGTATTTCAAAATTTATTATTTTAGTTCTCAACATGCTACTGAAGGCTTCCATCTTTCGTGTTAGTGCTCTATCGTTACAATCCAGCAATTGAAGGAGATTCCTAGATCCGTGTGTGATGTGATTGGGGTTGACATGATGTCTGCGACAACTCAGTAGAAAGATTCTTCTATTTCTCGCACTAGCTAGCTTGGTGTTAAGCGAAGCCCAGGTTTTGAGAGTGCGAGAAGCCTCGGCACCGTACCTTGTAGTGATGTTATTGTAGAATCCCATCTAGACAGTATAGTTGAATGGAAGTAACGACCAGCTTAGTTTGGAATCAAAACGTATGTGATATTGTGGGAAATATGGTCAGTTGGGCGATAAAAAGGAAACTCCTTTAGTCTGCGTTCAAATTTTCGTCTTTATTAAAGACTTCTTCAGGAACAAGCTAATAAGAATAAAACACAGGCTTCAGTCAGAGTAGAGGTCTACACACTTATAAATAGTGAACAAACATAGTTTCTACTTACACACAGAGTAGGACAAAAGCTTGCTAGGAGAACTCGACAAAATCATTGGCAACACATCACCGCACTCGTCCGAATAACACATTTATAAAATGAGAACGATGTAACACACGATGAACAAATTAAAACCACGAAGACACATGTCCTCTGCACGAATGACAACAAACCAGTCAAAGCAAAAACGAAACGCATCAACTTCAAGCGATAGGGTCACCAACATTAATACCAACCGCGTCGTGTGAGTTCTTGAAGTTATGGTTAATTAAAAAGGAGTAAATGGTGCTCAATTTACTTGTGTCGGATTTAAAACGTAGGCAAATGTTTCTATTAGATTGAATGTAATACATTTCCAGAAAAAGTCTGGATTTGTAATTATTTTCCGTGGTTATAATTTCAGTTTCGGCCCACTTCATTACATGGTTGCAGTCAATGGCATGTTGTGCTACTGCACAATTTTTCCTCCGTAATTTTGTGTCACTTTTGTGTAACGAAATACGCGACTTGAGCCATTGACTGGTCTGACCATAGTATTTCAGAGAGCACCCACCGCAAGGGATGCAATAGATAACATTTGACTTTAATAATTGAGGGGTTTGGTCTTTGACGTTTGAAAAAATACTACTAATACACTTTTTATCACTGACAACAACACGAAAATCCTCATTTTTGAATAAACCAACCAGCTTGGAGGAAAGACCATCAATCTGTGTGAGCTTTTTATACCTAACCTGGGAAACAGTGCAGCCATCATCTGTCGCATGTTCGCGAAAAGGGCTGTTAAAAATTAGTTTATGAACCAATGATCTCGGGTACCCATTGTTCACGAACGTCTCGCTCAAGTCCCGCAAGTTACCGTCAATGAATGACGGATCACTAATGTAGACAACTCTATTCCTCATCGCTAAAACAGTATTGATCTTTTGCCTTATAGAGTGGTTTGAAAAAATGTTGATATATCTACCGGACGCAGTGGGCTTCTTATACCAGTCCAAGATGATAGCATTTGAAGTAGGATTCCGGATGACTTTAGTATCTAAGAAGGGGACACCGTAGTTTACTTCTCTTTCCACAGTAAAGTTGTCTATACAAGTTGTTATTTCACCTTTCAAGACAGATTTTACAAGCAGATCCTTGGCACTCCGATGGGTTCTCCTCTTAGTCCTGTACTGGCACAGCTTGTTATGGATCACCTGCTAGACAGTTGCATAAATAAATTATCTTTTACCATCCCTTTCCTATTCAAGTATGTTGACGACATCATATGTGCGGTACCAGACAATAAGATTGAGGAGACTTTGACTATTTTCAACAACTACAACCCACATTTGCAATTTACTGCGGAAAGAGAAGTAAACTACGGTGTCCCCTTCTTAGATACTAAAGTCATCCGGAATCCTACTTCAAATGCTATCATCTTGGACTGGTATAAGAAGCCCACTGCGTCCGGTAGATATATCAACTTTTTTTCAAACCACTCTATAAGGCAAAAGATCAATACTGTTTTAGCGATGAGGAATAGAGTTGTCTACATTAGTGATCCGTCATTCATTGACGGTAACTTGCGGGACTTGAGCGAGACGTTCGTGAACAATGGGTACCCGAGATCATTGGTTCATAAACTAATTTTTAACAGCCCTTTTCGCGAACATGCGACAGATGATGGCTGCACTGTTTCCCAGGTTAGGTATAAAAAGCTCACACAGATTGATGGTCTTTCCTCCAAGCTGGTTGGTTTATTCAAAAATGAGGATTTTCGTGTTGTTGTCAGTGATAAAAAGTGTATTAGTAGTATTTTTTCAAACGTCAAAGACCAAACCCCTCAATTATTAAAGTCAAATGTTATCTATTGCATCCCTTGCGGTGGGTGCTCTCTGAAATACTATGGTCAGACCAGTCAATGGCTCAAGTCGCGTATTTCGTTACACAAAAGTGACACAAAATTACGGAGGAAAAATTGTGCAGTAGCACAACATGCCATTGACTGCAACCATGTAATGAAGTGGGCCGAAACTGAAATTATAACCACGGAAAATAATTACAAATCCAGACTTTTTCTGGAAATGTATTACATTCAATCTAATAGAAACAATTGCCTAAATTTTAAATCCGACACAAGTAAATTGAGCACCATTTACTCCTTTTTAATTAACCATAACTTCAAGAACTCACACGACGCGGTTGCTATTAATGTTGGTGACCCTATCGCTTGAAGTTGATGCGTTTCGTTTTTGCTTTGACTGGTTTGTTGTCATTCGAGCAGAGGACATGTGTCTTCGTGGTTTTAATTTGTTCATCGTGTGTTACATCGTTCTCATTTTATAAATGTGTTATTCGGACGAGTGCGGTGATGTGTTGCCAATGATTTTGTCGAGTTCTCCTAGCAAGCTTTTGTCCTACTCTGTGTGTAAGTAGAAACTATGTTTGTTCACTATTTATAAGTGTGTAGACCTCTACTCTGACTGAAGCCTGTGTTTTATTCTTATTAGCTTGTTCCTGAAGAAGTCTTTAATAAAGACGAAAATTTGAACGCAGACTAAAGGAGTTTCCTTTTTATCGCCCAACTGACCATATTTCCCACAATATCACATACGTTTTGATTCCAAACTAAGCTGGTCGTTACTTCCATTCAACTATATATATATATATATATATATATATATATATATATATATATATATATATATATATATATATATATATATATATATATATTTATTTAAATAAATTAGTTAGCCTTGTCAATATATTAAAAACACAACTTTTTCACAAAAATTGTTTATTTTTCTTGGGAATAGAGGCTTTGTTAACAAAAATTTTTACACGTTCACTAAATCTTACGATGAGACAAACATATTAAAACTCTTTTCTTGTTATCTGACGTTTCGGCGCTATTTGCGTCTTGGTCACAGATATACTGAATTGTGAAAACTAGTAACAGACGCATCGAGTACATACACAAAACCGAGAGAGAGAATCCAAACTTGCTAGACTTGTCATATGGAATTTTGAACTGGTTTACAATATTTTGAAGATTTATTTTGGTTAAATTTAAACATTTACGTATTTTCTAGAATTAACTTATAACACTTTGACAAATTAATGTCTGATCTATCATTCACTGCTTTTTTATTTTGTAATATTTCAATTGACTCCAACACACATCTTGCTTTTAAGTTTTTTTCCTTCTGTATCACTTTCACATCTTTAAAGTTAAACTGGTGTCCTGTGTCTTCCTGGTGTTTCTTCAGAGCTGTGATGTTTTTGGCGTATTTATGTCCATTCAACCTTTCTTCGACTAACTGTTCTGTTTGCCCTATATACACTTTTTCACATTCGTTACAAGGAATTTGATATACACAATGCGATTGCTTTAGTAGAGGTGTTGGGGCTTTTAGTCTTGTGTAAAGTTTCGTGAGGTTATTTGTGTTTTTGTGAGCAACTTTTATATTAAATGGTTTTATTATACGGCCAATTTTTTCCGATAGGTTCTTGACGTATGGTATTGAGATATATTTATATGTGTCTGGTTCAGGAACTACAGTCGGTTGTGTCATTGTTGCCAATCGGTTGCCACTGTTAAATACTTTTTGTCTCGTTATTATCTTTTTAATTAAACTTTCTGGGTAGTTGTTTTTTTGTAAAATGCTTTCTGTTTTTCGTATAGCTTCACCACGATATTCCGGACTTGATAATTTAATAGCTCGATCAGCAAGACTTTTAATCACGCTTATCTTGTATGATAGTGGTTGTACTGAGTTGTAATTTAAATATCTGTGGGATGATGTTGCTTTTGTGTACCACTTTGTATATATTTTGTTGTTCTTGTGTATCAGCGTTGTGTCTAGAAAGTTTATTGTATTTGTATTGTGCATTTCCATCGTGAATTGAAGCCTGTTATTATAGTTGTTAAATACATTTAATACTTCAGTTTCTTTCTGTTTCGGTACAGCGAGTATGCAATCGTCTACATATCTTTTAAAGAACGGTATGTCGATTGATATGGATGAAAGTATATTTGCTTCTAGTTCCTCCATCACGATTTGTGCGACAACGCTCGATACCGGAGAACCCATAGCACAGCCGTATATCTGTTTGTAGAATTTGTCTTTAAATTGAAAGTATGTGTGAGTGAGTGTGATTTCTACTGCCTCCAGAAATTCTTTTTTTGGTAGGAATGCTGTGTCTTCCAACTGGTGCCATCTTTTGCTTATAGCCTCTTTTGCCAGTGATATCGGCACATTAGTATATAACGATATTACGTCTAATGAAATAAGGTGGTATGATTCATTTAATGAGATTTTGTCTATAAATTCCTTAAAATTCCATGAATCCTTGACATAGTATTCGTTTTTTTCCGGTTATGGCTGTTAAATTGTTAGCTAGCTGTTTGGCTAATTTATAAAAAGGTGACTGAATGCATGATACTATTGGCCTGAGTGGAATATTTGCTTTATGTAATTTTGGCAATCCGTATATTTTAGGTGGTTGTGCATTGTGTATCTTTAGTTGGGTTGCAAGTTCTTTTGATACTAGTTTCTTTGCTAACCATTTATTAATCATATCATTATTCTTGTTTTGATATATATTGGTTGGATTACTACGGAGTATAGTATAGGTGGTGTTATCTTGTAAAAGTGTGTTCATTTTTTGTTCATACAATGCCGTGTCCATACATTAGGACTAACACCAACTTTTCTTCAGTTCAACCACAAACACATCGAATTTGAAGAGCACCAGCTTAAACAAAGGTTTATAAACAATGTCCATACTTTCCAAAGATCTACAATCCAATTGCTTCTCACAGACGTCACAAGGAAGATAAAACAACTAACACGTACAGTCACAGTAAAGGAAAATGAATTGCTCGAAATACCAGAACGACAATTAATCCAGGAATACCTTGGGAAATTCGCACAAAAAATTCAACGGAAAAACAATGAAGTCAAGGAAACACAAAGGCAGAAGATCGAAAGTCTTCAAAACAAACAACTAGGTACTACCGCATCTGTCAACAATAAGGAATGGATAACGAATCTATCAGAAACTGAACTACCTGATGAAATAACCCATATTTTAAGCCTTGGTCCAAGTTTTTCGATCGAATACCAAAGGAAACAACTACCAACTAATAATATAATTGCCAATATCGAAGGTGGGATTCAACATCTAAACACTGACCAAAAAAGTGAAATCGCTACCAAGGTAAGCAATACAATCCATAATTTTAAAACAAAAAATATTAGCCTAAACTTACAAAGCAAACAACTGGTGAAGAATATAAATAAGACAAAGATATTTTTAAAGGACAACAAACAGATAAGTGTTTTAAGAGCCGATAAAACAAATAAAACTGTTGTAATGGACACGGCATTGTATGAACAAAAAATGAACACACTTTTACAAGATAACACCACCTATACTATACTCCGTAGTAATCCAACCAAGATATATCAAAACAAGAATGATGATATGATTAATAAATGGTTAGCAAAGAAACTAGTATCAAAAGAACTTGCAACCCAACTAAAGATACACAATGCACAACCACCTAAAATATACGGATTGCCAAAATTACATAAAGCAAATATTCCACTCAGGCCAATAGTATCATGCATTCAGTCACCTTTTTATAAATTAGCCAAACAGCTAGCTAACAATTTAACAGCCATAACCGGAAAAAACGAATACTATGTCAAGGATTCATGGAATTTTAAGGAATTTATAGACAAAATCTCATTAAATGAATCATACCACCTTATTTCATTAGACGTAATATCGTTATATACTAATGTGCCGATATCACTGGCAAAAGAGGCTATAAGCAAAAGATGGCACCAGTTGGAAGACACAGCATTCCTACCAAAAAAAGAATTTCTGGAGGCAGTAGAAATCACACTCACTCACACATACTTTCAATTTAAAGACAAATTCTACAAACAGATATACGGCTGTGCTATGGGTTCTCCGGTATCGAGCGTTGTCGCACAAATCGTGATGGAGGAACTAGAAGCAAATATACTTTCATCCATATCAATCGACATACCGTTCTTTAAAAGATATGTAGACGATTGCATACTCGCTGTACCGAAACAGAAAGAAACTGAAGTATTAAATGTATTTAACAACTATAATAACAGGCTTCAATTCACGATGGAAATGCACAATACAAATACAATAAACTTTCTAGACACAACGCTGATACACAAGAACAACAAAATATATACAAAGTGGTACACAAAAGCAACATCATCCCACAGATATTTAAATTACAACTCAGTACAACCACTATCATACAAGATAAGCGTGATTAAAAGTCTTGCTGATCGAGCTATTAAATTATCAAGTCCGGAATATCGTGGTGAAGCTATACGAAAAACAGAAAGCATTTTACAAAAAAACAACTACCCAGAAAGTTTAATTAAAAAGATAATAACGAGACAAAAAGTATTTAACAGTGGCAACCGATTGGCAACAATGACACAACCGACTGTAGTTCCTGAACCAGACACATATAAATATATCTCAATACCATACGTCAAGAACCTATCGGAAAAAATTGGCCGTATAATAAAACCATTTAATATAAAAGTTGCTCACAAAAACACAAATAACCTCACGAAACTTTACACAAGACTAAAAGCCCCAACACCTCTACTAAAGCAATCGCATTGTGTATATCAAATTCCTTGTAACGAATGTGAAAAAGTGTATATAGGGCAAACAGAACAGTTAGTCGAAGAAAGGTTGAAGGGACATAAATACGCCAAAAACATCACAGCTCTGAAGAAACACCAGGAAGACACAGGACACCAGTTTAACTTTAAAGATGTGAAAGTGATACAGAAGGAAAAAAACTTAAAAGCAAGATGTGTGTTGGAGTCAATTGAAATATTACATAATAAAAAAGCAGTGAATGATAGATCAGACATTAATTTGTCAAAGTGTTATAAGTTAATTCTAGAAAATACGTAAATGTTTAAATTTAACCAAAATAAATCTTCAAAATATTGTAAACCAGTTCAAAATTCCATATGACAAGTCTAGCAAGTTTGGATTCTCTCTCTCGGTTTTGTGTATGTACTCGATGCGTCTGTTACTAGTTTTCACAATTCAGTATATCTGTGACCAAGACGCAAATAGCGCCGAAACGTCAGATAACAAGAAAAGAGTTTTAATATGTTTGTCTCATCGTAAGATTTAGTGAACGTGTAAAAATTTTTGTTAACAAAGCCTCTATTCCCAAGAAAAATAAACAATTTTTGTGAAAAAGTTGTGTTTTTAATATATATATATATATATATACAGGGTGTTTACGGTCTTGTGATTTTATTTTCAAAGGGTGATTAAACATCTTAAAAGAAAGCCATTAACGTAAAAATGTCTTCACAAAAGTTGCATAATGCGTGTGATATTACTGTTATTTTTTCTTTGTTTTTAATGTTAAAGGGTGCCTAAACACGTTAAAAGTAGGTTATTAACGCTAAAACGATTGATCAACAACTTGTGCAAAGTAAATCTAAACTCTAACGATAAGTTATCAGTGAATTTTTTACTAAGTAGGCTGATGTCAGTAACTTAATATCTCTCTTATAATGCAACTTTTGTAAAGAAAGTTTTATGGTAAAGGCCTTCTTTTATTATGTTTAATCACCCTTTGATGATAAAATCACAAGACCGTAAACACCCTGTATATATATATATATATATATATATATTCATATATATATATATATCCAATAAGTCCTAGCACCAATTTTTCATATCCATGTACTGCAACCTTGCTTGCCTTCCAAGGTGCAAAATATTGACATCAAGGACAGGTTCTGAAAAGAAATCTGGTAAAAGAGCATTTACATTGAAATCTACCTTTCAGTATTCCGTTGGTGCGCTCTATCAATTACGTGCAGAACACAAGATGAATTAAAATCTTCTTTTCTTGCATTCTGCGGGTTCAAAAATGGTGTGAAAAGCCATGGTTTCAATGGATACCCGCTATCACCTTAAACAATGTTTAATTAGAATTCGAAAACAAGACAAATTGTGTGTATGTACAAATTGGTGATTTATGATTTGTCTAAAGTTTACAATTGCAAATTTTTCTGATCTGGTGGACTGAAACTATGTCAACTATAAACTTACTAACATAACATTAATTGTATGTTTCCCTTTTCTGTTGATAAATACAAACGGGGGATAGTTTTCATCTGTTACGGGAGGTGCCACAATTTCAACATGTGTTCCATCTATAGCCCCTAGTACACCTCGAACTCCATATTTTCTATAAAACCTGAAGAACAATTTAATAAAATGCAAACTGGAATGCAAACCAAATTAGAAAGTAGCATACCCGTCCTTGACCATATTCATTGCCTCATTGGTGATGCTTCGACTGCCTCCTTAACCAGAACACACGTAAAGAGTGATGTTACGTCGAAACTGTTACAACCGTTTATAGGACAAACTACTTCTTTTGTCAAGAACTCCGAACATTTTATTCAGATTTTGAAGGAAGTTGTCATTGACCCTCAGGATATACTCGTAAGTTTCGACGTAACATCACTCTTTACGTGTGTTCTGGTTAAGGAGGCAGTCGAAGGCCTTCGGACAACACTTGTCCCCCTAAGTCTACCAACCGATGTACGGGATCTTGTAGAGTATTGTCTCTCCACCACACACTTCAAGTGGGCGGGAGCGATTTATGAGCAGGTAGAGGGTGCAGCCATGGGATCACCTTTGTCACCGGTAATCGCCAATTTCTTCATGGAATTGTTTGAAGAAAAAGCCATTAGGTCAAGTCTTTTCAAACCCAAGCACTGGGTCAGATATGTCGACGATACCTTTGTGGTTTGGCCACACGGTAGAGATAAACTTACTGAGTTCCTTAACCACCTGAAGAATGTTAGTCCTTCCATCAAATTCACGATGGAAATAGATGAGGATAATCAGCTGCCTTTCTTGGATGTGCTGGTATACAGAACGTCAACGGGTAGGCTTGGACACACAGTCTACCGTAAGAAGACACATACCGATCGGTACTTGAACGCCAAATCACACCACCACCCCCAACAGAAGAGAAGTGTTATTAACACTTTGTTCAACAGAGCCGAGAAGGAATGCCACTCTAGCACCTTGGACGACGAACGGAAACACTTGGAGTGGGCCCTACGTCAGAATGGATACACCAAGTATGACATACGGGTTGTCACACAAAGAAAACCGCAGGTCTTAGAGGAACCGCAAGAGTCAAAGGGGTTCGCTTGCTTACCATACGTAAGTGGGGTATCAGAGAGAATCGGTAGAGTACTGAAGAAATCGGGTATCACGGTAAAGTACAGAGCACCAGCTAAGGTAAAGGATCTTTTGCCTAACCCAAAGGATATCACACAACTCCTGAAGAACGAACGGGTATACAAGATAACATGTGAGTGCGGAACATGCTATGTAGGCCAGACAGGACGAAGCATCGAATGTCGAATCAAGGAGCACAGTAGGGACACCCGGCTAGGCAAGATTCAACAGTCCGCTGTTGCTCAACACTGCCACGAGTCGGGACACACAATGGATTTCGATGACGCGAAGATGTTGGCAAGGGTGGGTAATTATCATCGAAGGCTTATTAGAGAAGCCATCGAAATTTACAAACATCCTGACATCAATCGCGAGGACGGTACTGACATTAGTAGGGTCTGGAAATCGATCCTAACGCTGTCAGGTGGAAAAGCACATGGAGCGGTAGCTCCAGATGTGCGCAGTGAGGTGTAAATTCAGGTATATAAGGGAGACTTTCTTGGTAGGTCTTCAGTACTGAATTAGCTTTGAAGAAGCGAGCAACATGGTTCGCGAAACGTCAGCATTAACAAATCTTGACACACGGCATAACCCGGAAGCAGTGTACTTTCTAAACATATTTAAAAATACCTACCTACTCACAGTATCCTTTGTCGAATTTACTGTGGGTAATATTACCGGTAATCACCCGTAAATTAAAATTAAGAATTTAAGAAACAATCAAAGGATCGCGAGGTTTTTATTTTTTTCGATTCTATCCGTCAAACTTCAACAATTGAATATGGTCTTCTACATGAATGTTACCAGTTAAGACATTATTTATGGTGTCATTGGGACTTTGATTGGTGCACCAGAGTACACTACATAAGTGAGAATATAAAAGGTGCAATAAAAAGCAGGTGGAAAGCTGAATTTATTTATTACAGAGTAATTGTAGAATCGGGTACTATATATTCATAATGTTTTTTCGCAATCCGGTAAATCATATCATGTTACATAGCAGTCGCTCCCGGTCCTTGCTCACAATATAATTAGAAGAAACGACGAAATTCACATGAACACAACCACAAGCGTTGCCATATCAATAAATATAAATTAAAATGTACATATTACACATACACTGTTGTGAATTTCGCTGTTACCTTCAGCGGTACGAGCAAAGGCCTTACATCAAATCTAATACTAATACATATTATTTATTTACATATTTTATTATAACCAAGACCAGTTATTGATTTTAACACGTGAGATCGTGCGTGAAGGAATTAATCCACTTAATGCTGCCTAATAAATTGGGAGTACAGCCTACGCTTGGCTTTCTTTCGAAGGATGCGCCGCAATATAGTCGAGTCCTTTCTGGATCAGAGGCGGAATTGGTGGTGGTGTAGGAAAATGTGCTCCCTGGGGTTGAAAGCCACCTTCGTCGTCTGCCGTGTACACCACCTCGATATGGTTTCCTTCCGGGTCTGTGTAGGAGTAACTGCCCTGCGCTACAATAACCTCCGGACTTTCAGGGTCACTTGTTTTCTTCACCGTACCTGTTTCTTCCGCTTTGATACTATTTGCCGCTTCAAAACTAAACAAAAAAATATTGTATAAACGTTAGGAAGAACATATATGGTAAAAATAAACAACTATTAACAATGTTTATGGTATACAGGAAGAACATAGAACCGGAAGACGGTACCAACTTTAGAAATACAAAAACTACAAACAGAATCCGTTCATGTTGTTTGGAGATTTTGAACCCAGGAAAAGATAAGTATATAAGTAAAATAAAAAGAAGACCTACTTATGAACGAAACATCGCAATGGGTATACATATTGGACTTGTGAAGCCAAGGAATTATGTTAGGGACTTTGTCTTAACTGAAACTCCCATTCAAATGATATTTCCTGACATTCTTACAGACTGTTCTGGGTAGACGCTGCTATCCGAGGCGTTGGAGATATGCTACCCATTTTCAACCATACTGCTCATGACATCCATCTCGGGGAAGCAAAAGGGGTCAACTCTGGCCTAGGTGCTCAACTACAATATTCCATATTCCATATTTACTGACTTGTTTGATAACTTGTCTGATTCTTACAAATGAACCAGTCTGTATATACAAAAGTATTTCGATTTGTAACTAAGACAGTGTTCTAAAGCATTTGTTTGGACATTTTACTTGTAAACTTCTCAGAGTGCGAAATATTGATCGGTTACATTTGCACATGTATAATCGCGAAAAAAATAATGCTCTACCTTATTTTTTTCTGGCGATGTGACAAACAACTCAACAAATATTGATTAGACTTTCACCTAGATATTATTTGTTTTTTGGGATATATTCAAAAAGAACACATCAAATGTTGCTGGATATTTTTTATATCGCTAAAAAATGAACGGAGAATATTTTATTTGGCCGTGACTTTTACATGGCGAAATATTAACAGGTTACGTTTTTTGTGTACACACTTTCACCCATCGTATTTACCTACCGTTTTCTCGGTCGCTTCCATTATACCTTGTTTAGTATAATTTTCACAAAATCGCCGTGTTCTGATTGGCCAGCCGCACCGCTGACACTTAACTAAGCTCGGCTTAGGTTAAGGGCAACATGAGAATTTCGTATCTGCTGCACCGTTCAGTTTTAGGGTTAGCTTAGTTAAGCCTTAGCAAAGTTTTGAACCGCTAGTAATTTTACAAGTTGTGAGTGTTAGATTGGTGGTTTTTGAAATGCCCGCGCATATTCTAACAGTTTTTGGAAGTTTAAGGGTTTAATTTTTACGTTTCCACACTAGCGAGATATTTTGGTACCTGCTTTGATTTATTAAGATTAACGTTACGACAATATTTGAGTTTAATTAATAAATACATTCGTGTATTTGTTAATTTATATCATTATCTTGAATAATTATAAACTTTAAAATGATTTATTGTTGATTTACAGATTTGATTTTTGAAATAATTGGACTGTTGAACTGTGGTCCAAGAATTTCAGCGCTAAAATCGTTGTCTCCTATTATCATCCATTTGTTGATGGAAGTATTTATTTATATAATTGGATATGCAAGTACATTTTCTATTGAATACATAACAAACGTACACTCTTTTTAGTTAATCTAGTTTATAAATGCGCAATCACCCAAATTTACTAAATTATTGGAACTGTCATAAACTTTTCGAGAAAACCCAGAACACAAATATTTCAGGTCCATCTATCGTACATCTTTGTCTATTATCATCTTCTTTTATCATATTAATATTATTGACATTAATAAATTGTCAGATTTGTTGTCACATACAAGATGACAGAACCGAAAATGTGTATAAACATAACCTCGTCATTCGATAAGTGGCAGATAAGCCGAACCCTATCTTCGGCTTAAAATAAGGGAAGCTTAGAGATTTTTAACCGCCACTTTATTGACGGTGCAGCAAACTTAATCTTTGAGGCACAACTGCATCGCTGTCACATTATCAACAGATGATCATTTTCTTCGATAGATATTAACAATTAAAACGAATTTCACCTGACTGAGATGTTGTGCATTATGTTTATTTTGGGACGTTTACCTTAAGGTAAACGCCATTTTCTATATATGTATATAAAAATGAACATACTTTCCATTACACATAAATGCAACACCCTGTATAAATGAAAATAATTTTACGTTATAGAAAATGGCGGGTCAAACCACTTTTGTATAAATTTTTTTTTTCTTTCTCGAACGATTTATTAACTATCGACCGCCGGGATACTAATAACTCACCCTGTATATATATATATATATATATAAGTCAATAAAATGGGAAATTCGGTCAGAAAGGCTATTTAAAGGAAACTCCTTTTATCTCAGTTCGAATTTTCGCTTTAATTTAAAGCTTCTTCAGGAACAAGCTAGATATAATAAAACACAGGCCTAGTCAACAAATAAATGGTCAATTAAAAGAAAAACTTTTACTTACAACTAGAGTTAGTGAAAAGTTCGCATGGAGAAATGCATTATCGGACAAAGCATGCCAAAACACAACCACAACAGAGCACAAACGGAAACGACGGTAACATTATAACATCAATTACTATTCCAGCCTTCCATACATCAAAAAATAAATACTGTGTTAGCTATGAGAAGCAGGGTGGTGCGGATTAGTGATCTTTCATTCGTTGACAGTA
The DNA here is from genome assembly GCA_963966075.1 of Aphodius sticticus. Lineage (NCBI taxonomy): Eukaryota > Metazoa > Arthropoda > Insecta > Coleoptera > Scarabaeidae > Aphodius > Aphodius sticticus. The sequence continues at coordinate 41,407,750 of OZ014508.1, read as the reverse complement.
ATTTGCGTGAGTTGAGTGAGACGTTCATCAATAATGCGTATCCTAAGACATTGGTTCAGAAATTGATTTTTAGCAGTCCTTTACCTGATCACGCGACAGATGACGGCTGTGGTGTTGCCCTTGTCAGTTATAAGAAACTTCCTTTAATCAACACTCTATCTACTAAATTGGTTAACCTGTTCAAGAATGATGAGTTTCGGATAGTAGTCAGTAATAAAAAGACTGTCAACAATTTGTTCTCCAACATAAAAGATAAAACCGCACAACTTTTGAGGTCAAATGTAGTTTGTTGTATACCCTGCGGTGATTGCCCCAAGAAGTACTATGGTCAGACAAGTCAGTGGCTTAAATCACGTCTAGCGTTACATAAAAGTGACACTAAATTACACAAAAAGAACTGTGCGGTAGCTCAACATGCCATTGATTGCGATCATAGTATGAGGTGGGGCGATGCCGAATTTTTTTTGGCGGTTGAAAGTAATTATAGGTGTAGGCTTTTCTTGGAGATGTTTTATATTCAATGTAATAGTAATAATAGCTTAAATTTCAAGTCGGATACATGTCAACTCAGTAATATTTATTCCTTTTTAATTTTCAATAAATCTAGTAATTCACGAAAAACGGTTGGTGTTGGCAGCTCTGGCGCTGAAACCTGATTCATGTCACCTTGTATTTTTGGTTCTCACAACCAGTTGTCTGCAAGTAGGAGACAGTGTGTCGCCTCATCAGTTTGTTTATAAATGCTATAATGTTACCGTAGTTTCCGTTTGTGCTCTGTTGTGGTTGTGTTTTGGCATGGTTTGTCCGATGATGCATTTTTCCATGCGAACTTTTCACTAACTCTATTTGTAAGTAAAAGTTTTTCTTTTAATTGACCATTTATTTGTTGACTAGGCCTGTGTTTTATTATATCTAGCTTGTTCCTGAAGAAGCTTTAAATTAAAGCGAAAATTCGAACTGAGATAAAAGGAGTTTCCTTTAAATAGCCTTTCTGACCGAATTTCCCATATTATTGACTTGCATTTCCACTCAACGAAGCCACGGTCGATACGTACTCTGAACTTTAATATATATATATATAGGAAAGCTGGTTAATCGACGGTAAGATATACGGTATACGTGTATACGGTTGCTTCTTCGATCTTCGTATGACGGAATTGCCCGACAAATACCTTTCTCCTATATATATATATATATATTGTTGCGTCTACCTCCAGCAAGATTATTTTATGTAGGCTTGGAAACGGTTGTTAACTTGGAGATATAAAATAAATACTTCAAACCATTAAGTGTCAACTTTAATTAATACAATTAAGGGCCGATCTTACAAAGCACGTTATACCATGGTATAACTAAATATTGGTATAAATGCCAGTATAAGTTGTTATTACTATGACAACACAAATATTTTCGCCAATGGGAGGCGGAATAGCACTATTTATACTGGGAATAACTATTCCACTACTTATACGTACACTTGTAAGATCGACCCTTAGTAGAAGATATTTCCCTCAAACATCTCTACAATTGGTGACCCCCGACATCTGAAGAAACATTCTTACAAGATCAACGTTCTACACTTAAAATGGCTGAAGATAATAACCAAGGTCAAGTTTCAACAAACGTCACGAAAGTCAGTGTCAAAATGCCTCCATTCTGGAAGGACAAAATCGGCCTCTGGTTTATTCAGGTAGAGAGCAATTTTGATCTAGCTGGTATAAAATGTGATAACACCAAATTCAATTACGTGGTAGCCAGCATTGATTTAACTGCCTTAGACCAAATATCTGATATACTAACAAAACCTCCAACTGAAAGAAAATATGAGACAATCAAAACAGCTTTAATCGAACGTTTCTCTGAGAGTAATGAAACAAATTTGCGAAGACTTCTCACTGATTTACATCTGGAAAATCGCAAACCGTCCCAGCTATTAAGAAAAATGCAAGATCTCGCAAACAACTCGTTGACAGAGTCTGCTGTTAAGGCATTATGGTTGCAAAGGCTTCCAACAAGTGTGCAGATGGTTTTGTCTGCTAGTAATGACAGGTTGGTCGATCTAGCGGTGCTTGCGGATAAAATAACAGAATTAACTACCAGCTATCCAATTCATGCAATCCAGTCTGAACAGCAAACATCAACAACTAATGACAGCGAGTTAAGTAAGATTCAACAACAACTGTATAATCTAACAAAAATAGTCTCTGATTTAGCAAGATCGAAAAACAAGTGTCAGTGCAGATGTCGATCTCAATCTCGAAACACAAGAATACGATCAAGATCTCAAACACCTCGCAGAAAATGTTGGTACCATGCCAAGTTCGGCGAAAACGCACAGAAGTGTATATCACCCTGCTCGAAAAATCCGGAAAACCTGCAGCTTCCTCAGTAACGGTGGTAACTGGAGAAGACAGTCCTCACCACCAACATTGTTTATTTTTACGCGACATTAACAGCGGCATTAGTTATCTAATCGATACAGGAGCCGTTATATCAGTTGTTCCAGCGAAGATGGTGAAACCGAAATTGAAACTCTCAACTTTCCCGGTCCTCTACAATGCCTCTGGTTCACAAATATCCACATTTGGTACTAAAGTGGACAAAATAAATTTTGGTTTACGTCGAGCGATGCCATGGACCTTTGTAATAGCCGAGGTAACATCTCCCATCATCGGTGCAGATTTTCTCAACAAATACAACCTCCTTGTCGATGTTCGAGGAAAGCAGATTATCGACGGCATCACCGGACTCACAACGCGCGGGCAAGTTAAATGTGTACCACTTCAAGATCGTCTAACTGCAATTCAGCCCAATGTTAAATACCACGACATCTTATCGAAATTTTCAAGTGTCTTTCAACCACCACAATCCTCAACAAGGCTTATTACAGTGAAGCATACGATAGTAACTTGCGGCAAGCCTGTTTTTGCAAAGGCTCGTCCTCTTCCACTGGAAAAACTTAAAGAAGCTAAACTGGCGTTCCAGACAATGTGTGAACAAGGTGTGTGCAGGCCATCAAAAAGCCAGTGGGCATCGCCACTACATATGGTTCGAAAGGCTGATGGGAGCTGGCGACCATGTGGCGATTATCGTGCTCTTAACAACATAACTATTCCTGATCGTTACCCTATTCCAAATATAACGGATTTCAACGCGGAGCTTTATGGCAAGAAAATTTTTAGTAAATTAGATTTAGTGAAAGCCTATCACAATATACCTATGGCCGAAGAAGATATAGAAAAAACTGCAGTAATAACACCTTTTGGATTATTTGAATTTATTAGGATGCCATTTGGTTTAAGAAACAGTGCACAGACATTCCAAAGGTTTATGCACTGTATCCTACAAAAATATCCTTACACATTTTCTTACTTGGATGATATATTAATCACATCTGAAAATGAAGAGGAGCACAAAGATCATCTGTCAAATATTCTTCAAGAACTTGCACGTCAATCATTGCAGGTTAACGAACAAAAGTCAGTTTTTGGTGTCACGGAAATTGATTTCATCGGCTACAAAGGATCTGCAGAATGCATCAAACCACAATCTGCTAAGGTCGAAGAGATTTTGAATTTCCCGCAACCGAAGTTTATACAAGATCTACGAAAATTTCTGGGCATGATCAATTTCTATCGGCGTTCTCTACCACACACCGCAGAAACTCAGAAACTACTCTATGATCTCATCCCTGATAACAAGAAGAAAGACAAAAGACCAATCGCTTGGACAGACGAAACCATTATTGCATTCAACAAGCTGAAACGCGATTTATGCGAAGCAGCCTGTTTAGCACATCCAGAGCCTGCCATCCCGTTGTGTCTTACCGTTGACGCAAGTCAGATAGCAGTAGGAGCCGCAGTACAGCAGCACCAAAATGATAAGTTTGTCCCTTTGGCATTTTTTTCACGTTTACTATCAGAGTCAGAAAAAAGGTACTCAACGTATGACAGAGAACTTTTGGCTATTTACAAATCTATCAGACATTTTCGTCCTTGGTTAGAAGGTCGCGAATTTACCATATTTACGGACCATAAACCATTAACAACAGCATTTGATAACCCCAACTCAAAAGCTACGCCTCGACAAATTCGACACTTAGAGTATATAAGTCAATTCTCGACTGATATCAGATATATTCCAGGAGAAGAAAACATTGTAGCTGACGTTTTATCCCGACCTATAACGATCGCAGCGATCGCCCTCCAAGATGCTGAGTTCTACAATATTCTGGTGCAAGAACAGAAGAACGATCTGGAGCTTCAACAATTGTTATCAAACAACAAGACCTCCTTGAGACTAAGACGAGTCCCCGTTGTGGGTTTGCTAGAAACAATGATCTGCGATTGTTCCACGGCAGAACTTCGACCGTTTATTACAAGCAACTTAAGACGTGATGTTTTCAACAAAATTCATGGTCTTTCTCATGCTGGAATAAGAAAGACGTTAAAACTGATAAAAAGCAAATATATATGGCCTTCAATAAATAAAGACGTCAGAAAATGGACGTCTACATGTATTGCTTGCCAAAAGTCAAAAGTGATCAGGCATAACAAGACCCAGATTCAAGATTTTCCGCTTCCAAAATCGAGATTTAAGTTCATCCATATTGATATAATTGGACCACTTCCACGATGCGAGAATAAGCGCTATGTTTTGACCATGTTTGACCGTTTTTCTAAGTGGATCGAAGCAGTACCACTAAGCAACATCGAGGCAGAAACTATAGCAAAGAATCTATTTTCAACTTGGTTCGCAAGATATGGAATCCCTGAAATTATTGTGACCGATCAAGGTAGACAATTTGAGAGTCGATTATTCAAAGAGCTCGCTAAACTTTTGGGTTTCCGGCACAACCGAACCACACCCTACCATCCTCAAAGTAATGGCGCTGTGGAAAGAAGTCATAGGACTATTAAAACCGCTTTAACAGCAACACTAGAAGCTGAAAAGAAAACATGGCTACCGGCTTTACCTGCAGTACTATTAGGTTTAAGATCAACAATACACGAAGATGCTGCTTCCACTTCTGCTGAAATGCTATTTGGAGAGAATATTAGGACACCTGGCGAATTCATCAGCCCTACAAATTCAAGTATATCAGAAAATGATTTTATTGAAGAACTTCGTCAAAAAATGTCTCATCTACGAGCCACACCTACACGTCATGCAAAGTACAGAAAAGTATTTGTAGAAAAAAATTTGAATACATGTAAATATGCATTTTTAAGAGTTGAAATGTTACGTCCACTATTTTCACCTCCTTATGATGGCCCTTTTAAAGTTATTAACAGAAATAAGAAGACTGTGACATTGCTGATAAATGGAACAAACAGAAAAGTGTCACTGGACCGTGTGAAAGCTGCACATACGTTAGAAGAAGCCGAGTTCTGATATATATATATTTTTGTTTTGCAGGGGGAGTACTGTTGCGTCTACCTCCAGCAACATTATTTTATGTAGGCTTGGAAACGGTTGTTAACTTGGAGATATAAAATAAATACTTCAAACCATTAAGTGTCAACTTTAATTAATACAATTTAGTAGAAGATATTTCCCTCAAACATCTCTACATATATATATATATATATATATATATATACACAGTAGACTCCCGCTAATCCGACTATGGTCTAATACGTACTACCCAGTAGTCCGAACAGCCTACAACTCTGCACTACCTCGTAATCCGAATGCCCCACCTGCTTTTTTACCCTGGTCCGAACAGAAAAATGATACTATGCCCTGCTATTAATGGGCAACCTTGTACTCCGAACAACTCATTAGTCCGAATGGGGGTATGCAAAAACGGGTTCCGATTAGTGAGAGTGTACTGTATATATATATATATATATATATATATATATATATATATATATATATATATATATATATATAGGGTGTCTCACGGAACTTGTACATTAGAAATTTCTCATGTTCTACTATTTCTGGAAACTTGAAATTTTGGAACTAGAATTTACTCGATCTGAGCTCTTCAGCTGAAATATTCTCAAGTTAACTGTCACGTCCAGCCACCGGAAGTCGGTATCAACTTTGTTATTTTAAATGGAATGATATAATTTTTATTTTATTTTTGACGTATCAAAATACATCATTTTTGATAATTTTTCCCTATACCTAAATATCACCATTTTTGAGTTTTTTTTTATTTTACTTATTTTTTGGCGATTGTCGCGGTTACGTTTAAAATAGAGTATCCCGGTTATTATTGAAACTAGATGTTTCATGATTGGTGGTCCAAAACTAGAAACATAACCGAATAAGACGATGTTTAGTTCATCATATCTTATACAGAGTGTTCCAAATTTACAACACAATAATTGCATTTTCAAACGTAAAAAACTATTTTTTTTCAAATGGAACACCCTGTATACCGATACGCCATTCGATAGGAAATCTTCTTCCCTATCAATCAATATTAGGGTTCCCTATATCTATCTTTAATAATTTTTGAGATATTGTCAGTATAAAAAAGCCAACAGGCTTTGTGCACAAGGCAATATCCCAAAAAAAAAAAAGAATGCAAACTAAATACAAAACGATTTAGTCTTGATTTATAGGAATGTAACAACTTTGGAACAGCAGGAAAACAGAAAAATATACTTGTGGAAAAATAACGACCATAACTTCGTAGGTAATTAACGTAGAATCAACTAACGCGGGAACCTCGGTCAGTGGGCGTAGTAGAGTAAAGGAAACTCCTTTTGTCTAGGTTCAAATTTTCGTTTTATTTTTAAAACTTCATCAGGAACGAGCTAAAATTGACAAACATAAGCATGAGCTTCACTCATCAAAGCAAAACACTTTTATAATACGAACGAACTTTACAAAAATACAATTGCTATAGTAAAACTTTTTTCAGGACACTTACATCATGGAGTTAAAGAAGTTCGCCAATAGAAACATGTCATCTGAGTCAAAACACACCGTCAAAACACATCACTCACAGTTCACGTAAATAGCTGAAGGCTCAACACATAAATCACAAAACAAACAAGCAGGACACGAGACGTGATCAGCCTTTTAATTCAACAAAACAAAATAGCTGTGAAGCAGCAACAAACTAAACCTCGACCACCAACCCAAGAACGATCGCGGTCGGCAGGGCTACCAACACCAACAACAAACTCAAACTACATATTGTTAAAACTGTGATTAATTAAAAACGAATATATGTTGCTAAGTTGACCTGTATCAGACTTAAAATTTAAGCTGTTATCTTTGTTGTTGTGTGAAACATTTCAAATCAAATGTCATATACTGTATACCGTGCGGTGGTTGCTCCATGAAATATTATGGCCAGAGTATTAGGACATTTGCATATTGTAGAGGGAGCTGTCGGCAGGTTTTCTGTGGTAGTATTATTATGATATTTTTATTATTATTATGACTTTGGACGGTATGACTAAAAATTATGATACAGACGTTAATTTCACATAAAAAACGTTTACTTATTTTATGGCGCTAAAATCCACCTTTTTCAAGAAAAACGCAATTAAACATTTTGTGTATTTGCTAACAGCTGTAAGCTATAAATTTATAAGATTTTCAAAATGTCCACCGTTTTGTTCAACACATCTTTCATACGGCTTTCCTAAATTTGGTCGTACTCTAAAAATGACTCAAAGTTATTTTTAATTTCACTTCCAGCGTCAATAATCCATCTTTACAAATCTTGCCTAGTATTACTGACTTGCCGGTATACAATAGATTTCATATAGCCCCATATAAAAAAAATGTAATGGGTTGAGGTCTGGGCTTCTCGGTGGCCTATGATAATCACTCCCACGTCCAATCCAGCGGTGCGGAAAGTGGTTGTCTAAATAGTTTCGCACAGCTAGCGGGAAATGAGCGGAAGAAATGAACAAAAATTCAATCTTTGTGGCAAACCATTTGGTAGGAGCGCCTGCAGATTAGTGTGGTGGTATGGATAAAGCAGTTCTGTACGAATAATGTTATGCACGCTTTTCCAGGGTACTACAGTAGCTACACATAATTTCCGTACACTTACTGCAGGATCTTCTTCTATTCGGAACAAAATATCTTCCTCCTCTTCAATGGTTCGCGAAGTTGGTCGTCCTACATGGCGCTTTACCCGAATACTTCCATGTTCTTTCAGCCGTTGAAATAAATTTTGGAAAAGCTTTCTATTAGGTTGGCGACGATTTTGGTACAACTGCCTGTATCTTCTCGCTGCTGCTGCTCCATTAAATTGTTCTTGAGCATAAACAGCAACCATATCGGTCATTTCCGAGTTTGAAAAAAATTGTGCCGAGGCATATTTTTTTGTGATAAAGTACATCAATAATGTAATAAACTGTGAAATAATCAATTAAATACAGTATCGTTAAGCAAACTGACACAAAGGATTTACGTTTGACACATAGTAACTTGTTAGAATAACATTGCATAAACTATTGTTATTAAATACACAGCAGGGTTAATTGCGTTTTTCTTGAAAACGGTGCATTTTATCGCCATAAAATAGGTAAACATTTTTTATGTGAAATTTACGTCCGTATCATAATTTTTAGTCATGCCGCCCAAAGTCATAATAATAATAAAAATATCATAATAATACTACCCCCGAATAGCTGCCGACTGCTCCCCCTACAATATGCAAATGTCCTAATAATCTTATCATATTTCGCGTCTCCAAAAGCCTAAGGGTAGCATTTTTCAGCTTGATCGGCCGTTTCTTTTCTGAAATATACGCAAAAAAAGAAATATATTTTCTATCTTTAACACCTTATATCTTCTTAAGGAAGCACTTTTTACTGTACATCCTGTATATATATATATATATATATATATATATGTTACGGTCATAGTGATAAATAGGTTATTATTAATAATTACCGGTTATTATTATAATAATAGCCAAGTGGCGAGGTTAAAGTGAAGAATTTATCACATGAACCGGCTATTATTAATAATTTCCAGCATGCTGTGGTCAATGTGATATATTTCTATGCGATATTGCATTAAGGTGATGCTACAATATAATAGAGCCTCAGATTTGGAATTCTGTTAGTATCTACATAATCGCCACACAACGAATCTATTCACTGGGTTTTCAGTGCTGGGTCTTTAGTGACGTTAGTCCTGACTAACTTATTTAGTTACTACTCATGACTAAAATAAGGAAGATTATCAAAACGAGACTAAAAGACCATACTAATCCATACTAATTCCATGCACGAGTGTGTAACTGTTTGGGTCATGATTGTTTGCGCAATTCTTAAAAGCTAAGTAAGTAATAAATTAGAAACTCGGTTTGTATTATTCTGCCAGTGCATACGTACATAGTGCTTCTGTATTTTGCAATTCGTAGCAAGAAAACTTATTTTTATTTATAACTTATTATTTATTATCTTTTTAATACAAAACTTTAAAAAATGTTTTATATTTAATTTTGAATACAAAAGTCCTTCTAGATCTTTATTTTTGTTGTGGTAGTACAACAATTACACCATTTATATTGTAAAAATAAAGCAAGATAAAGTTTGTAGCAATAGGACGTCATCCTCTTTTGTTTTGTTTACAAATGTGAACTGTACCTGTATTTTATTTTTATTTTTTATTATTTTATATGAGTATTGTTTATTTTTGATTTGTAAGTGCACAAATGTGATACAGACTTTATTTGAGTTACCTACTGTTAATTTTCTTTATTAAGAATATATTTTATTTTGAAACTGATTCCTGGACTTGAGAACTAATGTGTTTTTGTTTATGTTATATTTTTTTATATATCTAAATAAATAATGTATTTAAAAGTCTTTTTTTTTGTTGGTGATAAACACTTTTAAAATAACCGCCTTATAAAACAGATTATATCCGTCAGATATTAGATATGCTTACGGTAGGTATAGGTAATGGACAACCTAATGTAGGGAAGATTGGGGCAAGTTGTTACAATGTTTAATCTTTAATTTATAAAATAGTACTTTATTGTCAAACACCAAAAGTAAAAATACCGTGTTAGGGAAATAGTTAATTTTGTACATCGATATTAACACAAAAGAATAAAAAAAACTTTGTCTATAAATATTGTCTAGTTCTTTCATTATCAATTCCTTAAAATAGGCTCGAAAAGTGGCCAGCAAAGCGGAAGACCCCCTGAAACGAGAAATACACTTGCCAGAAGTTAAGGATAATGTGCACTATGTGGATTAAACATGCAGGCATTCGGGTAAACAAAAAAAGAGAGAATAGTAATAAATATTTGATAACTAACAGAATTAATGGGGAATAAGTTAAACAAAAGTACACCGCATCATTTGTGCGGTGCAATTTATGTAAAAACATCTATGTAAACTAGTCTCGCCTATTCTTGCATGTATAATTGCTTGATAAATTATTTTTTTCAATAATGTATTATCATTGATAATACAATATTGAAAAAATAATATGAAATGCGCAAAAATTCAAGATAATTGGGATTTGAGAATTTACTTAATAAATTGTAATTGTACATTTACAAAAAACTACCCACATGCATTAAATATAAAATGGGTGTTATTGATAATAAAATTGTTAACTTTTTTGAACACTCTGTATAAAATGTTCTTCTTATGTTTTGCGTCCTTGGGTGAATACCAAATATCATTACCAATTATATCCAGTAGTTTCTAAAGTCGAAGGGAGACAAAAGAAACCATTCCGTATTATCAATGTTTTATATTATTCGTAATTTTGGTCATTGGGCTAGCCGTACTGATGATTTGCGTCGTGTAAATAAATATAATAGCTTACATAGTAATCAAAATAACTTAGCTAACTTCTTTGAAGACTGTATACAAAAGATCTATTGTAAAAAGTAACGTTTTTATAATAATAATAATAATGTCTTTATTAACAAAAAAAAAATGCACTACCGAAATTAATAAAAATATACTATTTTGGGCGAGGTCCAGATATCCACACATATGCGTGGCTCTGCTCATACCTAACCCATCAAAAATAAATAGCACACAAATACGTATGGTTTCCACATACATGGCTATAACTAAGTAATCATAGTAAACAAATAAATATAATAAATTTAAACAAATTAAAAATTAAACAAATATTCATCATAGCAAACAAAAAAAATCTGATGTGGCCAGGCACATGACTTTATCATACTATATATAAAATTAATAGTTTAGCTGCATGAGATTCTATTTGATCGAGATCGGCTATGTCTGCATTAAAACAAAACTAGTAGAACTAGACAGATATCTCGATTAAAGCTGCGTTCGGATATTGTACTCCGTTGCCACTGGGTAACCGTCCTTATACTACCAGGAGGCTGACGATAGGTGGCGGGTGACAGGTGTCAGGCTACGTCGCTTGTATTTGTGGAACGTTTGTTGTTACGGAAGTGTTTATAGTTCTGACAGGTGCCGAGAGATGTAGGAGACGCAGCTCGGCTGCAACCCGTAGCTGTCGTGATGCGACAGATTCGAGTGGCGTAGCCTGCCGTAGCCTGGACAACCCTGCATTCATTCTCTGTTTGCTGTAGGACGCACATGCAAAATGTCAATTTCTATGTGATCGCGAGATCTTAATCAGTGAATTTCAGACCCTGTCGGCAATTTGGAATCATGCGGACCCTAATCACAACTAGTAAGAAAATTATATTCAGCCGTGCTAAAGTTAAAATACCGCCTATCGTAAAATATTAAAAAAAAAATTGAACCGATTTTGCCCATTCACGAACTTCTCCTTTCTTTTCAAGAGATAAGATTGTATACCAAATTTCAGATCAATTGCTTCAAAGTTACGGCAGTTATCATGTACACAGACGGACAGACGGACAGACAGACAGACGGACATAGCTAAATCGATTCAGTTTTCAATTCTGATCAAATCCATAGATATAAGTCTATATCTGCCACGCCTCCTTAAGGGTGTTACAAATGTTGAATCAAACTCAATATACCCTCACCACACTAAATGTAGGGGGTATAAAAATGCTTTCATGATGTTGGCGCTGATGTTGGTATAAATGGTGAAATTCCCAGTATGTACTTTGTGCTTCAAATAGTGAATGGACACTATACCTTCTTCATTTTTTTTTCACTTTATCTTCAATGTCACTATCTAATAGCATTAACATGCGGAACGTTCTAAACGCCATTTTGATCTAGACAGACATTCGTATACAAACACAAAACTGCAGTGGTTATTTAGGTGACGTCACGCGAAGTATAAACACCGCAACTCTCAACGCCTGCAACCCGTAGCTTGCCACCCGCCACCTATCGCCTGCCTCCTGGTAGTATAAATGCGGCCTACGTGTTAGTGGGTGTAAAAACTGTAACGGTGTTCAATATCCGAACGCAGCCTATATTGACAGTAGTATTTTCAAAACATAAGCGTTTGACACTAGCTACTGTCATTAGAATCAAAAAATCTGACATATCCTGGCTACTAGTTTTAAAGCAGTACGACCGATCTCGATGAAATAGAATTTGCTCATGCAGCTAAACTATAAATTCTACCAAAAAGTGTCATATACATAAATTATAGAAAATTTCCTCTCCTTTAATTTATTATTTAACTATTTTGACGACATTACACAAATAGCGGCTCATTTACAAAATCTTCGAAAAATGCTAAGAGTAAACCACCAGTTCCTTTGGACCCTTTTCAACAGAAAGCTTTTCAGCTCTAAGTTTGGTTATGAAACTTCTAAATATGAAGTTTTGTCCCGATACCTTTAGTAGTTTCTCCGGAATCGTCTCCACAAAAACGTGTACACACACACACACACAGACATTTTTTTGTGCCTTGGTCAAAAATGTTCAGGAGACCCAAAAAGACATATTTCCGTTAAAATCTCAAAAAATTTTTTTGGCATGATTACAATACTTTACATACTGCGTATGATAAAGTAAAAAATTAATAAATAGTAACGTGAACACAACAAAAGTCAGCTTCACACCAATAACTGGTCTGGCAAAAAACAATGGTCGCACACATCGAACATCATCACCATCATCAGTCGCAACCCCTCAACGATCCAAACATTTTGCTTTTAAACGCAGGAACAGAAAGGTTTCTATAAGAATCCGGGACGCCCCCGTAAACGGTATAAATCTGCCAACTGAACGATTGCTGATACAGCGATAGCCTATGGGGAGGAGGTGAGATACGGCCGCGAAATCGCGTATTCAGGTTATGTACGTCGGACCGGAATCGAATTTTGTTGTAGAGGTATTGAGGTGTCTCAGTAGTAATGACTTGGTGGTAGAAGGTCAGGCATTGTAACCGCCTACGATCATACATGCACAACCAACCCGCGTCCTTCAATTTATGCGATATGCGTTCAAACTTCCGTATGCCATAAATGTATCGCAGGCAGCTGTTTTGAACCCTCTGAACCCGACCCACATCAACAACATCTAAGGCACTGTGATACAAAGGGGAACAGTATGAGAAGTGAGAGAGAACAAGAGAATCGCACAACATTTTCTTCACATGAACAGGTAGACTATTTCTATAGGGGTAAAGAGCGGGCAAAGTTACATAAGCACGTCTGATGTAAATAGCAATCTGTCGTCGATAACGGAAAGAGTTATCTATTATCACACCCAAGTTTTTCACTTCTTTAGAATGGGCAACCGAACACCATTAATAGTAACCTGCATATACTCAGATAAGGATCCCAAACGCGGCGCACTCCCAAATAGTATTAGTTGCGACTTTGAGGGATTTAGATTCAAACCCAAACCCCTTGATAGATGAGATATTCGTTCCAAATCCGCATTAAGGTTCTCCACCGCAATATCACACTGATCAGGCCTAAATCAGATATAAATCTGAGTATCATCAGCATACATTTCTTAGGAGTTGCGACGTATACACAGAAAACAATAATGGACCAAGAATAGACCCCTGTGGGACACCGCACACTACATGACGTTTTGCTGAACAATTACTTCCAACTTTAACTACCTGAAACCTATCACTAAGATAGTTAATGAACAGGTTTATTGCAGTGCAATCAACGCCAGCACTGCGAAGTATTGATATGAGCTGGCGGTGGTCCACAGTATCAAAGGCCTTGCTAAAATCAAGCAGCACAAGGGCAGTGCATCCCTCATCAACAGCAGACAAAACATCGTCGGTAACCTTTAGCAGCGCCGACGAACAACCATAGCCACGCCTAAAGCCGGACTGGCAAGGAGGAAGGAGGTTATGCTTAGTGAGGTAATTCGTGAACTGTTTGTATAATACCTTCTCTAAGATTTTTGATACAACAGGCAGGAGGCTAATAGGACGTAGATCCTGGAATTCCAGCGGTTTCGAGATTTTCGGCAATGGCCGAACCACAGCCACCTTCCAGGCGCTCGGATATACACCCTCCGTGATGCATACATTTATTATATTTATTTATTTATTTATTTAATACACAATATGGGCACAGTGCAGGACGAACCTAGATACACTGTGCCACGTTTACACAATATAAATTGCAGTACAGTATAAAAAGAATTAACTATAAGAAATAATCAAAGAAGTAGCTGAAGTTGCTGTATGTTATGTTACAACAAACAAATTAAAGAAAAAAAATACAATAATAAAAAAGCAAAAACAAAAACAACCGGGTACTTACAAGGTTTGAGGTTGCAAATTGATAGTCGCGACAATAACCATTCGTCTGAATCTACAATAGTCAAATCTAAAGGAGTCGATACCGATTCGGTCGGAGGCACGAGCCATCCTTAACATAGGCGAATTAAAGAATGCGTTTGTGCGAGGAGTCGGTGTACGAAAGAGAAAATCAAAACGCAAGAGGCGAGGAGGAACATGAATGTCAATCATACTCAGTAATGTTGGACAGTCGCACTTACTATGGAGTATCTTATAATGGAGGAAAATGTCATTACAAAACCGACGTTGACGAAGGGTTAGGAGTTGAAAATGATTACATGCAGACTCGTAGTTTATATACTGATGGTGTGTTTTATAACACATATATCTAACAAACTTTTTTTGAACCCTTTCAAGTCTAGCAATGTAAGTATCGTATTGAGGATTCCAAACAGAACTACAATAATTCAAGACGCTGTAAACAAAAGAAAAATATAATGTTTTTATTGCAGCTATACTAGTGAAATCCTCAGCAGACCTCATAACAAAGCCGAGCATACGAAGGGCTCTGACAACCACTCCGTCAATGTGCCTGTCAAAAGTAAGCTTACAATCGAAAATAACTCCAAGGTCCTTAATGAAGGAAACTCTTTCTATATTTACGTCATCAAAGGTGTAATCGTATGTAATGCTGTTGGATTTTCTCGTGAAGGTGATGGCGTTGCATTTGGACAAATTTAGTAACATGCAGTTATCAACGCAGAACTGCCTCAATCCATCGAGATCGCGCTGCAGCCTCGAGCAGTCTAGAGGAGAAGATACGCGGAGAAACAGCTTTAAATCATCAGCGTACATTAAACACCGAGCATGTTTAATGGTTTTAAAGATATCATTTATATAAATATTAAATAATAAAGGGCCAAGGTGACTTCCCTGGGGAACACCTGATGTAACGGGCACCACGTCTGAGTGAAAGCCATTAATAGATACAACCTGCGTTCTCCCGCGCAAGTAAGACTCAAGCCATTCAAGCAAATCCCCATAAAAACCAAATTGACGTAGTTTGGTCAACATTAGGTCATGGTCAACCCGATCGAAAGCCTTGCTGAAATCAGTGTAAATTGCGTCTACTTGATATTGTTTATCAAGAGAATTATGAATGTAATCGGTATATTCCAGCAAGTTACTTTCCACCGAGCGCCCAGCAAAGAATCCATGTTGTCTGGGATCAATTTTATCTTTAATTGCAAAGAATAGATGCTTGTAAACCAATTTTTCCAATATTTTACTAAACAGTGGCAAGAGCGATATTGGGCGATAATTAGAAACAATGCTACGGTCACCGGACTTGTATATAGGGAGAACGCAGGCTCGCTTCCACGTGGTTGGGAAAACACCCTCATTTAAAGATCTATTAAATGATATGTAAAGTGGATATGAAAATGCTTTGTGACAATTATTAATTAAGACAGGTGGTATGCCATCCCCCCCAAGGCCCCCAGTGACACACACCTCACCCAGCGCCTCGTCCACCTCCAACCGTCCAAGGCGCAAAACTCCCATCAAACCGACCTCTGTCATGTCGCCACCGACAGGAGCGCCCGCAACAGGAGCAGCAAAGACGGATCCAAAAAATTTAGCAAACAAGGAGGAGACGCCATCACCGTCAGTAGCAACATCACCGCTCAAACTCATCACCGAAGGAATATTATTGGCGCCCCTCCTTCGCCTCACAAAGGACCAAAAATGCTTTGCATTGGTCGCGATACCCGACTCCGCACGCTGCACGTAGTTTTTATAATCCCGATCAATGAAATACTTTGCACGGCCCCGCAACACCGAAAATGTCCGATAATCCGTATGGTTCCCAAAGCGCTTCCATCTCCCATGTGCCCTTTTCTGGTCACGAATAGCTTTAACAGTGCTTGGTGAGAACCACACAGGACACCCGATAGCGGGTGTACGCTTTTTCGGAACAAATCTTTCAATCGCACTCCACAAGTGAGAATAAAATGTATCGACTGCACGTTCGTAATTTTCAGTACTAAATTCATTGTCCCAATTAATAGAGCTAAAGAAGTTAATGAAGTCATCAATGCGAGTCTTTCTATAGTTAAATGTCGAAGACGTTCGTTCGACGAGATTTGATGGAGTGCTTAAGTAACATGAAAACTCAAGTGTGGTGTGTGGTGTGTGCTGCGTCTTCGCGAACCAGAGGAGAATCACTTAAATTTATATTAGAAATGGAATCAAGATTTGTTAAAACTAGATCGATCGTGGTTGAGCTGATTTAATCCGCATAATGAGAGAGCGTCCAGAAAATCTGCACATCTGGCACTGCTCGAGCGACATATGAGCTTCATATGAGCTATGAATTGCACAATATAAGGCGAACACAATCCAAGCATACCCGCACTTATGTTATCGGCTCCCACCGATGTCAAGGAATTCCTGGACACAACGGCAAGCATATCCAACACACAATCAATTTCAACAGGCAAATAGCTAAATGTACTATGTGCATCACCAAAAAGAACATCCTGATGAATATCCTCACTGTGAGACCCATCAAGGCCAGAGAGTAGAAACGTGTTGATCATATCAGGGTCCGAAAGATGCCTAGGGAGGTCTACCGTTTTTTTACCGCAAATGCCTATGTTTTTTATTTGCTTCCAGAGCTCCCGTCCGCTACCCGGCAGACGCGACACGCTTCTAAAATAATTTTTTTTTCAATCCGTATACTTGATGTTGTGCGATTTCTGAGGTTCTTGTAATTTTGCCAATCGTTTGGGGACTTAGTTTGTTTATATAAAGTTTTGGCATTATCTCTTTCCCGGATTAACTGCTTAATCTCTACTGTGACCCACGGCAAATAAGGTTTGGTAAATCTCCGAGTCATTAAGGGGGCATGGCGATCGAAGAGGTCGATAAGCAAGGTGTTAAAGTAATCCACCTTATCGTCAATATTACGAATTCTGAAAATGTCGTCAAAAGGCAGTCTATATAAATCATACAGAAAAATATCATAATTTATGTTCTTAAAATTTCTATAAGTGCGGAAAATAGTTGGAGGTCTCACTGATTTGCACCGGATATCACAGAAAATGAGGTCGTGATCCGATAAGTCACATTCAACGACTCCACTATCCAGAACCAATGCTTGGTTCGTAGTGATGAGCAAGTCAATTAAAGTGGACGAACCCAAAGCAATCCTGGTATGCTGAGTAATAAGTTGGACCGCGCCTATGGCGTCAACAAAACCGTTAAACGCCACCGTCGACGGGCTATCACAGTTTAACAAATTAATATTAAAATCACCACCACAGAATACGTTGTCAGATTCGGACAGACAGCAGCCAAAAGAATTCTCCAACTCATCCAGGAATTCTATATAATTCTGATTTGGTGGTTTATAAACCCCTCCAAAGTAAAAATTACTTCCCATCCCAACAACTTTAACCCACAGCTGCTCAATACAACCCCCTCCAAAATAACCTCGTAACTTAAACGAGTCTTAATAAACATACCTACACCACCTCCCCGAGACCTCCGATCATAATGGATGAAAGAGTAGTTAGGAATACTTATTCCACATTCCTGCTCAGGATTAAGCCAAGTCTCCGTTACAACTAGAATATCAATGGCATGCAAGTTCATTATCGCTTCGAGGCGCTCAAGCTCTATGGACCTGATGGATCTGATATTAATATGCGCTAACCTAAAATATTTATCAGCCATAAGACTGGACCAGCCCGGATATGAAAACTAACTAAAGAAAACTAACAACTAAAAACATGGTCACACTTTGTTACTATATTATAAAGGAAATCTAGTACTCTCTAGCAAAACAGTAATCAGCAGAAAAGAAAAATATATACAACAAAAATCAATAGAGAGAAAAGAAAAAACCAAGGCTATGCTATACTTCAATAAAAAAAAAATAACAAATAAAATACTATGCTATAACGTGTTATAAGAAAAATGAAGTTGATTGCTACTGAAAAAGCTTCTACTAGCAACTATTTTAAGCCGAGCAAGGCCCGCATCGCTTCCGCAAAAACAAGGGAAAAAAACAACAAAAATTCAACTGGGCACATTACAAAAAAAAAAGTCAAAATATGCAAACAAAAATAAATGTAAACTAAAGTTTGGCAAAACAAAGATATTAAACAAACATTAAGCGCAACCGGTGGCAAACAATCAACCAGAGGGAACAAACTTACGAAGGTCCTGATCTGTTTTCACCATTAATTTCCTGTCATTGACCCTTATGAACACGTTGCCGTCAAACACCCACGTTTTTTTAACACCACACAATTTAATTACACTCAACAGCAGCGAATGACGTTCCTTGGTTAAATCCTCCACAACTCTCACATTGGTACCTGACAATGAACTCCTCTTTTTCAGCACTTCTCTACGATCCCGGTAACTGACGAATTTTACGATGATATTCATCTTCCCGTCTTTCGCAGGGCCCAACGGATCACTTTTACCGTGCCCGCTAGGAAATTATTAATAATAGCCGGTCCATGTGATTATTTAAGTGTTTCTAATCACATTGACCAAATGATGCGGTTATTATTAATAATAGCCGGTAATTATTATCTAATACAAACCACATTTATCACTTTAACCGTAACTTTAACGTAATATATATATATATATATACATATATATTCAAGGGAAAATGGTTAATTACGTAAACTAGTCAGTAATGTAGAATCAACTAAAGAAGCGAATGATAATTATTAATCCAGGTGAGGATAATTATATATATATATATATATATATATCAAACACATGTGCTATAGCGGGAAATATGGTCAGTTGGGCGATGTAAACGAAACTCCTTTAGTGTCCGTTCAAATTTTCGTCTTTATTAAAGACTTCTTCAGGAACAAACTAATTAGAATAAAACACAGGCTTCAGTCGATGTACAGGTCTACACACTTACACATAGTGAACAAACATAGTTTCTACTTACAGATAGAGTAGGATAAAAGCTTGCTAGCAGAAATCGACATAATCATAGGACACACATCAACGCACACGTCTGAATAACACATTCAGAACGATGCAGCACACAATAAACAAATTAAAACCACGACACATGTACTCGGCAACGAATGACAACAGGTTATGAGAAATCAGTAAAAGCAAAAACAAAACACATCAACTTTGAGCGATAGGGTCACCACATTAATACCAATTGCGTCGTTTGAATTATTGAAGTTATGGTTAATTAAAAAGGAGTAAATATGGTGCTTAATTTACTTGTGTCGGATTTAAAATTTAGGCAAATGTTTCTGTTAGATTGAATGTAAAACATTTCCAGAAAAAGTCTGGATTTGTAATTATTTTCCGTGGCAATAATTTCGGTATCGCCCCACTTCATTACATGGTTGCAGTCTGAATGATGTGAAGCATCAGAAAGATAAGAGTTGGTAATCAAGTTGGTGGCCCGCGCCCTGTAGAAATCTTGGCGGTCAGAAGGTAGTGCCTGCACGAGGTTCTCTACTTGTGATAATAAAACAGAAATAGGGACGTCAACAGGAGTCGTACTCAAACTGAATTTAGGACCCAGCGACAAGAAATTGTTGATGTCCTCAGGAATCTGAGTGTCAGTCAGATTCCTGAACCAACCGGAGTTGTCCTTGAAGAGTTTGACGTTCACAATCTCCGATCTAAGCCTAATAAGTTATGTGATATTTTTACTTTTTATTCTTGAAAAGTTTTTGTTGAAATTAAGTCATGTTACATGAATATTCTTCGAAAATATATGCAGGCACCAACCTTCTAGCTTTCTCTATAATATTTTTTAACCGTTCATCAAGTGATTTAACATTCTTAATCGTTATTTGAATTTCAAAATTTTAGTTCTTAACCTGCTGCTGAAGGCTTCTATCTTTCGTGTTAGTGCTCCATCGTTGCAATCCAGTAACAGAAGGAGATTCCTGGATCCGTGTGTGATGTGATTGAGGTTGACATGATGTCTCCGACAACTCAGTAGAAAAATTCTTCTATTTCGTGCATTAGCAAGCTTGGTGTTGAGCGAAGCCCAGGTTTTGAGGGTTCGAGAAGCCTCGGCACCGTACCTTGTAGTGATGTTATTGTAGAATCCCATCTAGACAGTATAGTTGAATGGAAATAGTGACCGACTTAGTTTGGAATCAAAAACGTATGTGATGTAGCGGGAAATATGGTCAGTTGGGCGATGTAAACGAAACTCCTTTAGTCTCCGTTCAAATTTTCGTCTTTATTAAAGACTTCTTCAGGAACAAACTAATTAGAATAAAACACAGGCTTCAGTCAATGTACAGGTCTATACACTTATAAATAGTGAGCAAACATAGTTTCTACTTACACATAGAGTAGGATAAAAGCTTGCTAGCAGAAATCGACATAATCATAGGACACACATCAACGCACACGTCTGAATAACACATTTATAAACATTCAGAACGATGCAGCACACAATAAACAAATTAAAACCACGACACAGGTACTCTGCAACAAATGACAACAGGTTATGAGAAACCAGTCAAAGCAAAAACAAAACACATCAACTTTGAGCGATAGGGTCACCAACAATAATACCAACCGCGTCGTGCGAATTATTGAAGTTATGGTTAATTAAAAAGGAGTAAATGGTGCTTAATTTACTTGTGTCGGATTTAAAATTTAGGCAAATGTTTCTGTTAGATTGAATGTAAAACATTTCCAGAAAAAGTCTGGATTTGTAATTATTTTCCGTGGCAATAATTTCGATATCGCCCCACTTCATTACATGGTTGCAGTCAATGGCATGTTGTGCTACTGCACAATTTTTCCTCCGTAATTTTGTGTCACTTTTATGTACAGAAATACGTGACTTAAGCCACTGACTGGTCTGACCATAGTATTTCAGGGGGCACCCACCGCACGGAATACAATAAGTAACATTTGGCTTTAGGAATGGAGGGGTTTGGTCTTTGACGTTTGAAAAAATATTACTGATAGACTTCTTATTACCGACAACAACACGAAAATCCTCATTGCTGAACAAACCAACCAGTTTGGACGAAAGACCGCCAATCTGACTGAGTTTTTTATACCTATTATCCCCATAATAGGTATAAAAAACTCTGCCACCATCATCAGTCGCATGTTCCCGAAAAGGGCTGTTAAAAAAATTAGTTTTTGAACCAACGATCTCGGGTACCCATTGTTCACGAGATCGTTGGTTCAGACCCGACATTTTGGTAACTAGGAGTTAACGTAAACTACCAGTTTGTTAACTATAAGATTTAACATTGCATTAATTGATCCACCCTATGTAGTGTACGTGAAAAATATTGGCCTATTTCAGGCTTGAATTTAGCCAAAAAGATTGTAAAATAATAATAGAAAGAACAAAACTAATGTACCGTTTTCATACAACCGGTATTGATTATGCGGGTCCTTATTCTATACAGGATAGGGTAGGAAGAGGATATAAAACTTCAAAATGTTACATTTATTTATTTGTTTCGCAACCAAAGCGATACATTTGGCATTAATATCACCATTGAATACAGATTCATTTCTACGTTTTATAGCTCGTAGAGGTAAACCATTGAACATACAGAGCGATAAAGCAAGAAATTGTGTTGGGGCTGAAAATGAGCTATCAAGCATTGCAGATTTCATCACGTCGAATACTAAACCTGTTCAAGATTATACTACTAATTTGGGTATAAAATGGCATTTTATTCCTCCGCGATCGCCAACTTTCGGAGGACTTTGGGAAGCTGGGGTAAAAAGAGTGAAGTATCATCTAAAAAGAATATTGTTAAACGTTGTACTTACCTTTGAGGAATTCAATACATTGTTATCACAAATCGAGCCAATTTTAAACTCCAGGCCATTAACACCCTTATCCTCAGATCGTAACGATCTAGAACCCCTGCTCACTTTTTGATTGGTCGAACTTTTACCTCAATTCCTGACCCAGACATGAGAGATGTACCAACATCAAGATTGACACGTTATCAGTTCCTGCAACATCTAAACATGCAGTTTTGGAGCAAGTCGTCAAGAGATTATGTCTCTCAATTGCAAAATAAATCAAAACATCGACGGGAGATTCCTAACATCAAAATAGGAACTATGGTTATTCTGAAAGAAGACAAGTTACCTCCAGCACAGTGGCGACTTGGACGCGTCATCCAATTATATCCTGGAAAAGACAATGTGACCAGAGTTGTAACAGTGCAGTGCGCGAAAGGTCAATTTAAACCTGCAGTGAATCACTATGCATACTACCCCTGGAAGAAGCTGAAATAAAAGAAGAATTATAAAGGACATTTTTTATTTCAAGTGAACTTACCCGAAATTATGTTAATTTTCTATTGGTTTTATCTTATTTTTTTTTATTTGTGTAACGTACATTTGCAAACACTATGTTTTATGTTTTATTTTATTTTTATTTTATCTATTTATGTTGAAACTCTCAACGAGATTTCAAGGCCGCCAGTTATGTTCAGTTTTTTATTTTATGTTCAGTTCCATATTTAAATAGAATTGTTCGAGACCCCGTATTGGTCGGCCGCGAAGACCCTGTATTGGTCAGCCGCCACGAATGTACAAAATCTGTCCCGAACGATTACTTGTTGTTTGTCACGTACGCCGCTACGAGAGAGTCGTCGTCAACATGTAGGTGCGAAAGCACGCGTTTTTATAACAGTGAAGAATATACATATTCAACAAGGCACATCAGCATTTTATTTTAAGCTAAGAGGTGAATCAACAACACAACATAACAATACCGACAGTGAGATTCTTCGCGGGCCATAGGTGTAGAATGCCTGCTTTAAAGTGTAGAACTCGCTACAGGTTTGCAGATAACTATATAATATGACTATTTCAAGTACAAATGGTAATGTTTTTAAAGATATCACTCAGTATTTTACTACGCTTATGTTAACCTTACTTGTTGTTTGTTTGTTTGTTACGCTTGCATGTAACATGTAAAGAGTAGTTTTTAAAAAGTGCTTTTTTTTACATAAACTTAATTACATCATGGATCTAAAACCATTTTCTTACATTTAAATAGTGGTTTTAGATTCTTCCAAAAAAGCGACAAACCCAAGATGGTAGGTAGTTATTCGGTATCAATCTATGTAATGATTTTGATATGATAAATGTTGCCGGAATGTGATAATCACTCACCTCCACTTATATCCTCCGTCAGCATTTATGTCATTCGTTTGGCTAATTATTGCGATGTCTTCTTTTGTCCCTTGTGGTGCTGCATATGTCAAAGCTAAAAATAGGGCAAGGAACCACATCTGAAATAGAGTTTGTCAATATTATATCATTAAGGAAAACATGTTTCCTTTCAAGTGGAAACAAGAAAATTACATGTAACATTTTAAATTTCAGATCTACCTCTTTTATCTATTTCAGAAAATAAAGAATTGATAAATTATGTTGACATTTTGAAACAACAAAAAAAGTTTATTAATAAATTAACGTCGTAAGAATATCGAATTTGAACTTTAGCATATTCCTAGAGGAAGTTTAGCAGTTAAACTCATTTCTTTGCCATAAAAGAAACATCTAATTTTGAGAAACCCTTGATAAAGTTGAAGAACAGAAAATACTGTATGAATACATTGATGATTTTCAGTCGACACTTGTCGACCTTTGTTATGGAAATCTATTCTGCAAAAATGAATTTTCCAAAAAAGTTTGTAAAATAAAAACTCGATCTTCAAAATGCTTATCTTTAAATATCTTTATCATTACACAGTGTGTATAAAACGTAATGTAACTAGTCAATATTTTGCTTTCTAAAAAGTTGGCAAGGAAAAGATTCCAGTAAAAATTTTAGGAAATTGCTTAAGCTACAAATTTGAAATGATTAGAAATTAATCATACTATATATTCAAAACTATTTTGTATTTATTGCTTAAATCATTTTCAAAAACATTGATTTAGTTTTTTTCTTGTAAACTTCTCAGAGAACCAGGTATTGACATGGATGAAATCGTTTTAACCTTTTGTAATTGCTTTCTTTTAACATTTAATCATCTTGTATCATGTAAACGACTGGCCTCAAGGACTTTTGGACAGGAAAACTATACAGGGTACTATATTTAAGTTAAAGTAAAGCAAATAAAAATTCCAAAGTATTTATTCTTTTGGATTCATGGTTACATGTTTCATACAAAAGAATAAATACGTTGGAATTTTTATTTGCTTTACTTTAACATATTTCACATTCCAATTACCATGGAGACATTCATCCCATTAATGCTATATTTAAAAAAAGTGAACTTGGTCTGCTTCTTACAAATGCATAACCCTGTATGTTCAAAAGTCATTCAAGTTTGTAGCTTAAGTCATTTCCTATAATTTTTATTTGGTTTCTCTCTTCTAAACTTTCAGGACCAGCTATTGACACGTTACGTTTCTTCTTGTTAAGTTTTTGATGATATGGAATCGGAATCTTATGCATTAACTAACAGTAAAGATTATGAAACCGACAATGTTAGGAAATTACAGTTTATTAAAAGAAACATCTCCAAAAGACTATGAAAACTGCATTTTCATTTTCAACCTGCACAAATTTAATAAGTACATATCTAGAGGACATAGATAGTGCATGCAAAATATATGCAAAATATTAGAAAACCTGTTCAAACGTGAATATATCTTGATTCCCTAAAGTGAAAAATTATTTATTTTTATTTGTTAAGAATACCCATTTATTAATTAAGATAATATGTGTAATGTTCTCGCCCGTGAAATAATAGTCCACACTTCGAATATACTATTTATTGTCCGCTCTCATGTACATACATTTTATATCTGATTCAACTTTAGGCGTACCTACGCTACATGGGAAACAACTGGTTTCCCCCACTTCTCTATATAACATATAACATTTACACATAAGATCCACAACACACACTACACCTCCCTTCTTAAAACTAACATACATCTCAACAACATCATCATTATTATTATCTTCATTCATTCATATAACATAATCAACCATGTACACATAATTAGTCTATAATATGATGTTTCTTAAATACAAAATTTATCTTTAAGTGTATTGTAAACGATCAGGCGGTCGAGCGTTTCTTTTCGGTCTAACATCACAATTATTAGTTTCAATATCAGAACTTGAGTGAACTATGCCTTTAGTAAAACTATCACTGTTTAAAATTTGATTCGCATGTCTCTTCCAGATCATCTCAAGTGCTGATATTTCACACAAATAAATACAGGTGCCAATTTTGTTTTTAATTTTACCTTTAATCCATGTTGGTTTATTCACATTTCTATAATCTCTTACCATAACTTCTTCCCCAACTCTAAATTCTACATTTCTTTTATAATTACAATACTGTTTTTGTTGGTTTTGTTTATTAATTATATGTTTTTCTCTATCAATATTTTCAGAATTTAATTTAGTATCCTGATTTTTCATAATATCGAAACGAGTTCTTAAGTTACGATTAAACATGAACTTTGACGGTTTTTCACCAGTCGTGCAATGAGGTGTGTTTCTGTAATCCATCAAAAACGTATCTAATATCAGATTAATGTCATTAATTTTATCTTTATCCAAAGCTCTTTTTAGTGCGTTTTTTACTGTACGAACACTATTCTCTGCAGCACCATTAGATGCTGGATAATAAGGTGCACTGGTAATGTGTCTAACATTGTTACTAGCCAGGAATGTTTGAAAGTTTACTGATGTGAATTGTCGTCCATTATCTGATACTATATGTGTCGGAATACCAAATCTAGCAAATAAGGATCGTAATGCCATAATAGTATAATTTGTATCAATTACCTTGGTGGGGTAAACTTCGACCCATTTACTATGTGCATCCAGCACAACCAAAAAATATTTACCAAACAAAGGCCCCAAATAGTCAATATGCAATCTAGTCCATGGCTGCTTTGGCCATTTCCATAAACTTAATTCAACTCTTGGAGGATTATCCCTAGTCATCAAACACTTTTCGCAACTCCTACAAATACTCTCAATTTGTTTATTAATTCCAGGCCACCAAAAATGCATTCTTGCCAAAGATTTCATCTTGACTATGCCCATGTGTGATTTATGTAATTCTTCCAACACCAAACATCTAAGATTGTGTGGTACAACAATTTTGTTATCCAAAAGCAAAACTTCATTTTCTAAAGTAAATTCATTTTTAAAAGTATAATATTGTTTTAACTCTGTATTTTTTATTTTATTAGGCCATCCAACCTTCGTATGATTAATAACTTTTTGCAACATTTTATCTACTAAGGTAGCTTCTTGTATTTTTCCAAAATCTACAGGTAATTTTCCAAAATAACATACATAATCAAGATTATCGTTCTCATTATTGTTTTCTTCTGAACTAACTGGTAATCTAGACAAACTGTCCGCCAAATTTTTCTCAGACGCTACATATTGTATTTTATAATTATAATTACTTAACATCAGAGCCCAACGTCGCAATCTGTTTGCGGAATATTGTGGAATAGCTTTACTGGGATTAAATATTGCAACCAATGGCTTATGATCCGTAAACAAAATGAATTCTCTTCCATATATGTAATTATTAAATTTAGTTACACCAAAAATAATACTTAACGCTTCCTTCTCAATCTGAGCGTAATTTGATTCATGTTTATTTAAGGTTCTTGAAATAAATGCGATTGGCTTTTGTTCACCAGTTGGCATTAAATGCGAAAGAACAGCACCTATACCGTACGAACTTGCGTCCGTTGTTAACACCAAAGGTAATTCTGGTTGATAATGTGTTAAAACTGGTGCTGACGTTAATAGTTCTTTTATTTTTGCAAAAGCTACTGCACATTTCTCATCCCACTTCCACTCAGTGTCTTTTTTTAATAAATTGTATAATGGATATAAAATTGTCGACACATTTTTTATAAATTTTCCATAGTAATTGACAAGACCTATAAATGATTTCAATTGAGTAATAGATGTAGGAATTGGTGCGCCAGTAATAGCTCTAATTTTATCATCTGTGGTATGTAACCCTTCCTTGTCTAAACAAAACCCTAAATAATTAATTTTCTCTTGAAAAAAACTACATTTTCCCAGTGACACTGTTAACCCTGAATCCTGTAGTCTGTGTAAAACTCTCTTTAATCTATCTAAGTGCTCCTCCTTACTCTTTCCACTAATCAGAATATCGTCTAAATAAACAATGCACCCATCTAAATCTTGTAAAAGTCCTTCCATAATCCTCTGAAATATTGACGGTGCTGTCTTAACCCCATAAACTAATCGCGTATATCTAAACAACCCCTTATGTGTCGAAATTGTGGTTAAATCCTTTGACTTATCATCTAAAAGAAGCTGCTGATAAGCATTTGATAAATCTAACTTTGAAAAGTACCGACCTCCTTGCAATTTAACGAACAAATCTTCAATTCTAGGCAAGGGGTAGTGTTCTATCTTTAATACCGGGTTCAATGTAACTTTATAATCCCCGCATAACCTGACTGAACCATTCTTTTTTAGCACGGGTACAATTGGTGTACCCCAATTGCTAAATTTAACTGGCTCAATTATTTTTAATTTTAGTAGTTTATCTAATTCATCCTCCACCTTATTTTTTAAAATAAAGGGTAGCTGTCGAGGACGAAAAAACTTTGGCATAACATCGTCTGAATTTAAATGCAAAGAAACAACACCTCCATTAAATTTTCCAATATTAGAATCAAAAACTAAATCAAATTCATCTCTTAGTTTAGAGACCTCTTTCTCTAACTCAAAAAAATAAACATCAGAACCAAAATTATCTTCTATACATAAGTTAAACTTAAACATAAAATCTCGCCCTAAAATAGGTGGACCTGCACTTGAAATAACATAAATATCTAAATTCTCATTCTTATTCTTGTAAGAAACCCTTAATTTACAAAACCCTAGCGGTTGCATTTGACTTCCATTGTAAGCGTACAATGTTTTATTACTTCCTTCTAGTTTAAACTTATTGCTAAACAATTGATCCCATATTTTCAACGAAATAGCGGTTATACATGACCCAGTATCTAACTGAAATCCTAATGGACTTCCTTCTACCATTACGTTTAACACAATTGGTTTATTTTCTTCTACACTAATACCAAAAACTCCGTTATCTTCGTCGATATAATTATGATTAACCCTCTTTTCTCTACAAACATTAGCTAAATGACCCCTTTTTTTACATTTATGACATGTGACATCCTTATAGAAACAATTATTCGCAATGTGATTGTGCTTACCACAGCGATAACATTTTTTTGAATCATCATCTGGTCGTCTCTTCCTCCATGTCTCTCCTTGTGACGTGGTCTGACGTGCCTGATGACCGTGATGACGTCGCGCTGACGTATCCAGATGACGTACCTGGCCGGTTTTGGATATGTGATGGACACCTGGTTCCATCTTCACGGAAATGGACTCTGCGGCCGCCATCTTACTTGTTGCCAATGCCACGATGTCTTTAAACTTGGACTCCTTATCTTTCTCCATCAAACTATCTCGAATCGGACCTTTTGTGTAACCTACGATGAAAATATTGCGTAGTAATATTTGAATTTCAGTACCAAACTCACAAGCACTGGCTAAGCTGCATACTCTTGCTGCCCATTCCTTCGCGGATTCTTCCTCCGTCTTCTTCGCGTTGTAGAATTTAAATCTTGCCGCCAGTACTGACTGTGATGACTGGAAATGATCGTCCAGTACGGAAATTAACTGCTCAAAATTCGTATCTTCTGGTGCCTTCGGGAATAGTAGATTGTAAACCAATTTATACGTATCTTCACCCAAGATGTTTAATAAAATTGCCCGTTTCTTCTTATCATCGTCTATGTCGTTTGCCAAGGAGTAATTCGTGAGCCGCTTTTTGTAAATAGACCATTCGCACGTGCTCGCCGAAAATTCGGTCAACGTACCCAGTAACTGCGTTGCTTTTTCGCCCATATTTCTATCTTCCAACTTTCCTCGTCGCCACTTGTAATGTTCTCGCCCGTGAAATAATAGTCCACACTTCGAATATACTATTTATTGTCCGCTCTCATGTACATACATTTTATATCTGATTCAACTTTAGGCGTACCTACGCTACATGGGAAACAACTGGTTTCCCCCACTTCTCTATATAACATATAACATTTACACATAAGATCCACAACACACACTACAATATGATTTTATTTGTTACGAATTTTAATTTTTAAATTGTTAAGCTATTTATTTGCTATTTTGTATTTCTTAAGAATATTCATTTGTTGCTTTAAATAAGGATGGTGGTACTTATATTAAATGTTGTTGCAGAAAACCCAAATACCTTACTTATTATTTATGATTTTATTTATTATTAGTACATATTATTTTTGTATAGAAAGTAATTCTTAATTCAACACGGTATACCTATGGGGGCCCCCAAATTAAAAATTGCCCAGGGCCTCATGATGGCATAACGCGCCGCTGGCTGTAACCAGCATATTACGTACCAGTGGAAAGTTAACATACGAGCCGCGAAGCGGCGAGTTTTGTTATTTTCCACGAGTACGTAATATGCGTTACAGCTCGAGTATTGTACATAATTTTACCTACGACCGACAATGTCAATAAATTTTATCAAAAATGACAAGAAAATACAGGTAAGGATATTTGACGGTTAACAATGTACTCGCGCGACATCTATTGCAACTACGGAGAACTTTGTCTGAAGTGTCGACCGAAAATTCCAATACAAATTCAACATTATCACGGGCATGTAATATATCGTAGAAATAAAGCGACAGTTCGTGTCTGTTCAGAATGGTATATATAATTGTGTTACCCACCGGTTTCGCCCATAACGGGCATCATCAAGGGTAACGCTAAAATACAAATAGCAACTGTCAACAAAAATAAAATTGCAGGCGGCATACAACTCACAGTGAAGGTCAAAAATATAGCGAATAGCACGGGTAACGGGAAAAAAACACAAATTTAAAATCAAAAAGGCTGGCAGCAACAAGAAAACCACACATAACCTAAACTAAAAGCGTGACAATTAACAAAAATAATAAGCTGTGAAACACAAAACAGCTACCTCACACGAAACGAGCAGAAAAATACAATAATGCAATACAAAAATTGTGCGACAATTCAAACAGCCAAAACTGAAAAAACAACAATAGTAGATAAGCTATAGGAGTTCGAGCGCAATTTTACGGGTTAATTCAAAGGGGGGTATAAATTCGTTTTACTTCCGGTCCAGGTAGAAAGAGATAGCTATAGTCAGATGGTTAGTGTGACAAGGATAGCCGATATCAATTACGTCATTACGAGCGTAATCCTTGCGGTCACAGTGTTGAGGGCGCCACCTGTCGATGATTTCGTGAATTAATTTGAATTTGCTATTTATTATTTGCGTGCCACCTGTCGGCCATTTTGTGAGTTTTGTCGAATGCGCCACCTGCCGGCCATTTAGGAATTAATTTGAATTATTTATTATTATTTAGTTTTTAAAACATTGCCCGCCCGCCCGGTGGCTCGAACTCGGACAGACGAGAACGCGAGTCCGCCGTCCTAATCCGTTCGGCCACGCGGCCTCTTGCGATTGTTTATTTATAATTGCATGACACGGCGCCGTACCGACCTTGAGTTATGAGCTCCCATACGGGGCCTCTGTGACGTCATTCGACCTCACGCGTCTGCTGTCGCGATATCTAATCAACATTCCAGCATTCCAACATTCCAGCAAATGTTTCGAAGAAAGAAATATGTTGGTTTCTTATCAGTTGCTGACGTCAGAGATAAGAATAGTTATAGTAGATGTATAAATAATTGATAACTCTTTTATCATCATATGCACTGTCGAATATTACAATCTAATACTATCACGTCACTACTTTCTGACATATCTCCGCATTGTTGTTGTTGGTTGAAATTTTTGCGACAATCGCGGAATGTAGAGGAAGCTCTGTCATTGAAAATCAAGCCCATACTTATATACATACAAAAGATGAAACCACTTTTCGTCTTCTTTGTCAGGTCGACTGACACAATGAACGGGTTGACTGACACAAATTGTCAGGTTGACTGACACAATCGTTGGTTTTTTTGTCTGTCAGGTGACTGTTGTAAGTCAAATGAGAGCCGTTTGTTTGGTATCTCCATAATTCTGACTTAAATGCTGTAGTCAATAATCCTGTAACAAGTACAGATAAACCGAAAATTAAGATAAGTAAAATTGCATGGAAGATGCCTCATGTGATGGTATTGAGGCGCTAAAAGGATAAATGGAGGCGCTAAGAGGATAAATGGAGGCGCTAAGAGGATAAATGGAGGCGGTAAGAGGATAAATGGAGGCGCTAAGAGGATAAATGGAGGCGCTAAGAGGATAAATGGAGGCGCTAAGAGGATAAATGGAGGCGCTAAGCGGATCAATGGAGGCGCTATGAGGATAAATGGAGGCGCTAAGAGGATAAATGGAGGCGCTAAGAGGATAAATGGAGGCGCTAAGCGGATAAACGGAACGTTGTATGTGTACCAGCAAGTCAACACGTCTAGATAACATCATTATAAGGAAGAGGCTGATGGTGGGGTAAAAAATACATATGTAGTTTAAAATTATTTGACACATGACTTAAATATTAGGTAAATGAGGGTCTCGGAGGGTCAAATGAGGGTCTCGGAGGGTCAAATGAGGGTCTCGGAGGGTCAAATGAGGGTCAAATGAGGGTCATGAGGATAAATGGAGGCGCCAAAATCATAATTGACGGCGCTAAGATGATAGCTGGAGGCGCTAAAATGATAATTGGAGGCGCTCCAATGATAATTGGAGGTTAAATGACGTATATCTACATGATAATTTAAATGTAAACTTTGATAAGAGCAATATTGCCATGCTATATGAAATGTATGCACAATTTCAGAAATCATATTATTATAGAAGTACCGGAGTAGAACCAGCTCTATCTCCACCTAACTATAAACAATTAGCTCCATTGGTAGTCATAGATTGCAGTCATCAGTCGGAAGCCGTTAAGAACGGAGCGGTTGACATTAGATTGGAATTTGAAACTAGTGAAAACGTTCCCCGAAAAAGAAACAAGTGCATTTTGTCTCACCTTACACGATCGTATCATAAAGTACAATCCGTTAACGAGCGTAATGAAAATGTTCTAACAGAGGACAACATAAAATCTATATTGTGGATATTCAAGGCTTCCAGTATAGAGATGGTGCATTTATAATCAAGGAATTAGCTGTTTACAATATGGGCACTGGTGAAACCATACATACACTCATTAAGTTACCTCGCAACTAAATTTTCAGAAAAAAATGTTGACGATTTGAAATTTGGTTTTGAAATAAATGCTTCAACACCGTATCGCCCCTCCCATTTTGTGAGCAGTTTCACAATAGAGTGTTTACGGATATTCTCCATTGTCTTCCCGAATACTGCGTTGTTCATAAGTTTAAATAGATTCTTTTCAAATTCATTTCTTGCAGCCGTTCTCAAATTGGTATTTAAATCTACATAAGATTTTAACCAATCGGATTGCTGAAATTTTAGTACCCGAGGAATTTTTATTAATTTTAACCCGTTTTCTAAAATCTGTTGTAAGTTACGATAATGGAGAACATATCGTTGTTTATTTGATAAACACCCCATTAGTTTTTTTTCTTTTGAATTTGGTGGTGCGCGATGCTCAGGGCAAAATGGAAGGTCTGAATGATTGTCATGAATAATTTCAGGGTACTCTAAATCAACCTCGAGAATGTATCCTAAAGAATTATCTATTGGAATATTTAAGTTTAACTTACTTATATCACCCTCCACCCATTCAAATCCTCCATAAGGGAGGAACTGAGACATTGCCCAACCATACTGATTATTAATATCAAAATATCCAAGAAATGTATTTGGTTTATTGGGGTCATATTCAGATATGTAATTATTGTTGGCTTTAGAGTACCGCTTTGAACACTGACTTAATCCACCTCTTATTCCACGCTCAATGAACATAATCATATCTATACCAGTTAACAGTTCTAGATTAATGTCTGTGTACTTGAGCATACAATCCCATGTATATCCAGGTAAGGTATAATAATGAGCTGGATCCAACTTAGTGTTGAGACAACTTGCTCTGAACGTTTCAAATACGTCGGCTAACAACATAATATCTGTTTTGAGGTACAGATCTACGTACTCTCCTAAATTTTGACAGGTAAAAGAATTCCAAACGTTCAAAGCGTGTGCATAATCCTCGTCACTGATATCTACATCATTTAGTTTATTATAAAATTCTGACTTTTTGGGTAGTTTTGTATCATTTAATTTGCTCGAATCATCTATGTAGTCATATGGGAATACTCCCTTACGAGTAAGTAAATTTAACATATTTTCAGGTAAATTCTGAAATTGTGATTTTAAATTTGGAAAATTATGAAGATTACTCGCTAGCGAATCTAGCGAAGATGCCATAAACCGAAATGAGTCTATAAATCTGAATTTAACTAAATTATCCTCCACATTCTTGGTAAACGATATATACCTTTCCTTATTTATTGGAAGCAGCTCCACACGACCTTCGAAATCTGCAGCTAAGTTTTTTAATATAAAATGGTGTATGTATAATATGTATAAATAATGACATAGATAACAGTAATTTTGCAACGACGACATTGCTAAACGCGATAACGCAAACGAATTTTTTCACGTTGCTAAATGGCCAACGTACCCTGTACGATAATAGCGAAATCAAATGATACCCTACGGTTGCCGAATCACATGTTATATGTGATTTGCAAACAAATTTAACGGCATCTTTTAAATATCTGGATATATCTTCTTGTGGTATATGGAAAACTGAAGAGTAATCATCATAGCCGTCGTCATCGTTCCATTTCAAACCGTGAACGTTGTTGGTGAGCCAGAGTAAGTGATTTTTTATATACGATTTGAAGCATTCCAATTTATGAGGTAACTTAATGAGTGTATGTATGGTTTCACCAGTGCCCATATTGTAAACAGCTAATTCCTTGATTATAAATGCACCGTCTCTATACTGGAAGCCTTGAATATCCACAATATACATTTTATGTTGTCCTCTGTTAGAAAATTTTTTCACGATACGCAACAGTTGACTACGAGTTTTAATTATTTTACTTACGTGTTCAAGCTTCTGCACCGCAATACCGTAAACAACACACTAACTCTCTTTGATAAGAGCCAAGGTCTACTATAACTATTCTTATCTCTGACGTCAGCAACTGATAAGAAACCAACATATTTCTTTCTTCGAAACATTTGCTGGATTGTTGGAATGCTGGAATGTTGGAATGTTGATTAGATATCGCGACAGCAGACGCATGAGGTCGAATGACGTCACAGAGGCGAGACAATGGCACAGATAAAAGTAATTTTGCAACGACGATAGTGCTAACGAATTTTTTGGTCATAGCCGTCGTCATCGTTCCATTTCAAACCGTGAACGTTGTTGGTGAGCCAGAGTAAGTGATTTTTTATATACGATTTGAAGCATTCCAATTTATGAGGTAACTTAATGAGTGTATGTATGATTTCACCAGTGCCCATATTGTAAACAGCTAATTCCTTGATTATAAATGCACCATCTCTATACTGGAAGCCTTGAATATCCACAATATACATTTTATGTTGTCCTCTGTTAGAACATTTTCACTACGCTCGTTAACGGATTGTACTTTATGATACGATCGTGTAAGGTGAGACAAAATGCACTTGTTTCTTTTTCGGGGAACGTTTTCACTAGTTTCAAATTCCAATCTAATGTCAACCGCTCCGTTCTTAATGGCTTCCGACTGATGACTGCAATCTATGACTACCAATGGAGCTAATTGTTTATAGTTAGGTGGAGATAGAGCTGGTTCTTCTCCGGTACTTTTATAATAATATGATTTCTGAAATTGTGCATACATTTCATATAGCATGGCAATATTGCTCTTATCAAAGTTTACATTTAAATTATCATATGGATATACGTCATTTAACCTCCAATTATCATTTTAGCGCCTCCAGCTATCATCTTAGCGCCTCCAGCTATCATCTTAGCGCCGTCAATTATCATTTTAGCGCCTCCATTTATCCTCATGACCCTCATTTGACGCTCATTTGACCCTCATTTGATCCTCCGAGATCCTCATTTGACCCTCCGAGACCCTCATTTGACCCTCCGAGACCCTCATTTGACCCTCCGAGATCCTCATTTGACCCTCCGAGACCCTCATTTGACCCTCATTTGACCCTCCGAGACCCTCATTTGACCCTCCGAGACCCTCATTTACCTAATATTTAAGTCATGTGTTAAATAATTTTAAACTACATATGTATTTTTTACCCCACCATCAGCCTCTTCCTTATAATGATGTTATCTAGACGTGTTGACTTGCTGGTACACATACAACGTTCCGTTTATCCGCTTAGCGCCTCCATTTATCCTCTTAGCGCCTCCATTTATCCTCTTAGCGCCTCCATTTATCCTCATAGCGCCTCCATTGATCCGCTTAGCGCCTCCATTGATCCGCTTAGCGCCTCCATTTATCCTCTTAGCGCCTCCATTTATCCTCTTAGCGCCTCCATTTATCCTCTTAGCGCCTCTATTTATCCTCTTAGCGCCTCCAGTTATCCTCTTAGCGCCACCATTTATCCTCTTAGCGCCTCCATTTATCCTTTTAACGCCTCAATACCATCACATGAGGCATCTTCCATGCAATTTTACTTATCTTAATTTTCGGTTTATCTGTACTTGTTACAGGATTATTGACTACAGCATTTAAATGTATTTTTTACCCCACCATCAGCCTCTTCCTTATAATGATGTTATCTAGACGTGTTGACTTGCTGGTACACATACAATGTTCCGTTTATCCGCTTAGCGCCTCCATTTATCCTCTTAGCGCCTCCATTTATCCTCTTAGCGCCTCCATTTATCCTCTTAGCGCCTCCATTTATCCTCTTAGCGCCTCCATTTATCCTCTTAGCGCCTCCATTTATCCTCTTAGCGCCTCCATTTATCCTTTTAGCGCCTCCATAGCGCCTCAATACCATCACATGAGGCATCTTCCATGCAATTTTACTTATCTTAATTTTCGGGTTTATCTGTACTTGTTACAGGATTATTGACTACAGCATTCAAATCAGAATTATGGAGATACCAAACAAACGGCTCTCATTTGACTTACAACAGTGACCTGACAAACAAAAAACCAACGATTGTGTCAGTCAACCTGACAATTTGTGTCAGTCAACCCGTTCATTGTGTCAGTCGACCTGACAAAGAAGACGAAAAGTGGTTTCATCTTATGTATGTATATAAGTATGGGCTTGATTTTCAATGACAGAGCTTCCTCTACATTCCGCGGTTGTCGCAAAAATTTCAACCAACAACAACAATGCGGAGATATATCAGAAAGTAGTGACGTGATAGTATTAGATAGTAATATTCGACAGTGCAAATGATGATAAAAGAGTTATATAGTAGGCATGAACTGGGAGTTACTACGACAACATAGGGAAGTTATCCACCAGGCTCTCCAATATAATATATTACGTCAGTGTCAAGGGTCAACTCTGTACTGTTTGAGACGTTCAATACAACTTCAAGCCGTTTACTCGTTTCATTCCACGTTAACTCACAAAACCCCAGCTACAGTTATCAATTATTTATACATCTACTACAACTATTCTTATCTCTGACGTCAGCAACTGATAAGAAACCAACATATTTCTTTCTTCGAAACATTTCCTGGAATGTTGGAATGCTGGAATGTTGATTAGATATCGCGACAGCAGACGCGTGAGGTCGAATGACGTCACAGAGGCCCCGTATGGGAGCTCATAACTCAAGGTCGGTACGGCGCCGTGTCATGCAATTATAAATAAACAATCGCAAGAGGCCGCGTGGCCGAACGGATTAGGACGGCGGACTCGCGTTCTCGTCTGTCCGAGTTCGAGCCACCGGGCGGGCGGGCAATTTTTTAAAAACTAAATAATAATAAATAATTCAAATTAATTCCTAAATGGCCGGCAGGTGGCGCATTCGACAAAACGCACAAAATGGCCGACAGGTGGCACGCAAATAATAAATAGCAAATTCAAATTAATTCACGAAATGATCGACAGGTGGCGCCCTCAACACTGTGACCGCAAGGATGACGCTCGTAATGACGTAATTGATATCGGCTATCCTTGTCACACTAACCATCTGACTATAGCTATCTCTTTCTACCTGGACCGGAAGTAAAACGAATTTATACCCCCCTTTGAATTAACCCGTAAAATTGCGCTCGAACTCCTATAGCTTATCTACTAACAATTCTTAATAATCACTCAAACGCCAGACTTGCCAAGGTCACACAACATGAATGAAGGAAAAATCAATACGGGAGAACTCCAACAAATATAAAACAGTTAGCATATGCAACCAATCACACGCGGTGGTGAAAACAGGGATCGCTAAAATAACAAACTTCACAAATTCAAAACTTTGAATGCAAAAGCGGGAACTACGAAAAAACGGGGGGAAACAATAGAGGGAATGTATGCTCGCAAATCAGAACAGCGTCAACGGAGAGTAAAACCAGTCTAGAAGCATCCACCTGAGTAAGCTCGTCAGCGAGCTCCTTGCTCGTTTTGATCGTGTACCTCAATGGGAAATCGTCACTTGACACAACAGATGTGAGGATCTTTCAGAGTCTGTTAGTAGGAGTATTAAAGAAAGTCACAATAGGTCTCATGGGTTGACCAGTGTTATGAAGTTTTATAAGACCGTATATACTAGGCAGTCGCATAGTCATATCTATAGTGGGCTGATTAGAAGCATTTAGGCATTTAAGGATGTTCTCTTTAGTCTTGATCAGAGCTTTTGTGGAGGTGACAAGTCGCTGTAAGGGACTTCTTGGAAGCCGTAGAAAACCATTGTCGGAGAGAAAAATTTCCATTTTTCGTTGTAGTCGGCATTGTATATTATAGCCAAGCCAGCATTCCTGTCTGCTCTGATTACACTCGCACTGTTGTTCCTAAGTTTCTCCCTAATTGATTCTATGGTCCTCGATTCCTCCGCAGCTGTCCAGCCTATGGACTCTCCACGTCTTCTACTTATTGGGCGTAGATGTTCAGCACAATCCTTGCGAATATCATTCTTCTCACTGTGGGCCCTGATAGCAAGTTCCAACTCAATGGCAGTGAGTTAAAATTTTTTTTTCATTGTGTTTGGAGCACACTTATGTCCCTTCCTAAGGAGCCTCAACTCAGTGTCGGTGAAGGCGATGGTTGTTAGATTTTTGACGTCAGCAAAATGATGTCCACGTGTTCCAGTCAATGTTTTATGTAGACCTGAGTCGTGTGTGGTCTTCCCTACGTTTTACAGCACGAAGGTAGATCAATTTATTGCTCTTTACTAAGGCGCTCTCTCTTGTTTTGTAATAGGAGTCCTCCAATGCAAATTCAACAATCTCGTGACAAACGACGACTGCGACGCTCTCTACATTGGCGAAACCGGGAGAGCCATCCGTACCAGAATAAACGAACATCGGAAGATTAAACATCGATCTGGATTCGAGAGACATCTCTTGGATTCTGGACACCGCAGCACTGATGACTCGAACATTAGTATACTACATACACAGGACAAACGATATAAGCTTGCCCTTCTCGATGCGTTTGAAATTTGGAAGGCTACCGAATCAATTGGACTCCTGAACGAACAAGTTAACCTCGGCAGAAAACCTCATTTCAAGGCTTTATAACCAGCTGAACACCCGGCTTGTTCTCATTTGATATATTTCTGTGTTTTTATTTGTTCTTGTTGTTTTTGCTGTTCTGATTTGCGGGCATACATTCTCTCTATTGTTTCCCCTCGTTTTTTTGTAGTTCGCGCTTTTGCATTCAAAGTTTTGAATTTGTGAAGTTCTTATTTTTGCGATCCCTGTTTTAACCACCGCGTGTGATTGGTTGCATATGCTAACTGTTTTATATTTGTTCGAGTTCTCCCGTATTGAGTTTTCCTGCATTCATGTTGTGTGACCTTGGCAAGTCTGGCGTTTGAGTGATTATACTGATTATTTAAGCTTAAGAATTGTTGTTTTTTCGGTTTTGGCTGTTCAAATTGTCGCACAACTTTTGTATTGCATTATTGTATTTTGCTCCTCGTTTTGTGTGAGGTAGCTAGTTTTGTTTTTTCACAGTTTTTTATTTTTGTTAATTGTCACGTTTTTATTTTAGATTATGAGTAGTTTTCTTGTTGGTGCCAGCGTTTTTGAGTTTAAATTTGGGTATTTTTCCCGTTACCCGTGCTATTCGCTATGATTTTGGAATTTTTAAGACCTTGACCGTGAGTGTTGTGCCGCCGGCAATTTTATTTTTGTTGATTTTTGTTATTTGTATTTTAGCGTTACCCTTCATGATGCCCGTTATGGGCGAAACCGGTCGGTAACACAACTCGGGGAAGCGCGCAGCGCGCTGGGATTACTATAGGCACGCGCTACCCCGCGTCGGCCGCCTACCCCCTACTTGACGGCTTTGGAGCGCGCAGCAGTTTTCGGTCGTTTACAAACATTTTTCGCCTATTTCGCAACATTTTAACGCAAAATCAGAATAGACGTTTTGTAGCATAATACTTCTACTTTCGAAATACGTTAAAAAATTAAAATCGGACCACCTCTGACGCATCCAGGGTCGCCGACCCATATTGCATAAAAAAATGCAATTGTGCAGAAACTAATCATCGGACAACGCCTGGGTTGTGCACACTTAAAGTACCAATCAATCGCTACTTTCTGGCGAACAGCCTGGGCAACAATTTTGAAAATGGCAGAGATATGAATTCTTGAAAAAACGCAGATTTTTCCGGTTTTTCCGAATTTCCTCCGCTAATTTTAATGCGATCGAGTCCGTCTAGGGTTTATTTTCTTCGTCTTTTCATTCTCTACAATTCGTGGAAAGCATCAAGATTGCTCCATCGGTTCAGCTTTTACAACCGAAAAACGAAAGAAACACGATTTTTTGTGGTTCTTTGTTTATAACAAATTAAGTAATGATATTTGCGAGTCGAAAATACATCACAATTCATATACGGACTGTTCCACGTGACCTGGGACAGTCGGCTTACTGATACTATTTTTGTCACGAAAAAATCTCTATTGCCTGGTCTACTTACCTACGACCGAAAAATTCAATAAATATAAATTGTATCAAAAATGACAAGTAATTAATCAAAATATTCTCGCGACATCTGTTATTATGACATTATGTCGTCCGTAAAAACAAACGCACAACCAAAAGCACACGTTTGCTATAAGCGATATACGAGCTAAGTAGTCCGTGAGGTAAGGGAGCGATATACGAGCTAAGTAGTCCGCGAGGTAAGGGACATTTACGCATACGGTCGTAGGTATTGGTATATCGCATTACAAGTGCTGTAACTAGCATATTACGTACGAGTGGAAAGTTAACATACGAGCCGCGAAACGGCGAATTTTTTTTATTTTGCACGAGTACGTAATATGCGTTACAGCTCGAGTATTGTACATAATTTTACCTACGACCGACAATTTTAATAAATTGTATCAAAAATGACATACAAATACAGGTAAGAATATTTGACGGTTAACCAATAAATGTATTCGCGCGACATCTATTGCAACTACGGAGAACTTTGTCTGAAGTGTCGATCGAAAATTCCAGTACAAATTCAACATAAATTATCACGTGCAAGTAATATATGTTACAGCTCGAGTATTGCGCTTACTTACGACCGAAAATTTCAATAAATATAAATTGTATCAAAAATGACAAATAAATAATCAAAATATTTGCGCGACATCTGTCATTATGACATTAGGTCGTGCGTTAAAAACAAACGCACAGCC
Source organism: Aphodius sticticus (assembly GCA_963966075.1). NCBI lineage: Eukaryota > Metazoa > Arthropoda > Insecta > Coleoptera > Scarabaeidae > Aphodius > Aphodius sticticus. The sequence goes on along the minus strand of OZ014508.1, from coordinate 41,366,235 downwards.
AAAGGCACACGTATGTTATAAGCGATATACGAGCTAAACAGTCCGTGACGTAAGGGATATTTACACCTACGGTGGTAGGTAAAATATTTTAAATTTAAGAATAAACATGCCGGCGCCTACTGAAATAGAACCAGTACATACAACGGTTCAAGACATTAACACCTGCCAGATTATGACAAAATTATACTTAGGTAATAAAAATATGTAACTAACCTGTAAGGGAAACGAGAACAGCAGTCGTTCGTAGGCGTTTTCTTGTGGCCGTCGAGGAATAAAAATCAGATGGTTTGAAATGTCTTTCACAAATCTTAGCTTCTTTTAATTCGTCTGTTAAGGCAATTTCTATATTTCCGCACCGTTCCTGCCACTCAATTGTTGATTTTTTTGTCCTTTACGTGAAATCGAAAATAACTATATTCTGGGTCTTTCCAAGGATTTCTCCCACAATTCACGTAATAGAGCCTATTTGCTTGTACCGTTATTTTCTGATTTGGCGATTGCGCCGTTCTTAATCTTCACTAAATCAAACAACCTCACTCCACGAATATAAGAAACCAAATGAGACTCTGCGCTCCGGTACGCAGACTTCGGGTTTCCGCTATAAGCGTCGCGCCTCTGTATAGTATTCCTTCACTCAACGGTATAATTTAGGTCTATGACATTTTTTGGTAAAATTAATAGTTTGGCCGCATGTAAATTTGTGGGGAAAGAATATTTAAAGTTTAAATTTATGTATTTTAGCTTTACACTGATATGATTTTATTTCGTATTTTAGACTACGATTTTATTGAATACTATTAAACGGATCAATCTATAGTGGTGGTATCGGATACACATGATTGCACACAGAGGTGGGTGCATCAAATCATTTAACTAATTAATTTATTTCATAGCTGTCTTAAACATCGAATTACATCTTTGTAATTTGGGATCGGGACGAAACTTCATATTTAGATGTTTCATGACCAAACTTAGAGCTGAAAATTTTTGTTCAAAAAAAACCAAAGGAAGTGGATGTTTAGCATTTTTCAATTATTTTGCAAATGAGGCTTCAATTCTGTAATTCCGTGAAAATGGGGAAATCATTAATTAAAGTAGAGGAAGTTTTGTATAATTTATGTCTATGAAATGTTGGATAAAATTAATTAACTATTCCTGCATGAGCAAATTCTATTACATCGAGCTTGCTCGATCTGCATTAAAACTAGTTAGCTAGAATTTGACAGATATTTAGATACTTTTGACAGTATAGTCACAACATCAGCGTTTCCATTTGGTAATAAAAGTGTTAGATCCATAATTTAGTTTTTTTTCAGATCTGAGACTATTACAAAGTAAATATGACTGCATTCCCACAACAGCTATCGATGGAACTTGAAGGAAGTGATGCTATTGCTCACCTACTTCCAGTTAAGAAGTTTAGTTGTAGTTTGTGCGGGTTTATGTTTAGCAAAGAGAAGTTTTTGTTAAATCATGTCAACTTCTGCAAAGATGTCGAGAATCCTGCTGACAGGCTCGGTGCTGGTATAAGTAAGCTTTTGTTTTAATAGTTTGTCTTTGAACTTGAATTTTGTTTCTTATTTAGCCACGCTTAAAAATGAACCATGCAAAGAGGAGATTGAAGAACGACGATGAATTTGCCACAACTGAACAAATGTAAGTATTTTGCTAGACGCACCAAGTTTTTTGTGTTTCATTACTGTTTCTAAAAACCATTTTCACCCTCCTCTGTGTATGTTAGGCAATATTATTATTAACACTGCTATATAGTATGATAATCGTGTGCAGAATCATACCCCGCGGGGTGGGTGCGGGGGTCAAGGTTAGAGGTGGGGTCGAGGAGGGTCGGGAGGGGGGATTAAGGGTGGTAGGACTCTGTACACAATGGGGAGTTATATGGAACATGGGGCTGCGGCGCGGAGCGCTGAGTCCGGTACGGCTGTTACATTAATAATGTACTACAAACATTCTTATAACAAACATGAACTTATAAATCCTAACAAATGAAAATCAGTATTAGCGCTTCACGTTTTAGTTTATAAAAAATCGTGTAAAGTTTGCTGTATTGCATTCATTTTACACATCGTGTAAAGATCTTTATAGCACTGAACCGCTCTCGCTGCAGCATTCCCATTTCTGCTTCTACTTCCATTATTCAAGTGGTCAAAAAAAGTTATTGTATTCTTCGTTTTCTTTGAGATTTTTCGCAAGTTCATTTACGCAAGACTACATAATACTACAGCTAACTTGAGCTCAAAAAAACGGCCCCTAGCGGGAATGTTGTTGGGTAGTTTTGATTTCTTCAATTTTTTTATGCTTTGGGGTGGTGAATCCGAATTTTGCTAACAAAATTTCGTGTCGCAATATTGAAGAAAATGCTAAAAAAGTTGAAAAAACTATCAACTGTAAGTAAATAACCTTTCAATTCAAAATAAAACTGCATGAAATTTCATACAAACTTCACTATTTAGTTGATCTTCCGACAAAATTGGCGTATTTTATCTGTCTCCACAAACCCCCACTTTTTCCACTCCAAAACTCTAATTTATTCTGAAAGACTGTCAATTAGTGGTAAATGTACAAGTAATTTAAGTTATTTATTTATGTAGTATTTATGAAGTCCGAAATTGTACAAATTCAGTTACAAAAACGTTGAAATTCCAACGAAAAATTTTGATAAAATATTATATTAAATATTAATTTATGTATTACTGTGCAAAAGTTACAAATGTCAAATTTGATGCATAATAACTTTTTAGTTGTTGACGATAAACCTACCGAGTTAGACACCAGAAAAGCTAATTTATCGGTCTTTTGAAGTATGGCAAGATATATAGGGTGTCCCATTTAAAATTGTAATGGTTATTGATATTCAAAATTCCAGTCATTTGAGATAAGTCAGATTAGAGTCGCAAATCAATAATAACTGTCGAAAAGTGCGAAACTTGTACTAGAATGAGTTCTTTTGTGTGTTTATTAATGTTAGTTACGTCAGAATGATTTTTGAAAATGCACGTTTTCAACATTATTTGCACAATATCTCAGAAACAGTTGATAGCCTAATACAAGTTGATGTCAAAACAATTAGGATAAAAATCTAAAAAAAATCAAAAACTGCAATAATATACCTAATGTTCCATTTAAAAAACATTTTTATATTATTTTTATATTGTGGGACATCCTGTAAGCATGAACATATTTTCTGGCAGTGAATCCGATGAGCGAATGATTATCTATATCTGTTATATATGGAAGTAAAGTGTATTTTGATTTCTTGAGCCCATTAATGTACTTTGTTTCTAGCGAATGTGAATTATTTTTATTTTCTTTAATTAGATTTCTGGATGGAATGGAAGCATGCATACATAGAAGAATTGTCCATACATTTCATAGTTATTTAAGCTGTTTCTTTTTCTTGTATTCTTGGAAACGTCATGTTTTTAATATTGACGTGTGTCGTAAACCATCACCGTTCCATATTTATGTTATTTTTTCCAAATTAAAAAAAGTACGATTTTATTACTACCTGTTAGGTACCAATAATATAAGTTTTAATTTTTAATAAAAACACTTTTTCACGTCTCACTTCTACTGATTTGTGGATATGGGGGAACCCCAATGAAAAGTGTTCCATCCACTTCTCTAATTTTGAAAAGTTTGCATTCCCATAATTCAAAAACAGGTGTAGATGTCAACATTAAGTTTGGTATTTTTTTTGTTACATGAAGGCAATAAAATTACACCAATTCATTAGGTAAAATAATTGGGGGAAGTGGATTTAATTGGCTTTGAACGTTTAATTCTGACCTACACTCGTCTTTTTTACTCCACGTAACAATATAAAATTTTCTAGATACTAAATAACAGGATCAGAAATAAAAAATTAGCATTTTTTATATTTTTTTGAATATGTAAAATGTTCAGTAATATTGTACATAGAATATTAAAATTATTCTACAGATAATAAATAAATGAGCAGAGTGAAATTTAGCGACTTTAAGTATAATTCAATACAATTGTAAAGTCTAGAAGAGTTGAAAAATGAAATTGTTGCTACATACCCTCTCCAAAGATTTTTCCACCATCTTGCTTAATTAAGAGGCCGACACCTACTTATATCTTACTAATACCTAGTGGTGTGATCACAAGCAATGACGGCAAATGGCACTATGATAATATAACTAATGCTAAACCGTATTTATACTGCCTCTGATATTTGTCGTGGTTCAATGTGTCATCTTCCCCCCTATGGATGCTATACGTTGTCGTGTAATGATGGCAATAGTGATGGAGAGAACAGAAGATACTACGTTACAAAATCGTACCTTACAAATGGCAATATACGCTATTATGTGTACAGTAAACCAAACAAAACAATCGACAGGAACGAAGGATTAGTGGCATGGAGAATGTCGGCGAGCGATACCTTCAATATGCTGATGCGGTTGCATTTCTCGGAGTTTTACAATGATCTTAACAGCCTTGTGAATATCTAGCTTTGGCGAGTTTTCCATTTCTTCTGGTATACACGGTGATAAAACAAATTCTTCTTGACTCTGTTTAGCGGCCACACGACTGCTAACAGCGTGCTTAATGAACGCAAAAGTACAAAGTTTAAGATACATTTGCAGAATACCACAAAACAAAACATTTTTGGTAGAAAATTTCAATATATAGATAACCGAAATACATAATAGATTCAAGTTAAATAAAGGAATTACGTTGTTTAAACTGTACTTTGTTTATGAATTAAGTCAACTTAAAGTTCGGTTGTTTCCTGCAGGAGATGTGAAAGTTTCGGTGATGTGCATAACCGGAGCATGAGGCAATTGTCTGTGATGGAGTTCCTGTATGTATGTCCATTGTCCGAGTGAAAACCTTAAAAGTAGAAAACAAGTATTGTCGAATTGAATCACCTACGGTATTAAAAATGTATTATGTTAGTAAACATTTGAAATCGGTCAAACCAATACCTTGTTGAACGTTTTGACGTGACAAAAATATACCGTGTCCGGCAGAAAGTTCGACACAAATGAACAAATAAATTATTAACTTTTCAGAAAGTTTTATTCATCATAGAGTATTCTGGATTGTCTTAAACCTAAAACGCAAATACTAGAATGTAATCATCTGATTTCATGTATCGGGTGTTACCAAGACTATGAAAAACTCGTAAGAGTAAAGTACCGTAAAGCTATGCAAAAATATTATTTAAAAAAAGTATTTAGTCCGTCGTCATTGCAAATATTAAAGTTCTATATTTTGAAAGATAGGCAAAAATTACATTTGAAAAGGGTATTTAGAGATTTAAAAATATATTAAATACGAAATTATGATCATCTTTTCGGTAGTCATCAAAATGACTTAGAGTAATCTACTAAACTTTATTCTGAGTAATATGAAACATGTTTATCTGTGGTAGATGTTACGGTTAGGAAAAACTTCACACAACCACCCGCTGACTAGTGTTGTTGTGTGAATGATTGTACCAGTCTGTTGTAAAAGAATATTGCCTCAAAAAATATTTTGAAATACCTGTGAATGTTATGTGCTTGAAAAAATATGGGCCTTATTACTCAATACACCAAACATTGATTTTAAAAGAATACTCGTCTCGACTTTGAATTCTATTCTTTGGGTTTTGTTTCACCCACCATCTACAATTTTGAGCAGGCATAGTTTCCTTAGAAGTGAAGGAAGCCAAGACAGATTGTTGGCATGCATACAATTTCACTCCATTCTTGTGTATTCAGACGCATATTTTTAACATGTATTCTTCGCTGGAAACGTGGCGTATAGTGAAACGGAGGCTGAGTGGCAGCGAAATATATCCAAAAATCGAAACTGTCCCACACCAGGTGTTTCGTTTTTTTAGCGCCTATCATCGAAATACGAGTTTTCGTATAGCGGCTTAAACCAGTGACCCTAAAACGGTTTTGAAAACAATTTCCTCGACATTTTATGTATGTGACCTTTTCGAGATTCCGAGACCTTCTTGTGTTGTGTAAAGTTAGACACCCAGAAGGGTCCCTGGTGTGCGAAGATTCTGTAACCCTGTCTGTATTTCCTACTCCTTTGTTAAACATCACCAACCAGAAAACAAGGCGAAAAGACACAGAATGCCAAAATCGAAGCACTCCCAGAAACGAAATACAACGACTAGCGAGGATGACGACGAACCGGCAGATATAAAAAAGGATCTTACCGAGATTAGAGGAATGTTTGAAGAACTGCAGAAGGCCATAAGCTACATGTCTGACAAGTTTGATGATATGCAAAAAAAAACAATGCGACATAGAGAAAATGCTAAGGGAAGAAAGGAAAGAGAAGGAACAGCTAAAAGAGAGGGTCCGAATGCTGGAGTTTGCAATTGAAGCAATAGAGGTAGAAAAAATTAAGAACAACATAATTATAACAGGTGTCGAGAAGCAAGAGAAAACAAACGAAAACACAGAAAGAATCATAACAAAAATAGCCAAAGGATTAAGCGTAAAACTAGAACCAGGTGACGTAATAAGCTCGTACCGAAAAGCAGATAAAACCGAGAATGGACCTATCATCGCCAAATTGAGATCAAATGAAAAAATAAGAAGTATGCTTGAAGCAAGAAAAACTATAGGCTCTATAACACCACGAGAGTGCGAACTCAAAGGAAAAGAAAATGAGATATTTATAAACGAACAACTAACGCCGTACACAAACAATTTGCTCTATAAAGCTCGACAAATAAAACGCGAAAAAAAATATGCGTTTGCATGGAGTCGGGACGGAGTAGTATATATAAAGAAGACAAAAGATAGCAAAAAAATAAAAATAAGAAGTCTCGACGACATAGAGAACCTAAATTAAAATGAAATGAATTTACAAAGTCAAACCATCATAATTTTTGCACTTCACAATGTCTTACACGATATATTTACATAATCTCAGAAGCATAAGGAACAAATTTGAGGAACTGGAAATTATTGCTAAGCTCCACACTCCAGACATCTTGGCTATAACAGAAACTTGGCTAAACCCGCACGACGAACAAACTCACTTTCTAAATGATTATCAAGCAGAATTCAACTCAAGATCAACGCGTGGTGGAGGACTTGCAGTGTACATCAAGCAAAACATTAAATACAAAGTGTTACAAAACAGCACAGTCAACGGTGTGGAATTAATAAAAATACAGCTAGAGACAAGCGACACCGCTATTACAATTCTGTACAGACCACCCAATATCCCATTTAGAACACTTATGGACACCCTACAAAATAATGTTTTTAATCGCAAGCGCAGTCACATCGTTGTTGGAGATTTTAATGTGAATATTCTTAACAAAAAGCCAGCCATAACGGAATACAAAAACCTCATAACCGAGAACAATTACAAGATAGTCAACCCAATAGCAGAAAAGCACTCCACAAGAAAAAACACAGACGGACATGGATCCATACTGGATCATGTAATCACAAATAAAAAATATATATATCAGTGACATAGAGATACTCAAATCAGATCTATCAGACCACAACGCCGTCATAACAACAGTAAATAGTGAAATACATCAGCTCAGAAGATTCGTACATAAAGTGCATAAAAGACGAAACACCGCAGCAATAAACATGGCAATCACGAAACTACAAACGGAAAACATACGCAGCAATTGTCCAAGACCCTCGAAGAAATAATAACTAATAACACAACAGAAAACAAACTAAAAAGAAGAGAGCTGAATGACTGGGTAGACAAGGAGGTAATAGAACATATAGCAAGACAAAACAGATTGTACAAAAGATTGCAAAGGAACCCTAACAACGACTTTCTACTAAATGAATACCACCACAAGAAAATAGCCACGAACAAATTGATAAAAACTAAAAAAGTACAGTATTACCAACAAGCACTATAACACTCCGCAGATGATCCAAGGAAATTGTGGGGCACCATAAACAAATTAACAGGCAGACAACGAAAGAAACAAACGATCGAGGAAATGACGGGCAGAGATGGAACAATGACTAAGGACGGAACTAAAATAGCGGAAATTATAAATAATTACTTTATAAACGTAGGCACAACACTGGCAGAGACTCAGATCGGAGCATCCCAAAACCCTCCTATTACCACCACAACAGGAACACCCACTACTCCTTCAGTCTTTGAGAACACAAACGAAAAGGAAATAAACGAAATAATAAGTCAACTGAAAAACAACACGGCGCCCGGCTTCGACAAGATAACTACTGACATACTGAAGGAAAACAGAAAAACGCTTGCACCAATCCTAGTAACACTAACTAATGACGTGATAAAGACAGGAAAATACCCAGACTATCTAAAAACTACCATAGTAAAACCAATCCATAAATCTGGAGACAGAACCAAGCCTGAGAACTATCGACCGATCGCATTGCTGTCGACGCTGAACAAAGTGCTCGAAAAGGCACTCCAAAAGCGCATTGTGGATCACCTGAAAAAAAATAAACTCATAAGCACACAGCAATATGCGTATCAAGCGTTATCTGGAACAACATCTGCCGCGGGCGACCTTGTAAATAGAATAAAATCAGACCTAGGCAAAAGAAAAATAGTGGTCGGACTATTTGTCGACCTGACAAAAGCTTTTGACACTATATCAAAAAAGAACTTAATTCAGAAGCTTGAAGCAATAAACATTAAAGACAATAACTTGGATCTGATACGGACATACTTAACGAATAGGCCACAAATAACCGAGATAGACACTTACAGGAGCGGCATGCAACATACAAAAGCATACGGCATACCTCAGGGAGGAAATTTACCACCGGTAATGTACATCATATATACCAACGACCTGGCAGAACAAAATCTCAATGCAATCCCTTATATGTACGCAGACGATACATGCCTACTATATACAGCAAACTCGCCAGAAGACCTACAACAAAAAATTGATGAAGACATGCCTGTGCTGGCCGAGTGGTTTTACAACAACTTACTTACCATCAACCTCAAAAAGACGGAATATATAATATTCGGCAGAAACAAACGAAGCATGCATTTCAGGATGCAATTAAACGGAGAAAACATCAAAGAAACCAGTGAAGTAAAATACCTCGGACTCAAAATTCAAAAAAATTTAAAATGGGACGCACATGTGAAGGACCTAACCTGTAAGAATTCAAAAACAATCGCAGTCATAAGAAAACTTAAAAACTTACTCCCAATGACACACAGAAAAGTCATTTATCATCCACTATTCACCGCACAAAACAGTTATCTAATACACCTCTGGGGAGACACCACAGAAAAGCTCTTTAAGCAGATCCAGACGCAACAAAACAAAGTTTTAAAAATATTGTATTCTTTGGATAGACACACCCCAAGCAGGGACGTTTATTCGGTGACGAAAGAACTCAACATGACAGACACCCTAACTATGACCAATCTGGTGCTCATTCATAAGATGCATAAGGGACAAATAAAAACGAACTTGAAACTTAAACTCAATGACGAATTCCACAACTATAAAACCAGGACATGTACAGACATACGAATACAAACATCAAGAAAGAATTACTGCACACAAACGCTATTGACAGACACTATACAGAAATACAACAAACTTAGAAACTACATAAAAAATCTCACAGTTCCAACTTTTAAGTTAAAAATAAAGGACCTTCTCAGAAAAAAACAAATAGCTTAAAAAAACGAATAAAAAAAAAATAAATACCTATATACAAAATAAAAAAAAACAAGAAGGAAAAAGGAAAATCAGTAAAAAAAGAACAACCATAAATTTACACATAAACCCTCCATACCGTTAACCCGAGGCAGCGTTCAATCCTGATGAGGATGTGCCAGCCCCGAGGTGAAGACAGAGGGATGACAAGGAAATGGAGTATTTACTACTGTATATATGTTATACATATATTGTAAATATATTCAAATTTTTTTTATTCTTAATGACAGCATCATCTACCAACCTCTAAGTAGAGACCCTACCATCACGCTTCAGAAAAAGAGCAATGATTTTGTGACCTTATTAAAGAAGAAGTTGTTAACTGATGGTGACACTGCCAAATCCCTCATGAAATATAATTCCATCCCAGCGAAATTTTATGGTCTACCTAAAATCCATAAACCTAACGTTCCCCTCCGTTCCATAGTTTCTTGCATTCATGCACTTTTGCTCTCGCTAAATTCTTGGCTGACATTTTGCAGACATCGCTTAAGGGGGGATTCCGGTTTTCTGATGAAAAAAAAATCAATTTCTTTTTCTGTACGTTATTTTATTACTTAAGGTCTTAAGAATGTGTGTACGAAGTTTTAAGGCCAAATTTGCCAAATTAGCCAAGTTATCAGCAATTAGCCGACGGCGTGCAGGTGCCAAAAATATGCAGCGCGCGGATCGGTTGGGTAGCGCGCTCAACAATTTTTCCGCTCGAGTTTTTCAAGCCAAAAAATCTTGCAGTGTGTGGTTTATTATTCTGTTAAATTCTCTCGTGAACAGTCGTGGATAAGAAACACTCTAGTAAAACTCCTAGAAGTGCTGATGGACAACAAAAAAAAATTTTTCTGAGAATTTACACTCGTGATAGAAAAGCATTTGCTAGTACGTCTGCCGATAAATTGTCGACAACGGAAGACGAGAAAATTATAGTGCTGGGTTTTGGAGACGGGATATGGAAGAGGTGAGGTCCCACTTCCGTTGTATGGGATCACTATACTTATGGAGAAATATATGTGGTTGAACGAACATATGTACTGCCCTGTGGGATCATAGAGTTGGTGCAAATGGCGAAAAACTGAATCCGATAAAACTCAATAAAAGTTACCAATAAAATAGTAATACAGAAATATGATGAATCACGCTCACTAGCCACCCGCGACCATGACACTGCGCGAAGATCCGCGGACACTGGTTGGCATGATTGGGCAAATCCAGGTGATCTGAAATAATAATGTCGAATAGCGGCCCAATTTATACATAGGTGGTTATCGTTTGATGAACCAGGAAATAAAAATATTTATATTTGAGAAAATGGTGACTTGTTAAACTCAAAATATCGATTTTTCTCCAAAAAATTGACAATGTTTTCTCTATAAAAAGAAAAGTACATAACTTATTGCATTGGTTCATCAAACGATAAAGGGATGTTTTCTGAATATCCAGTTAAAATTTGAAGTCAATCGGTTAAATAGTTTTCGAAATATCATGCCAACCGTTCGCGAAAAACCTGTTACGAGAAAAACACTTTCAAACATTCAAGTACAGTTTATAACGCGACATCGAGTACTTACAGTATCTTTCTGCTAATATGCTATGCCAGGGCCATACTTTATTCCTTCCTCCACTTTGTAGAACTTATTTTGAGACTTTTGCTCATTTCTACGCCTAGCTTGAGCTTATTTTGCAGCCTCGAGTGCACGTCTCGACGACGTCAACATACGCAGTTTCTCGCGCACATTTGCAAATATCTTCGTTTCCGTGCCAATAAGGATTCCTATTGTTGTCATAGTTTAAAGGATGGCAGAAAAGCCTTTATTATATATTCCTGCTGCTGCATAAGCCGCAATTTTCATGGGTTTTGAGCCACGGTGAAGATGTTTGGGTGCGAGGCGCCAGACGGTAGAATTGAAGCGTTAGTTGTGTCACCACCCAAACACTGTTCTAGTAACTGTCTCGACGACAAGTCGTTGTTAATCGGCTTGATGCGGCATTTTCGACATTTTTTACAAGTGTTATTGAACACATTCAGAGTTTCCTCGGCTTCAGTTTTTCGCCATTTGCACCAACTCTGTGATCCCACAGGGCAGTACATATGCTGAACCACTTTGTTAGTATATTTCTCCATAAGTACAGCGATCCCATACAACGGAAGAGTGACCTCACTTCTTCCATATCCCGTCTCCAAAACTCAGCACTATAATTTTCTCGTCTTCCGCTGTCGACAATTTATCGGCAGACGTACTACTAGCAAATGCTTTTCCTTCACGAGTGTGAACTCTCAGAAAATTTTCCTTTTTTGTTGTCCATCAGCACGTGTAGGAGTTTTTCTTGAGTGTTTCTTATCCATGACTGTTCACGAGAGAATTTCACAGAATAACAAACCATACACTGCAAGATTTTTGGCTTGAAAAACTCGAGCGGAAAAATTGTTGAGCGCGCGATTCGACCGATCCGCGCGCTGCATATTTTTGGCACCTGCACGCCGTCGGCTAATGTCCTATAACTTGGCTAATTTTGCAAATTTTGCCTTAAAACTTCGTACACACATTCTTAAGACCGTAAATAATAAAATAACGTACAGAAAAAAAATTGATTTTTTTTTCATCAGAAAACCGGAATCCCCCTTAAGAACGATGAAAAATATAATGTCAATGGTACAATCGTTCACTATCTGTAACACGATGGAAAGAAAAATTTTACCACCTAATTTTGTCCCAATTTCACTTGATGTTTCACTATTTAGGTACTAATGTACCGCTTGATTTAGTAATAAGGACTGTCGAGGAGGGGTGGAGGTCGTTGGTCTAACTTGCACTGTTCCTCTCGAGCTTTTCTTAGATTTTGATTAGGTTTGTCTATGCTAATTGTTACTTCACCTTTCAGGACAGATTTTACAAACGGATATTTGGCACTCCTATGGGCTCGCCATTGAGTCCAATAGCTCAGTTGGTCATGGATAGCTATTAGAGAGTTGCATTAAGAAACTGTGTTTTAGCCTCCTTTTTCTTTTCAAATATGTAGATGACATCATTTGTGCTGTTCCTGCTGACAAGGTGCAGGAGGTTTAATAATTTTAATCCTCATCTACAGTGGAGGAAGAAACCAACTATGGGGTTCCGTTTTTAGATACGAAGGTCATACGTTACCCGACTTCTAATGGGGTTATCCTGGAGTGGTACAAGAGACCTACGGCCTCTGGTAGATACATCAATTTATATTCTAGTCATTCCATACCACAAAAAATAAACACATTGTTAGCTATGAGTAGGGTGGTGCGGATCATTGATCTTTGATAGTAATTTGCGTGAGTTGACTGAAAAGTTCATCGATAATGGGTATCCTAAGACATTGGTTCAGAAACTCTATAAACAATTGGTTATGAAAGCATGTAAACACTGTGTTTACATGCTTTCATAACCAATTGTTCAGTCGTCCAGTGACATGTGTCCCTGTGATTTTAAAATGTTTGTATTATGTTGTGTCGATTAAGCGTTTGTCGTTTGTCTGTGATGCTTTGGCGTGTTGCCTCCGATGACGATAATGTCTCCTAGCGAGTTTTTTCTCCGACTCTTCTGGTTCCTGAAGAAGTTTTTAATTAAAACGAAAATTTGAACGAAGATAAAAGGAGTTTCCTTTATAACGCCCTTCTGACCGAATTTCCCACGATATTTTGCACGTTTATATATATATATATATATATATATATACAGTGTGTCCACGAAAGTCCGCACCATATGGAAAAAAATTTTATTGTGTATTTCTCAGAAAATTTTATTCTTTATAAATTTGGCGGCTCGTATGAAACTGAAACTGCAACCGTCAAATATGTAAATTTCGGTGCCATATACCGAGCGATTCAGAATATATGAATTTGTGATAAGAGTAAAGTACCTTTATTTTCATTATTATCGATAAACTTTATTTAGAAATGTTGTTTAGAAGTAAAAATTATATTCAAATATGAAATCAGAGCCACCTACCTTGAAAAAAAATATTTTCAGTTTTTTCCTCAATTATTACTCTTGTGACCAATATTAGTAAATGCCAATGGTACTAAAAGGTTCTTTTTAATCTACTTTTTGGAAATTTCAATATATTTTTTATATTTTTTGTTATTTTGGTATGATAACTAATGTTTATTTAGAACTAGCACAAAATTACTCATTTTCTTGGTGCGAAGTTGATATTTCACCCTGTAGATATTAATATATCATACAATAACTAATTCAGCAGCGTGTCTTAGCTTTTATTCAGTTAATATTAATGACTGTGGATAGGTTTATAATAGTAGTTATCCCTCTACAGCGAGCGATTCTCAACTGGTGAGACGCGCGGTACTACCACTTACGAAATTTTATTTTCACTGATAATATCTTAATAAACATAACTGAAACTTCAAACAATTGTGTCTTGAATTATTTATTTTATGCAAAAATGCACCTTATGTACAGCAGCACAAAACGCACCAATAACCACCTAAGTATAGGTTCTTGTATAGGCAACCCAATGTGAATGTTCTTGCTATTAGAATTTGACTAAAATTAAAATCACACCTACAACCCTAGTCTTTTGTTTTTTTTTATTATTTTACCAGATCTCCACCATATTAATTAAGTACATATCATTAATCATTAAGTATCACCCTTATAAACCAAAATTTATAAGTACACTAAAATAAAGAGACTTGCCATCTGGTTTGAGGGGAAAATGGAAGAGAACAGATCTTTTTTTAAATATTCAACATTTACGTCAAATGGGACTGTTTCTTCCCAAATTGCCGGTGGTGGGCACATGAAAACCCGAACTTTACAACAGAATGCCGAGATCAGTACCATTTTATGACTAATGTGCTGTGTGGTATTTTGAATAATCACATATTTGAGCCTTTTTTTCGTCAAAATTTAAATGGGGAATTATATCCTCAGTTCCTGAACAGAGAGTTGCCACCTTTTTTGGACAATTTGCCTTTAATTCAACGGGCGTCAATTTGGCTCCAGCGTGATGGTGCGCCCATACAGAATATAAACTCTGTTAAGAACTTTTTAAATCATAAATTTGACCATCGCTGGATAGGCAGAAATTCGGAATCAAGATCCTGGCCACCTAGATCCCCCGACTTGACCCCGTTGGATTTCTTTTTGTGGGGTTACTTAAAACATAAAGTATACAAACACCGACCATTTAGAGATATAAATCATTTAGAGGAAACTATAGAACATTGTATCCAGAACAATCCACCGAATTTTGTTAGTAATGCGGCCAAAGATGTTTCTAGAAGGATGTGTTTATGCATAGAACGTCCACGGACACCACACAGAAACATGATGAATAGATATTTAACAATTGTTTCAATGTTAAGTTTTTACTTTATCATACGCAGTATGTAAAGTATTGTAATCGTGCCAAAAAAAATTTTTGAGATTTTAGCGGAAATATGTCTTTTTGGGTCCCCTGAACATTTTTGACCAAGGTAAAAAAAAATGTCTGTGTGTGTGTGTGTGTGTGTGTGTGTGTGTGTGTGTGTGTGTGTGTGTGTGTGTACCCGTTTTTTGTGGCGACGATTCCGGAGAAACTACTAAAGGTATCGGGACGAAACTTTATATTTAGAAGTTTCATGGCCAAACTTAGAGCTGAAAAGCTTTCTGTTAAAAAGGGTCCAAAGGAACTGGAGGTTTAGAGATTTTGTAAATAAGCCGGCATTTCTGGAATTTCGTCGAAATAGTTAAATAATAAATTAAACTAGAGGAAATTCTGAATAATTTATGACTATAACATTTTTTGGTACAATCAATAGTTTAGCTGCATGAGCAAATTCTATTTCATCGAGATCGGTCGTACTGCATTAAAACAAGTAGCCAGGATATGTCAGATTATATGTCAGATGTGATTTTAATGACGGTGTAGATAGTGTCAAACGCTAATGCTTTGACAATACTACTGCCAATACAAGCTGCGTTCGGATATTGCACACCGTTAAGGTGCGTTTTCATTAGTGCTAAGCAGTGGTAGTAGACGCCATTATAGTATTTCTAATAGAATTTGCTAGTGACTCAAGTTTATGTACATGCAAACTAATATGTGTCACCATCACGACATGTGAGAAACACTATAATTTCGTCTGCTACCACCGCCATTACCAACCATTGCCACCAATCGGAACGCAACTTCACACTTTCTACACCCAATAACACGTGTCATTTGGACGGTGTACCCGGTGTCAACGGAGTACAATATCCGAACGCAGCTTTAAACGGCATATCTGTCTAGTTCTACTAGTTATATTTTAATGCATAGCCGATCTCGATCAAATAATATCTCTTGCAGCTAAACTATTAATTTTATATATAGTATGATAAAGTCATGAGTAGAGGTAGCAAGCCGATTCGGGAACCTCCTCCATGACCTTGACCTTGTACCCAAGGTACTCAAGGTCAAGGTCGTGGAGGAGGTTCCCGAATCGGCTTGCTGTTGAAAATGAGTAGTCCTCAAATCAAGGTCGACATGAAAAATGAGGATGTTCCCAAACCGGCTCCTCCTCAATCTTAGCCTGGAGGTCAAAGTATTCAAGGTCATAGAGGAGGCTTCCGAATCAGTTTAACGTTAAAAATGAGTAGTCCTCAAATCAAGGTCAATATTAAAAATGAGGATGTTCCCAAATCGGCTCCTCCTCAATCTGAGCCTTGATCTCAAAATACTCAAGGTCAGAGGAGGCTGCCGAATCGGCTTGATGTTAATAGGAGATCAGCGACTGGTCAAGGTTTATGGTTTGTGGTTTGGAACCCCTTCCATCACAAAGCACTATATATATATATATAACGGCTGGATTACTATTAAACGTTGTGCAAATTTGAAGTCCTCACAAGTGAATCAGTGAAGTTAACGTACGTCAACCAGTCAAATTACGAAAATATTAAGTATGTTTCTTCTTTTCAATAATCTAATATGAAGTTATTAATTGTTTAAATATCGTTAGAAATGCTGTCAACGGTTCCAGACCTGAAACGGGTGATTCAGTTGCAACGACAACAATACGATCTTCGTCGTCAGGATCTAGAAGATAAAATTAAAAATACTGTTCTTCCGAATATATACGTTTATCGGTGGGAGGCTACCTTGGATCTTCAATGGCAACTTCAACCAATTTATTTGGGTATTAAGTTTTGTGAGGAATATCTGAATGATAAAATATCTATTGACATGTTCATAGAAAAAATGCAGAACCATGATTTATTATCCAGCATATGTAAAGAGTTAGATGACCTGCTCAACAAAACATTACTCCTTCGCTTAATCGCTTAGACGTACTTGTGATATAGAGTAAAATAAAGTCATACATCGTATAAACGTTTATTATTTTTTGTATTACCAACTATCTTGTCCACTTCTTACCATCGAAGCCGAGACATTCATTGAAGATCGTCAGTTTATATAGCCAAATAAATATTTTCAATTGTTTTATAGAATTTTTTTTATATAAGGTTATCGTCATTCCCGAGATTGTCATTCCACTTTCATCCTAAGAACGAAACCTTACCTTCCCACTACTACTAGTCGTCATGGGTGTTTCTTATTATATACGGTACGTTTTCTTCGATGATAACGGTAAAAGATTGAAGCTGGATACTCTGGAGTCCTACAAATTCCAAAAGGTTGGGCAGAATGTAATGTACCTCCTGGTGCAACGATAATTAGAATAGTTGGTTTCCATGAAGAAGAAGAAGATGATATAACTGATTATTCTGATTCCGAGTCTGAACTGGATGAAGGTGAAGTAGATGATGAGGAGGAACGTAGCGATGAAACTATTATATAGTATTTTTTTTGATAAAAGATTATCGTTACCCCGAGATTGTCATTCCACTTTCATCCTAAGAAGGAAACCTTACAAATTTAGTGAAATGAAGTTTGTTACACATAAACTCACATTGCCAGTGCAAAATTTTGATGTAAAATGTGATTTGAGAACATTTCAACGGCATAGTGACCTCTTTGGAGGTTTTTGTAAGCGAGCAATTATCGTTGGTGGTTCGGGAACCGGAAAAACAAACATCTTGCTGACACTACTAACGCATCCAAATGGATTACGTTTTCAAAACGTTTACCTCTGCTCCAAATCGTTAAATCAACCTAAGTATGAATATTTACGTTGTTTGATGAAACCAATGCATGAATTCTTTTATTGTGAGTGCTCCGATGTAGATGATATGGTTACACCCTGCACAGTAAAAGAGTATTCTGTTGTCATTTTTGATGATGTTCAATGTACACCGCAAAATGTTATAAAGGAATATTTTTCCTTCGGACGACATAAGAACGTTGATTGTTTTTATTTATGTCAATCTTACGGCGCAATACCAAAGCATTTGTTGAGGGACAATTGCAACCTCATTGTAGCTTTCCGTCAAGATGTTACGAATTTGAAACACATTTTCGACGATCATGTTAGTGCAGATATGACTTTTGATAAATTTCAGGATATTTGTCGTCAATGTTGGACTGATACATATGGTTTCCTAGTAGTTGACCTGGACTGTGCAAAAAACAGTGGTCGGTATCGCAAAGGATTTGACACATATATACAGCTCTAATACAGAAAACGGACAGTTGAAATTAACTTGTAATTCATTCAACATGGATAAGGAACTTGCTAAAAAGTTATTACACGTCCGTGAAGAATTGCGTAATAAGCTTAAATTGTTAAAAGCTGAAATTGCAGCATCCCGGCAAAGTGCCGAGACAGCTTATACACCAATAACTGAACCTTTGAAAGCTATTGCAGATCGGTTACAAACGGTTCAAATCATGCCAAAACTGGAGCAATCATACGGAGAAGATGAGTCATTTACGAATTCTAAAAAAAAAAGGAAAACGTCTAAATATGAATCATATGAAGCAGATGAGACATCCATACCGCATGATAAACCAAAGCAAAAGTTCTCCAAATTTCAATCACTAACTGATACTTCAACCCCAATACAATCGCGACGAAAGAAGACACCTAAATTTCTGAAACTTGAAGAAATTGGATCTCTGTCAACTGCAACTGAAACGGAGGCGCAGCAAACGGATGTGCCCTCTGATAATGACATAGAAGAAGTTGAAGATGATGACAGCTTCGATTTAGGTGAATTGAGTCGTGATGTTTCAGAACGTCTTCAAGAAACCAAGAAAAGGTTATCCGAAAATATGCAACAACCACAGGTACAAGCAGTCTTAGCACAATTTCATCCATTACCTCGCGCTTACATTGAAGAGTATAATACGGATGTTGAGGATATATTCGACAAAAAGTACGGAGTACGAGAAGATAAAGGTGATCTTTACATAGGAAGTAGCAAAGTTGAGTTTGTTGGTCCTAACCTAAGCGTTGCCGGTTTTGAATACAAAGGAACTCCAGGATTATATGAATTAGTATTTAAGAAGAAGCCAGGAAAGTTTACACCTCAAGATCTTCGTGAGTACAGAGATCTATTGAGACGAACAAATGCTGCTAGACTGCAATATAATCCGGAATTACGAATATCTGCCAACAAAGGGTACAAGTACATGAATATTATCAAACCTGCATTAGCAGGTAAAGTGCCGAATGTATGGTGGACCAAATCATGGAAAACTGGTTCGGGATATATTCAGAAACAGTTCAAACCAAATACAAAGGTGCAATTGCAATATTGGGACAATCCGAACGAACTTGTCAATCGGTTGCGTCTTCTACTAGCTTCCGAATCAGCTGGTCACAACGGGCATAATAATGAAATTATTTCAATTATTGAAGAATTAAAAGCGAACATCATGTATTGAGCACACAACATTCATTTATAAAGCTACACACAATCCAGATAGATTCATTCATTCCATTTTTGTTCTATCACATCAATTAACATGACCATTGATCGTTTGGGAAGACACTTGATTCATAAGAAATACATTGCAAAACACAGAGCTTTACGTGTTGAACAAAAAAGTGATTACGTTATTACATTTGTTGGAGATGGCACGTTTTCATCCACAAACAATTTAATAATTAACAACAAGGGTTCCAAGGATCTCTATCGAAATCGTGTTTACCAAGGAACTATAAAACTTGTGAACGTTCCTCCAAGCATGACACTTATCATCAACGGTGCTGTCGTTATAGATCCTATTGGATATAAAATTAATCCTGGTGACTCGTTTTCCCTGAGCTATATTTCAAAACGTACAAGACCTAAAGAATCCTACTTTGTTGAAATATTACTATCCAACGATGAGTTCAGTTAAAAGGGATTTGATCAATGAAATTCACGCTCCTGTACGATGAAATTTTCCAAGACGAAAAGTTATTATTAAAGGACTAAAGGATCTTTTTCAAGCGGACTTGGTCGAAATGATTCCATATTCAACAGAAAACAAAGGATATAAGTATATATTAGTGGTTATTAATACATTTTCAAAATATGCGTGGGCTAAACCGTTAAAGACCAAAACTGGTTACGAAGTTTCAGAACAGATGAACAACATATTTCTCGAAAAGAGACAGAATATACCGAAGAATCTTCAAACCGATATGGGGAAAGAATTCTACAATGCATCATTCCAAAACTTAATGAAACGTTACGGAATAAACCATTACAGCACATACTCCAGTCTGAAAAGTTCAATCGTTGAAAGGTTGAATCGAACGTTGAAGGAAAAAATGTGGAAAGAGTTTTCCATGCAGGGGAATTATCGCTGGTTGAATTTACTACCGGAAATAGTGAAAACCTATAACAATACTGTTCACAGTACAACTGGATTTAAACCAGTTAAAGTGAATCAGAAAAATGCTAAAACCATTCTTAAAAGCACATATAATTCCTTAAAAGTTATGGATCCTAAACATGCAAAGTTCAAGATTGGCGACTACGTTCGCATCAGTAAACATCGACAGGCCTTCACCAAAAACTATACACCAAACTGATCTAATGAAATTTTCACCATCTCTAGAATTCAAAATACATTACCGAGAACTTACCTATTAAAAGATTCACTAGGAGAAGATATATTAGGAGGTTTTTATGAATACGAATTGCAGAAGGTTCAACATCCGAACGTCTTTTTGGTTGAAAAGATTATTAAACGAAAAGGAAACAAAGTCCTCGTCAAATGGATGGGTCTCAGCGATGCACATAATTCCTGGATAGCGAAAAGCAATGTATTATAAACGTTGATTGTTTTTTTTTTGGTAAAATTAATAAAACACTTTTTTCATTCAGAACGTTTTTTATTTGCCAGTTATTTATACAGCTGTATAAGAGATTAGTTATTTTCATAGAACATAGTTACTAATTCATCTAACACTAAATTGGCCTCAGGGTTTAGAATTTTATAGTGTCCCCATGCCAATGTATTGCAATTGTTATTTAGAAGGTATCGTTTATCATCTTTCGCTGATAAAGCAATTTTGTTCTTCAATTCAGTATACATTGTATGCAAGTATGATCGGAATACATACATTTTCTTAAGTATCTGCCCCCCCTCATTCACAATCCGCTTAAGTGTTTGTCGATAACATACTTTTTCACTCCTTTAGCTTTTTTAACATCCTCTGCAACATTCACATCACTTCCTGCAACTTGTATGCAATAAGCTTTGGCACCTGTACCGTAAAATGACTCAATTATTCGTCCACCATACTCATCTTTCATTTTACCTATAATAGACTTGTTTCGTGGAATCTGATGGATATTAGACATAGGATAATTAGAGGTATCAAATTTATCAATATTCTCTTTAATATCATTATAAACATTATCAGCTTTAATAGATACAATTAAAGAATCTGTATCCGTATATAAGAGACATACGCGATCTCCATACTTCGTTTTAAGGAAATCATAATAAAAATCATACATGATACTTTTGGAAATTTCCAATACACTGAAACCTACATATAATGGTTTCTTGTAATGAACTTCTACAATTTTCATTTCAACCGCAACCAAACTTTCACTAAAAATTTTTGCCGACTTAAAATTCGGTTTCGCAATAAAAACCTCTGCTCCAATTTTTCTATGTCGTGACTCGAAATGCGTTAATAACTTTATGTCTACCCGATTCTCCACATTCTCCATAGTCTTGCCGAAAATGCTGTTGTTCATTAATTTGTAAAATTTTTTGATAAACTCATTGACACCCTCATTTCTTTTACTCGTGTTAAAATCTATGTAAGGTTTTAACCAATTATTTTGTTTGAATTCAAGAATTCGATAAATTTTCCCAAGTTCAAGCCCATGCTCTATACATTGAATTAAATTTGAATAATGAATTATATACTTTGTTTTTGAAGACAAAGTGTTTAATAGTTTACGATTTTTGGATCCTAAAGGTGTTGTGCTTTCCGCACAGAATGCGAAATCATTATGATCGTCATGTAAATTAGCGGGATAATCCAAGTCTACTTCCAACACATAACCAACATTAGGATCACCATGCAGGTTTGCAACGTTTACAGTATCGATTTCTTCTTTCGTGAACCATCGAAATGATCCTAAAGGAAGATTTTGACACATTGCATGCCCATATAAATTTGTAGCATCTAAATAGAGAATGTATGATGTTTCCTTTGCGTTATCATAATTGGTAAGAAATGGATTATTTGCTATTTCTTTTCGTTTTGTACACATACTAACACCTCCTCGAATACCATTTTGAAAAAATAATAACATGTCAATATCTGTTAATAGATCCAATTTAACACCGGTCATACGCAACATTGCATCCCAACTCAAACCTGGGGCGGTAAAATACTGTGCCGGATCAAGTTTATAATCTTGAATACATATATCTCGGAAATTTTCAAAAACATCAGCTAAAAGCAGCACATCCGATGTTAAATATATATCTGCGTAATCACCAAGTGTCTTACATTCAAATATGCGCCAGACACGGTGGGCACGTTCATAATTTTTCACATCTACGCTTTTATCCGACAATATATCAAAAAATTCATCAGGAGTAGGCAGTTGCGGATAATCTAATTTTTGAAATGAATCTACAAAAGAATATGGAAAAATTCCTTTCTGCCGAAGTAACATGAATTTGGTATCATCTTTTATATGTCTTCTTAATTCTCTACAGCTGTCATTTACTAAGTACGATGCTAATTTCTCTAACGATGACGCCATAAACTTAAAGGTGTCTAAAAATCTAAGTTTTACAAATAATTTTTTAAATTTCCCTCTAGCGTCAATCATATGTCCAACACCTATTCGTTTTGTAAATGAAATATATTTTTCTTTATTTTGAGCAATAACATCTATTCGTTCTTGTTTTAACGCCATTGTTTTTACAAACAGATGGCTGTCATAATTACTTAGATTATGAAAGAAAACTGGTACAAATTTTGGAATTTTGTAATGAATGTTGCAGAGGGAATGAGCAACACCTCTGAAAGCTCCTGTTAGGTGATCATGGTCGCATACTTTATCATTAACATCCACAAATTTATCACAAATATGACATGTGGTTGTCTCACCGAATAAACGATTTTCCTCATCAGTTAATTTGTTCATTGGTTTTACTATACCCAAATGTTCTTTATAGATTCTCTGCACATCGTTTTCTAATTGATTCATAAATTCTGTAGCGGCATGCTCCCCTCTATATTTTACAAATTTGGATAAAGAATCATCATACGAACATTTAATATAATATGCAAAAGCGTAAGGTTCGTGCTCATAACATTTGGTTGTAAATGAAACTGACTCATCTAATTCTCTATCATCATTATGGGTAGGTTTCAACAATGCTTCAAAATCAGCATAGATAACAAACGGTACCTTCAATTGTTTTTCATAATTTTCAAATTGTAAAATATTTTCCCTAACTCTTTCCCCATACTTATTTATTCTTAGCGATTCGGTGGGTAAGACCGCCTTAACACGTTTACAATCTTCCCGCATGTGGCGTTCCAATTTACTTTCTTCTGAAAAATATACCAAACATCCCTCACAAATATATTTTTCATGACCATTTCGCGATAACTGACTAGATACAAGTCGTGACAAATTTTTAATCCAACAATAATGATTATTACCACTATCATCACTTGTGATTAACAAATTTACATGCGCGTTTTGTCGTCTTTCTGTATAATGCAATGGTCCTACTACATTATTCGTAACGATACCATTCTCAAATTTTGCTTGTAAACCATAAACATTTACAGATATGTTATTATTCTGCTCAAATGTTGGTATATCATGCAAACTAACTGGGAATTGCAAACCTGTTAAATTCAATAATGTACGAGGTTTCGGATAGGACGACGTTCTTTGTGGTAGTCCTGTTGGATCGCACAGCGCTGATGTTATAGCCCAACAGAAGCATTCTTGATCATCATTTTGCACGTTGATTACTGCTTCTTTCCGTTTGATGTCCGGTGGTAGATCGATATAACTTGACGCCTTCAAGGGGTTGTATTTATTGATATTCACCTCCAGATATAAAATTTGAACTAAAGTCCATCCTACAAGAAAACATTATCCATTATTCATTGTTGCACTACTCACAATAACATTTATCATACCTGAGTCACGCTCCTGAAATTCAGACATTTTTGCAGATATTTCATCCATAAATAGTCCATATACTGCATATAAATCAACACCTCTAGTAATTACAGCATTTTTCGTATTGAAAGATTTAATTTCAGCATCTTCTTTCGTTGCTAGGTAGTGCAAAGTAAAACACTCCACATTAACCTTCACACAGTTGTGAAGATAACGCATGTTCTCAATTAAATTGATTACTTTTTCACGAATGTCATTTTTAAAATCATCCAGATCTATGTAGTGTCTTGACTCTGCTACTCTATAGCTTACAATTCTATTCCCAAACGCTCCTGCTATTCTTTCCACACCATCATCGGTTAATACCAAAGCATTTGCTTTATGCGCATTACTACGGAGGTGTGCGGAGTACGATGTTTGATTTACGTAAAGGTCGCAGAATTCACATTTTCTAACATTGGCGAAGTCTTGCTGATTATTTAATTTTATACGCTTTCCAAGACATGCTGTTCTCTGATGACGTTTAAGATTATCTGCACGACTGAAACTTTTACCGCACTGCTCACACTCAGGCATTTTAACTGTTTAAGACGATAGAGGAGATCAAACTGAGCTTTCATTCTGCATACGGTGTATTTAAAGGTTCCCTCTTCACAGCGTCCACATCTTAAAAACTAGTTTCATTGTCAAGAGGTAGACCTTGAAACTCACCACAGCGTGAGGAGGTTATTACCTGGGACTAGACTGCAACCTGGTAAACTGGTTTCCAGCGTGACTTGCTTGAACCCACACATATTTAAGCCGCTATGCAAATGATTCCACAGTAATAGCAGTTATCGCAACTGTAGCAGGTATGATGAGACACTCATGGTGTGACTCATCGACGCTACCTGAAGGTAAAAAACAAAACCTGCAGGCTGACATGTGTGCCCGCACTATAAGTCATCCTGATGTTGACGAGGAAGATATTACTCGCGTAAGTATGATTACTTTTTACGTTCCCAACATTATATTAATACAATTATCTGCAGTCATTCGTTGGAAGTTTTTGGTGGTACTTGCTGTGCTGTCCAATACTCCCGGACCAAAAATTGCATGACGTCCTTACAGATCCAAGTGGTGGGGTTGGATTATTAAATACATAACGATTGCAGTTTTTACCTCAGTCTGAAATTCCTTCTACAAGAGCAACCAACAATAATCCGCAATGTGGGCAAGTTATGCCCTTGACTACAATTCACAGCGGAAAGCTACAACTTTAAAAGAAGCCGTGGATCTGCAACGGGAGGAGTACTCAATTTTACAACGTGAAGCTGAATTATCGTTAAACGATTTTCGGTGCGACTTTGAGTTTGAATATTTATCAAAACGTCGGAAGGAATTTGAAGCAGGTGAATACATGTGAAGACTACTTAGAAGATCGTGTCAATATTGACCAATTAATAAACCGTCTTAAAGAATTAACGATTTTAAATATACGAGATGATTTGTATACACTTTTACCGAAACACTTACAACAAATGTGTAATGATAATGCTCAATAAATAAAAGCAGTCTTAACAACAATCTTTTTGTTTTATTTATTTATTTTAAATATGTTACGATTATCTCTTCAATATCCCCACCAAGAATCGTTTTGGGTGGGGTCTTGCAGAATATATAATCCGGAGTATTTTATTTCTACCAAGCTTCTGTGAGAGTGGCTTACAACGACCAACCCTAAACATGTATCATGAAAACCGCTGAAGAATTGCATGATTGTGTTGATAAGTTGCTACTGGTTCAATTGAAACATCTAATTGTCGGTGTCAGATACTCTGTTGAATATGTCTACAAGTTGAAAGCATCTCGCAGACTTGTGTGCTACTTATGCGGCCGTGTTAAACTGTTTGTGCCCAGGAGATTAGTAAGAAAGATCTCAAATGATCAAATCCGGTATGTCAACAAGACTGGAACACAGTTACAACTGATTTTTAATGGTGAGAAACATCCTCAACCGATTGAATTTCGAAAAGTCTGGCGGTAGCTGACACATTTATTGTAAGGATATTATGATAATAAAAACTTAATCTTTATAGTACTTTCATTATTCCACCGTAAATCTTTTAAGTGTTCATGAAGTAATTGGAGAACTGGGGTATACAAAATGTTGAAAATTGTGAACAACAATCATATGTCAGTTATATAAGAAATTAGTAATAATGGGAAAATTAGAAAAATGTGTCTGAAGCTCACTGAGCAAAAGATCTTGGAGGCATGTTTTATCATTTATATAGGGGATATCGTGAAGAATGTGACAGTCTCTGTAAACCCATTGTGTGACATCTGTAGTATTAAATGTACTGTTTGGAGGCAAAACGGATTATTCATCGTCGGAGAGGCAAAAGAGTAGGTCAAGGATTGATCAATAAGTTAATTAATAAACTTCCATTCGAACTGCACATACCAGGTTATAATTTTTGCGGACCAGGAACGAAGCTTCAAGCAAGATTAGAGAAAGGTCATACAGGTGTAAATAGGTTAGACGAAGCTTGTAAGGAGCACGATATCGCATACTCTCAAAGTTATAATTTAAGCCATCGACACAAAGCCGACCATCAATTGTATGAGAGAGCAGTTGAACGGATAAGAAGTAAAGACGCAAGATTTGGAGAAAAGATAGCGGCGTCCACCGTTGCAGCAATAATGAAAGGAAAAACAAAATTGGGAATGGGAACTTCAAAGAGGAGAAAAGGGTTAAAAAAGAGAAAAATTAGAGGAGGTGCGTTAAGTTTCACGCAAGCAATGAAGGTAGCTAGAAACGCTATATCCCGCGGTGGTAAAAACAGAAGTTTGTTATCAAATGTAAACATCGCATATGCAAAACTAAGGAAGAAGAACATTGCTCCCCCGCGACGACGAATAATACCCATTCCAAAAACTGGAGGGTTTTTACCCTTAATACCACTATTCGCAGCTTTGGGAGCGTTAGGTTCATTGGGTGGTGGAGCAGCAGCAATAGCAAAGACTGTTAATCAAGCGAAAGTGGCTCGAGAACAGATGGAAGAGGCTAAAAGACACAATCGCGCTCTGGAAGCACAAAAAATTGCGGGTAGCGGTTATTATTTGAAACCGTACAAGGCGGGATGCGGCTTATATATATCATCTAATTCAAAAAACTGATTAGCTCCCTTCCTCATCAACCGTTGACCAACGTTCAGTTAATGAAATATGTTAAAAAGTTAAAAATACCAAATTTTAGAGGTATTTTTATGAAGGATAAGTTACCGAAACGCATACGTAATGTTGAAAGCGGTATAATTAATTTGGATGACGATGATGGCGAAGGAACACATTGGACGAGTTACGTGAAAGACGGTAATCAAATCTCATATTTCGATAGTTTCGGTGATTTACAACCTCCCATAGCAGTTCAACATTATCTATTGTCGCGAGGTGGAGATAGAATTCATTATAACTACGATCGCTATCAAAAAACTAACACAAACAATTGCGGTCATTTATGTTTACAGTTTTTGATAAATCAATATGAGAAGTTGTAAATGTTGTAGTAGAAGGTTTGTTGGTGACTTGTAAACATGGGGTCACATTCTTATACGTTCACATTAACTGGTCCAAATTCAGAATTAGGATGCAACTTTTATCCAGCAATAAATTTGAAAGAAGATGTAGATTATGAGTTAGCACTTTTGAATTTTGACGCATATAATTCAATTGCGAACGTGACCGAAGACAATAATTTACTGTATTATGGCGATAAGAAAGACAGAATCGAAATTCCCACAGGCGCGTATGATGTAGATGACCTGGCGGATCACATCACAAGTGAACTGAAGAATAAATCAGTGAAGATGCAAATTCGCGGAAATCCTAATACTCAAACGGTTAGCATTAAATGTACCGAGGATATCCACTTTGACGAAGATCGATCGATCGGTACATTGTTGGGATTTACACGAAGGAAACTTGTAAAGGATGTGAATTACATCAGCGAACATAGAGTAAATATTAACCCCGTAAACGCTCTACAGATTTATTGTAATTTGGTCAGCGGGTCTTACAACAACGGACAACAGGTTCACGTGTTGCATCATTTTTTCCCGAACGTTCCAGCCGGATTTAAAATAATAGAAAGTCCACAACCACCGATTTATTTACCAGTACTGATCAAAGATATCACAAGTGTATTCGTAAAGGTGTTAGATCAGCACGGAAAGGTTGTAAAGTTTGGTGAAAGAGAAGAAATTACAGTTCGTATACATCTGCAGGAAGTTAAATGATAAAATGAAGATTGGTTTACAAAAGCGACGGAGGCACAGGAAGGATGTCAAAATACCGCATATAATCAATTGTAAATCTGATAACAAATATAAATGTCAAGCTGTAGCAAATACAAGGGACAGTAGTTGCAGAGCTGTGAAGACATTAACAGTCGCCAATAAGAAATTTCTCCAGTCATTAGGGTATAGAATACGCTAAGTAATGGACATCTTAAGTGTTACGGATAAAATTAGAACGGATAATTCCATAGTTAGTTATGAATACCATTCACATCAACCGTTTGGATCCCAGAGTTTTCATAACTCCGATGAAGTACGAATTACCATTCCAGAAGTTGATAATTTTACAGTTCCCGGAGAAAGTTATTTATACGTAGAAGGACGGATAAATTTGATGAATGATGATGGAACCGCGCAAAAAGCAACCAAAAAAGCAGACGAAACCATTGAAGGCGTTCCTCAGGCAACTAAATTCATATGCAATCCCATCGCTTTTCTCTTTAGCGACATTCGATACCTTTTAAATGGAGTGCAAGTAGATTCTGTACGGTATGTTGGGCTTTCTTCCATAATGAAAGGATACTTTTCATATACTCCAAATGATATGGTGAGATTGAAAAATGCTGGTTGGAATGTTGATGATGACCATACTAGCGACATTGTGGACAGCATGGGAAATTTTAGCGTTTGCGTACCGTTAAAATCCTTGTTGGGTTTTGCAGAAGATTATAGAAAGGTCATACTCAATGCAAGGCAGGAACTAATATTAATCAGAGGAAACGACGATATTGATGCGGTAGTTGAAAAGGTTGTACCCAACGTGAATAAGGATGAGAAGGTGCACATAACAATAGAAAGAGTAGTCTGGCGAGTTCCACACGTCAATGTAGGTTTAAGAGAGGAAATATCGTTAGGGAAAATAATGGGCAGAAATACCGTAATTCAATTACCATTCAGAAGCTGGGAAATGCTTGAATATCCCTCTCTTCCAGAAACAACCAAACATTCATGGTCAGTTAAAACTGCTACACAAACCGAGACTCCCAGATTCATCATCATTGGTTTTCAAACCGATCGAAAAGGGAAAATGAAAAAAAAACATGAGCAAATTTGATAACATAAACTTAACAAATTTAACCGTATTTTTAAATGGAGAACGATTCCCATATGATAACTTAAATATCGATTTTAAAAATAATCGTTATGCAGTATTATATGAAATGTATGTTCGTTTTCAAGAGAGGTATTACGGGGTAGATGATAGCGAACCTGTGTTTAAACCTTCTATGTTTAAAGAGAACGCACCATTAGTAGGGATCGATTGCTCACATCAAAAGGATGCCGTTCATAAGGGAGGTGTGGAAATAAGAATTGAATTTACCACGAGCGAAAATGTTCCAAAAGATACAGCAGCGTATTGTCTAATTCTGCACCATCGCGCATTCCAATATAATACCGTTCAGAAGCTTGTGAGTCAAGCGGTCTAACGTGCCTGCACATATAATTAAAGAACAATCATAAAATTACTTAGTTAGGATCATAAGTTGTTGCGATGAAGTACGTAATCGTTGACATGCAAGGGTTTCGGATTAGTGGAATCTTCATACCAAAGGAATTAGCAGTTGTAAGTCATGACTGGAAGACGAGCCATTTTGTATTCGAACCCCCCGTACCATTAAAGTTACTATCTTGGAGGGACCAACGGTCTGCGGAATGGTTGACGGAATTTCATCATTGTATCAACTGGACTGCAGGATATATTCCATCCAGTAAAATACATAATTGGCGAACTATCCAAGAATTATGAAAAAATTTACGTGCGGGGTGAAGAGAAATCCAAGTACATACAGCAATTGGTTTCAAATAAAGCGATCGTTGAAACGTTGGATAATTCAAATAGTTGTCGAATTGAGAGACAAGTTCCAATGTGTTCATTTCATGAAAAGAATGTATGCGTTTGTGCAGTCAATAATGTTTATTCACTAAAAATATATTGTGATGCAATTGTACATGATAAAGAAGAGTTTTGTTAAATATTTTTTTTTTATAATAAAAAGCATGAAGGTGAGTTTGAGTTTCATTAATACCCTTCCTTTTCTCACCCCCCTCCTGAATTCATAATGGTTGGTAACGTATTAAATGCGGATTGCGAATTGAAGGAAATCACTAATAGTAGAAAGTCTGCGGGATAAGGAACGTGCGAAGATGTCAGTGATGAAAATGGTTTTAAGTCTTCTGCTGAAATTTGGAATTGTGAAGTATGTGGTGAATAAAAGTGCGGAAGTGTTGAATTCCTATGAAAGTCACGGATCTTTCATACCTCTATCAAAAGAAGATTTTAATTACATTCCATTGCCATTTATAAGAAGTAGGGTGTATTGTTATGAATTGGTACAAATATGGGAGAAGCTACCAAACCGATATCAGAAGGATGAAAGTTTGCGAAGAAAACTTCCATATTACGATGAGAATTATCGAAGTGATCATTGCGTTGGAATTGACACTCCTAATTGAAAATGTTTAAATATTGAAGTTGTAATGAGATACTGCAATAAATTGAATGGACAACCGTTCAGTAATGAGTGTAGTGTTAGAAATTTGTTATACAATGTAACGGAACTGCAATAAAGAAAAAGTTGAAAATGTAAAAAAAATCGTTTCAATTAAAATTACACAGTAAATCGAGCTGGGTTGGGTCAGGGGTTGGGTTGAAAAAATTCTGCTGTGAGGTTAAAAGTCGGTCGGTGATCAATAGCAATGGAAAAGTTAGTGGGGCAGTAAAATGCAGGTGCGGAACGGCGGCGGGGCGATCACTGGGGGGGTCCGGGGGGCGAAGCCCCCCGGCCTGAAAATAAAAATTGTGTTTTATAAAAATGAACATTACCCCAACATTGCCATTGCACTTTCATTCAATGAATGAAACCTGATTAATTTAATGACATGAAGTTTGTTATCGCTAAATCAACCTAAGTATGAATATTTACGATGTTTGATGAATCCAATAACTGATATCTATAATTGTAGAATGAAGGTATCAATTTATTGAACATAGTGTCAATCTAATAAAAATCTTTGCATGGATCAGTTGAGATATATTTGACGATTCAATAAATTACACATTATCTTTCCACTATGACTTTATTATCAATGCTTCATTAATACATGAACTTACAACTACATTACATTACATTACATTACAGCTACAATGCGTTATTGTTCTTGTTTAAGGTAAGAACATTTGACGTATTTCACAATCAAACTTGATCTTCTCAAATCCAAGAGTCATGAATTCCTTCATGGTACAAAATTGTTCAGAAAGTTCACCATTCATTGTTACCAATACATTGGTCAGTATATCGCCATCCATGCAAGCGATTCTACTCAAAATCTGATTATAATAACTGCCCATGTTTAGAGCTTTTAAGTATGCCAAACGAGTACGAATTATTTCCTTATGTTGCCACATTTCCTTCAGTCCATCCAATGATAAATACAACCATTCTTCCCCATGATGAATTTTCAGCACTTTTATATAGTGCTCTATCCATTCGCAGGTAATTCTAAAACCCATATTTTGCATTGAAGGACACACTTCTTGAGTTTGCATATTCATTAAATATTGTGTAATTATTTGTTCATGTTTCACAAATTCGTTCCACTGTTCTGCCGTAAAGGTTACGTTTTGTCGCCCCCTTCCAAATATCCGAACTGCTGGATCTAAAGCTGATTCCATTTTAAAACCTACAGCTAAAAATTTTGTGTTACTCTTGTTCAAAGAGTACACATGTTGGCAAAGAAACGGTTTTGGGATTGTTCGATTTAGCTCGTTGAGGTCATATACGGTCACTTCTTGCATCATGTTTTGCACACCGGATCCATCAGTACTAGGTGTTGGTTGCACTTTCACATCATTCACGTTGGCCATGCTAAGATCTAATGGGTTAAGTGTTGCGAACTCTACTTGTTCCTTTTGCGATCCATTAAACATTGATAATAAATTCGTTGGTTGTGCATGACTATTACGTTTTCTCCTTATCTTCTTTGGAGCATCAAGTACGCCACCACCCGGTCCTACAGCTTGTATTGGCGTTGTTGACACTAAAATATTCGTTTCTATTGATATTACGTTTCTTCAAGCTTACAAACCTTACTTTTCCACTGCTTCACTATTTCACTGCTTCGCTGCTGCTGTTATACTGTGTACGCCACAACTCCCACAATACCTTTTATACGCGAACAATGTCATCAATCAGTATTCAATTTGAGAACATCCTCATTTAACATTGACCTTGTTTTGAAGTCTACTCACTTTTAACATCAAGCCGATTCGGAACCCTCCTCTGAGATCAAGGCTCAGATTGAGGAGGAACCGATTTGGGAACATCCTCATTTTTAATATTGACCTTGATTTGAGGACTACTCATTTTTAACGTTAAACTGATCGGAAACCTACTCTATGACCTTGAATACTTTGACCTCAAGGCTAAGATTGAGGAGGAGCCGGTTTGGGAACATCCTCATTTTTCATGTTGACCTTGATTTGAGGACTACTCATTTTCAACAGCAAGCCGATTCGGGAACCTCCTCCATGACCTTGACCTTGAGTACCTTGGGTACAAGGTCAAGGTCATGGAGGAGGTTCCCGAATCGGCTTGCTACCTCTACTGTCATGTGCCTGGCCACATCAGATTTTTTTTTTTAGTTTGTATGTATTTTTGTAATTGTTAGTAGTAGAAATAACATAAGTTCATAGATAATAAATTGGCATTATTAACATATTCATAATTAACAGATTGGACGACTTACCTATAAGGAAGGACAATCCTAATTATCCGAGCTAACATTCCGAACATTTTACACCCTGTAGTATATAATGCCGCTGTGCGTTGACTCACAATTTTAAAGAAAGAAACAACATTTTTCTCTATTACACTTCGATATATCACCTCTCGGGCCATGGATTCGTCATTATATTGTCGCGTGCTCAATGTAAATAGATCGTATAGGGTTGGGAACCTAGGGTGGGTTGTAAAATGTTCGGAATGTTAGCTCGGATAATTAGGATTGTCCTTCCTTATAGGTAAGTCGTCTAATCTGTTAATTATCCTTCGCTAACATTCCTCACATTTTACACCCTGTAGATGTTTAAAGAAAAACTACGATCTATGAACGTTCAGGCTAAAACAAAGTTTATAACCACAATTATTTACTTGATATTCTAGTAGGTTAGAATTCAAAGCAAATATTTTTTTACACAATAGTATCATCCTGATACGTAGCTAGTAGCATACTATCAAGAAGCGTCTATGAATTATTTAAAGTATTTTCAATAGACAAGTCTGCCTTCCAAAACTAGTTGAATCGGTGGGTAGAGACATTAGAGACGTCTTATAAAATGCGTATCAATTAAAGTTAATTGAATTGAGATAATTATTTAGTCAATATAGAACCTCTGCTACAGCAATACTGTGGTACAGAATGTACACTAGATGCGGATTTGCATTTTTCCCAAATGAGCATACTAATAATAACTTTTCTGCCTAAGCTATTATTCCAATACGATATACTAAGCTGCGAGTTTTTCCTGAGCGGTTTTATTTAACCTGGTCTTCGGATATACCTAGATAAAATATTGCTAACATAATTATGTAAGTAGAGAATAGAATACTTTTGATTTTATTTGTGCCATCGTGGCTAATATACGAGTCTCAGATAATGCTAATGAGCATTAATAATTTTTAGGTAATTTGCTCTAAAAAACGAATCTAATGTGGATATTGTTCGTCTAATATATAATTTTGCTGGTGATCGACATCCAGCAGAGCCATTATTTGGTGAGGGTTGAATGAAACATATACACTTCAGAAAACTTTTGAAAAAAGTATTCATTTCATGAAAAATTAATAGTCTGTATTAAAGCTGATTTGTATGCGTATATTGAGCTATTTAAACTTCTATTCACTAGAGATTCTATAAAATTAATGACGCATTTTAATTAGTACTTTAAGCGGTCCACTATATTATCAGTATAAGATCCATCGCATCATACTGATTTAATATCCTTTGGAATATTGAAAACCAAAATGTACCTAAGCCGAAAGTATAGACATTAACAATTAGCTTAAATTATACATTTGTTTGTTCGTTTATAGGTATTATGGCCAGTATGGAAATGCTACTTTGCCAAATTCTGTATGAGAGCATCTTATAGGTACTGTCTGTTTTAGAGTCTGGGTCTTTCTAAATCACGTAGGTGCATTTCTGTTTACCTTGCTATAACAGGATCCTTAGATTGACATCGAACAAATTAAGGAGTAGGTACCTCTTCTTCTTACATCTTTAGCTTCATGAATACTCAAGCAATTTTCAATAGTAGGATGAATGACCATTATGAATCAGCTATTGACTTTCCCTTTAATTTTATTTTGTTAGAAGCAAGTACTTGGATATTCCTTGTATACCTATTTGTACTAAATACTGTTCATTTTGTTAATGCAAACTATCGCATATATTGTCAATTCTTAGAAAAAATGGTAAATAAGAAAATCTTACTTTCCACAGAAGATTTTAGACCGTACAAGCTATTGTACTTACTATGATAATCCTTTTTAGTTGTATCCTAACTCCTCAAAGTCGTTCTTGTGTTTTTACAGCGAACCTTCAGGCCATTGGTAACCCATCTGTAAACTTCTGATTTCCAATTTGAACACACCTTGGTTTACAACTATACAGTTAAAAGTTTTCGGTAATAATGGAACTGTCCCGTATTTGTACAAATTGGTGGTTTGATTTTGATTTTGATAAAACGTCAATCTTTTACGAAGATCAGCATTTTGGAGGAATCTATTAACCGCATGTGGATTTATTGGCGGTCACTATGCCTGAATTAACTGTGAATACCGATGGGCTTTAATAAAATTGTAAAGTCTACGATCATAGACATAAATTATGATAAGAACCAAGAAACATGTCTTCCAATTCAACAACTGACCGACCTGAATGCTAGATTTAATAGATTTGTGAACATTATATTCTAAGCAGTATTTTGCGGGTTTTCAACTTCGAAATTATTTTATTATTATTATTATTTGACATGTATCATGGAAAATGAACATTGATCGGTGACGTACTTTAGCTGAAAATACGTTAAATATTGAGGAGTATTTTGAGGTTCAATATAGTTTTCCATTTAATTTTGG
The DNA here is from genome assembly GCA_963966075.1 of Aphodius sticticus. NCBI lineage: Eukaryota > Metazoa > Arthropoda > Insecta > Coleoptera > Scarabaeidae > Aphodius > Aphodius sticticus. The sequence goes on along the minus strand of OZ014508.1, from coordinate 41,330,519 downwards.
CACAGACAAAATTTATTGTCATGCAAGTATGTACCTAGTACGCATTTTTTATGAAAAAAAAATTCTTTTTTGATGTATATGCTAAGAAAGAGTATTTGGCAACCCTGAGCCAATTTTAAAATAACTTTGTTAATTTGCTGCAGATTTGTAACATTGTAAGTTAACAATGTCTTCGCAAATCTCTCCCCTCTCTCGCTCTCTATCTCTCTCTTTCCCTACATTTTACCATACGTTTTTACAATAAAATAAGTATCCTATATATTTGGTTTTAAAAACTTTGATGGAGTGATATTAAAAATATCGGCAAAATTCTTGTCCGAGTTGGCCTTTGGTCCGTCCTCCTCGATCGCAGAGATAAATGTGTTAATTGGTTGGTTACACCATTAAAGCGGATGCAATTTGATTTTTGCTGTTTTTTTATTTCTTCGTTAACAAAGTAGCGGTGTGTCTGCTTAAATAATATAAAGACAATAACTGAAATCTATAATATATGATGTGTGCCATTCAACAGAACGCTCTGTATGGTATAAGCATGTGAAGGTTGAATCATATATTCAGTCAGTCATTCCAGAGAATGCTCCGTATTGCCTAACATTTAACAATAAGGAATCATAAGATTTAGTGAGTTATTCAACTAAATGTTCTGTATTACATGATCATGGAACCATAAGGAATCATAAAGATTCAGTGAGCCATTCGGCAGAATGCTCTGTATTGCATAAACATGTGACAATAAGGAATCATAAAGATTCAGTGAGCCATTCGACAGAATGCTCTGTATTGCATAAACATGTGACAATAAGGAATCTAAAGATTCAGTGAGCCATTCGACAGAATGCTCTGTATTGCATAAACATGTAACAATAAGGAATCATAAAGATTCAGTGAGCCATTCGACGGAATGCTCTGTATTGCATAAACATGTAACAAGGAATCATAAAGATTCAGTGAGCCATTCGACAAAATGCTCTGTATTGCATAAACATGTAACAATAAGGAATCATAAAGATTCAGTGAGCCATTCGACAGAATGCTCTGTATTGCATAAACATGTAACAATAAGGAATCATAAAGATTCAGTGAGCCATTCGACAGAATGCTCTGTATTGCATAAAGATGTAACAATAAACAATCATAAGGATTCAGTGAGCCATTCAACAGAATGCCCTGTATTGCATAATTATCTGTAGTCGAATCACTATTATAAGAGCTCCGAGAGAGATAGATTATAATATCCTAGCACTATGTATAGCTTGTTCTTCGCAAAATCATTTAAATTAATTTAATTCAAGACAGGTGATCGATTTTGAAAACTTGTTTTATTGTCGGACTATTATCGTGAACCATCAAAACATAAAATTCAGGGGGCCACCATGATCCAGGGTATTTATCACAAAAATAGATATACTATATTTCTAGCGGTCTAATAAATAATAGCGATTCGACCATAACAATAACCATACCTGATTATTTAGTTAGCCATCCACCCTGATGGCGATAGCAACATACCAACAATATCGGACTAGATATTACTGTTGTTAGTAATGCAAATAAAAATATAGTTGGCCAGATTTGGTTCATCGACTATCACATGAAACTGTTGTATGTTACATTCTGCCCAGGTGCAAATGCGACTTAAAAACCTCAATTGAATCTTGAGATTTTTAAGACTATTCAACAAAACACGTTGTTTTACATTGAATAACATCTAACCAGTTAAGTTGATCCCAAAGATTTATTAGAATACGTAATGCTTTAAAAAACATTGCAGGTTAGGTCACGTTCGCTTCAACATACCGTATGCAAAAGAAAACGTATGGTTTTTGCGCCGTTGTGATCGTAAGATATGCACTGTTTAATTTAATAATATCTTCTTCAGTAAAATTCATCCTTAATAAGTAATTATTAATTAAGATTCATTCCAAGTTTTAAATTTCATGTTCCGAAAACGGTGTCCGTATTCCAACAGAATAAGCAAATATATTTTCTAAAACTAACCTGATTCACTCTACGGTGTGAACACTTTATAAACAGTCCATTTCGATTTTCTCCCATTTTCCGAACCTGCTTTGTTCGGACGTGTTCTGATAAGTCACTGTTAATCCTTTTTGCATTGTACAAACGTTATTACTTCTAATTAAGGTAATTTACGGCAATCCTTGTTGCACGCGATGTGGAGTCTACGACACAAGACAAATATAATGACGAATCCATGGCCCGAGAGGTGATATATCGAAGTGTAAAAGAGAAAAAAGTTGTTTCTTTCTTTAAAATTGTGAGTCAACGCACAGCGGCTTTATATACTACAGGGTGTAAAATGTGAGGAATGTTAGCGAAGGATAATAGTTATTAACTTAATAACGGGTAAGTCAGTCATAATTAATTCAAGAAACAATAGATGTTTGATGCTTTAGTTATTTTTATTAAAATATTATCAGTAAAAATAAAATTTCTTAAGTGGTAGTACCGCGCGTAAGACCACTTGAGAATCGCTCGCTGTAGATGGATAACTACTATGATAAACCTATCCACAGTCATTAATATTAACTGAATAAAAGGTAAGTCACGCTCCTGAATTAGTTATTGTATGATATATTAATATCTACAGGGTGATATATCAACTCCGCACCAAGAAAATGAGTAATTTTGCGCTAGTTCTAAATAAACATTAGTTACCATACCAAAATATCAAAAAATATAAAAAATATATTCAAATTTCTAAAAAATAGATTAAAAAGAACCTTTTAGTAACACTGGCAATTACTAATATTTGTCACAAGAGTAAAAATTAAGAAAAAAATTGAAAATATTTTTTTTCAAGGTAGGTGGCTGTGATTTCATATTTGACTATAATTTTTACTTCTAAACAACATTTGCAGATAAAGTTTATCGATACTAATGAAAATAAACGTACTTTACTCTTATCACAAATCCATATATTCTGAATCGCTCGGTATATGGCAGCGAAATTTACATATTTGACGGTTGCAGTTTTAGTTTTATACGAGCCGCCAACTTTTATAAAGAATAAAATTTTCAAGTACACAATAAAAGAAATTTCCATATGGTGCGGACTTTCGTGGACACACTGTATATATATATATATATATATATATATATATATTCTGTCGAATGGCTCACTGAATCTTTATGATTCCTTATTGTTACATGTTTATGCAATACAGAGCATTCTGTCGAATGGCTCACTGAATCTTTATGATTCCTTGTTACATGTTTATGCAATACAGAGCATTCCGTCGAATGGCTCACTGAATCTTTATGATTCCTTATTGTTACATGTTTATGCAATACAGAGCATTCTGTCGAATGGCTCACTGAATCTTTAGATTCCTTATTGTCACATGTTTATGCAATACAGAGCATTCTGTCGAATGGCTCACTGAATCTTTATGATTCCTTATTGTCACATGTTTATGCAATACAGAGCATTCTGCCGAATGGCTCACTGAATCTTTATGATTCCTTATGGTTCCATGATCATGTAATACAGAACATTTAGTTGAATAACTCACTAAATCTTATGATTCCTTATTGTTAAATGTTAGGCAATACGGAGCATTCTCTGGAATGACTGACTGAATCTATGATTCAACCTTTACATGCTTATACCACATGTGTGTGTGTCTCACGTGACGTTGGATTGTATGAGTACTTTTGTTATTATTAAAGATAGAAAGTCGGTTAAATAGGCAAAGTAGTGCATAGTAGTAGTAGAAAAAGTTTATTCCAACCTAATTACAATATATAGTTCTCCAATATTATATTATGTACATGTCATTTGAATATATTTCGCCTGGAAACGGCCATCGACCGGAGTCCTTCAGCCGGGGTCTTGCATATAGTATGGTACTTAAATATTTTAAAGACGTTTTATCATCTCGTATATGGTTTTCTTCTGTTCATTCTGGTGGGTCTGAATATTCTTTCTTATAAGGAATAGATGGGATATTTCTGGTGGGAATTTTTTTTCAGTTTTTATGGATAGGGTTTTTAGTCTGTTGGAAATGGGATTGATGTGTGTGGTTTCGTACAGGAATGTATTGGATGGGTTGTCGAGCGGATTGTTAGGGTGACGTATTCTAGTTATGTTGCGCAGGGCACTTCTCTCTCCAACCTCGATGTTTTTTATCGCTGATGTTGCAATGTTGTTAAGTAGTAGTGACCCATACTCAAGCACAGGTCGACATATTGCCTTGTAAATTACCACGGCTCCTCCCGTGCTAATACCTCTGCTCTTGTATGTCAGGCTTCTGAATGTAGTTGCTCTTGTCTTTACTTTCATTTTCATTTTTTTGGTATGGGCAGTAACCTTCAACTTGGGATCTAGTTGTATTCCTAGGTACTTGCAGCTTCGGGAAGGGGGTATGGACGTATTATTAATAGTTATGGATGGAGAGTTTTCATGGATACGGTGGAAGGGGATAAGGAATTGGGTTTTTCTTGGGTTAATGGTAATTCTCCATCTACGGGACCAGGAGAGGATTTTTTCTAGGAGAGATTGTAGGTGACTAGTGGCATTAATAAGGGAATTGGAATGGGATACTAGGGCTGTATCATCAGCAAATAGAAGAGCGTAGAGATTAGGCTTGTAAATGTTGGGATTGGGATCGTAGATGTCATGGCAGAAAATATTGTATAAGAGAGGCGAGATTGGTGAACATTAGTGGGACTCCTTGTTCGCTGGAAAAAGTGTGGGATAGGGAAGCAAAGTAATTAACCCGGGAGGATCTGTGATTGAGGAATTGACGAATAAGGTTTATGATGTAATAAGGGACGTGGAGAGAGGAAAGCTTGTAGAGGAGACCGCGATACCACACCAAGTCGAACGCTTTTTGAATGTCCAGGAAAACTGCTGCCGAACGTTGTTTATTTTGTTGTGCAGTTTGCATGTTTGATGTAAGGATGGATAGTGGGTGAACCGTTGACTTGCCTTGACAGAAACCAAATTGGTAAGTAAGTAAGGATATGGGGCGGAAGTTGGCGGGGTCATTTCTATTTCCGTTTTTGTGGATGCAGATTATATCGGCCGTTTTCCACTCCGTCGGAAAAATTTGGTTGTTAAGGCAGTAGTTAAATATTTGAACAATGAAAGTGTGTATCTCTGGCTCTAGTCTCTTCAGGCAGTTTCTAGTTATTTTATCATATCCAGGTGAGGTGTTTTTTCCTTTCGCGAGGGCAACATAATATTCATCTTCTTGTATTGCTACATTTTCCGGTGTGGGTACAGGGAATTGAAAAAATGTGTCGTACCAATTGTTGACGAGCGTCAGTTGGTTTGAGTCATATTCTGGGTCTTCGTTAAAACTAAATATTTTCTGCAGATACCTAGCATGCACGTTGGATATATCTTGATGGTCGGTGTATGAGATCTGGGTGTCGGGGTCTGTAAGTTCTTGCGCAACCACTGCTTGTTTGTATTTGGACAGTTTTTTTACTTCCTGCCAAACCTTTTTTCCTTTTGACTCTTCAATTTTCTTGCACGCAATCATGTATTTATCGTATTTATAATCTGCTATGAGTTTTTGTATATGTTTATTGAGTAAGTTAAAATTCTTTTTAAGTTGTGGCTCCTCGTTGGTTTGAAATTCTCTATATAGCTTTCTTTTTTCTTTGATTAGGCGCAGTATAAAGGGGGGAAGTGGAAAGGAGTAGACATGTTTCTTTGTTTTAGGAGTATGTTGAAGGATGGAGGAAGTTAGGGATTCGGTGAAGTCTGTGACTGTAGTCTGGCTAATCGTGTTGTGGTTGTGGATGAATGATTTGATGTCTATATTTACCTTCTGAAAGTCACAGCGATGGAAATTGGTGATGTATTTGGGATCGTTTGTTATTGGGGTTTGGGATGTGCTTATTTGGAATTCAATTGCGAGGTGATCGGAGCATAGGTCGGGGAGAGTTTTTATAGAATGTATCTGGGATAGTAGGTTGGGAAAGCAGAAAATGAGATCAGGGGTAGTGCTATGGTTATTTTCCATAATAAAGGTTGGACGGGTTTTTATTTGGGAGAATGTGGATAGGTTTAGGAATTGGGAGATATGTCTAGATTTCGTTTTGTTTGGGTTGAAGTCGCCTATTATTATGGCATTGTCATACAGAGATGCTTTGACAAAAATTTTGTTGTCGATATTGGAGAATGGGTGGATATAAACCAGAAATATATGTATTTTTTGTGTAGCATATGGAAGTGAAAAATGCAAGCATTCGTTATATTGATTGTTGGTCGCTGGGGGGTTTTCTTTTCCAAGTTGTAACGAAGGATGTGTCATAACAATAGTACCGCCACCAATATTTTGATTTCTGATGTTACCTGGGTTATGTAGTATTGTCCAGTCTCGGAATGATATAGACGATTTTGTTTTTGTTTCAACCATAGCTACGCAGTGAATGTTGTTTTCTTCGATATATCTACCTACTAGATGTGATCTTCGATTGTAGCTATTAATGTTTGAGTATAGAAATCGTATGTTATTCATTGTGCTGCTGGGTAACTGATGCTTGATTTCCGTGGATAGGCTCTGTCGGCGATGGAATGTTGATGTTTTGTAAGTCAATCATGATTATGTACATATAGCTGCCCGAAAATGAGACGATAGTATCTACCTCATATGCTTCAATGAATTTAGTTTTTAGTTTGCTAATAAGATTTTGTCTATTCTGGTTTTTGGGAGCGTTGATTTTTTCGACATATGTGTTGATTATGTGGTCGTGAATTGTAATTGGTGTATGGATTCGTGATTGCTTTGTGGTTTTGTCTGGAATATCGTTTGATTTTTTGTTTGCTGGTTTAATTTTGACGTTAGGTATGCCAGCAATTGGTGCAGTCGGTCGTTTTTTGCATTTCATGGACCACGCACCATGTCCCTCCTGTCCGCAGGACTTGCATTTTTCGGGAAAATTGGACGTGCATTTGAACGTGCTATGTTGGCCGTGACATTTGTTGCATATTTCTGCCTTCGTGCACTGGTCAGTTGTGTGAGTGAACTCGTTACATTTGTTGCAAGGTATGGGGAGAGGAGGAGGAGCGATGCTTTCGAAAACAGGGAAGTGTTTGGTTTTGTAGAACACTCCTTACTGGAGTAATTTTTGGTAGGAGTGCACGCATCCTGTTATGATGCGGATTTTAAATATCGGAGTATTAGTCGCTGTGGATATTATGCGTTTGCAAAACCTATGTATAAGTTGTAACGAATTTAAATAGTTGCTTATTTCTTCGTCTGTGATCTCCAGATCTACGTGGGCTATTACTGCAGAATATGATGCTGTTGGAATTTTTTCTGTCAGTTGTGCTAGTCTGTATGGATTCTTTGAATTCTTTTACAATCTGCTGTTGTTGTAATTGTTGTAGATTTCTTTGAAGTTGTGGTTTAGTGAATTCTGACTTAATTATAAAGCAGGATTTTGTTTTTATTATTAAACCGCGAGGATTGAAGTTATTAGCCGCCCAGGCGTCGACAAATTGAAGTCTTGTAATGTCGGTTGTGGTTGTGGCATAGAACACGCAATTATACTTGGCTTGGTATGTTGCGCGAAGTCGTTCAGGGTACAGACCTTTCTTATACGTGGTATTAGGTGGTGGTGTAAATTGTTGTTGTTGTTGCTGTGGTTGTTTTAGTGGTTGTCGTGGAAGTTGTTGTTTTTGTTGTTTTTGCGTATTGGTGGATGTTGACGGTTGGGAGAGAGAGCTCATCTGGGGTTTTAGGAATGTAGGATCACTGACCTGTTGCTTTTTGACTGGGCGATCGGTTTGAGTTTGGGATTTCTTTGCGCGACCTCTTTTTCTGGTTGTTCGGAATTTCCCGTCTGGTTCGTCGTCGGAGTAGGACTGCATTGAAGTGTCCATTCCGGATGTGTCCATTATTGATGCCCCTCGAAGGGGAAGCTCAATTAAAAGTTGTCCGTTTTATCTAGCACTGTTGTGGTGTACACACTACATTTTTGGGAAAATCTGACGAGAATTTACCCAGTAAAACTACTTTTGTTCAAGACTCTGCACTAACATATGTTGCTATGTGCTATTTCATAATCCGTTCAGAAAACAGTTGAATTCCAAATGGTTTCCAAGCTATTTTGAAAAAACCCAAAAATTATTTTTTTAATTATGGTCATAACTTCTTTATTTGTGATCCCATCAAGAAGCGTTTTGACATTATAAAGGCACTTTTTTGTCTACAATCTGATTATGATATTTAAAATTTTTTTTCGCCAATGAATTCGTCAGAATTAAACGAAACTTTTGTTTTTCTTAGAGACACCATATTGGTTTTATACATGTTTGGATTCAGAATTTTTTTCTGAGTAATTTGGTATGCCATATGCCATATTTAGAACACAAAAAGCCGACAAAATTGAATTTTTTTTTAATATCTCAAAATCGCATGGTGCCATGAAAAGCACATTTGAGTGATACAGTATTTATGTATGACCTTCGTATCTAAAAAGGGAACCCCATAGTTCGTTTCTTCTTCTACCGTAAACTGTAGATGAGGATTAAAATTATTAAACCTCCTGCACCTTGTCAGCAGGAACAGCAAAATGCTGTCATCTACATACTTGATAAGAAAAAGGAGGCTAAAAGACAGTTTCTTAATGCAACTCTCTAATAGCTATCCATGACCAACTGAGCTAATATTGGACTCAATGGCGGGCCCATAGGAGTGCCAAATATTCGTTTGTAATATCTGTCCTGAAAGGTGAAGTAACAATTAGCATAGACAAACCTAATCAAAATCTAAGAAAAGCTCGAGAGGAACAGTGCAAGTTAGACCAACGACCCCCACCCCTCCTCGACAATCCTTATTACTAAATCAAGCGGTATATGAGTACCTAAATAGTGAGACATCAAGTGAAATTGGGACAAAATTAGGTAGTAAAATTTTTCTTTCCATCGTATTACAGAAAGTGAACCATTGTACCATTGACATTATATTTTTCATCGTCCTTAAGGGATGTCTGCAAAATGTCAGCCAAGAATTTAGCGAGAGCAAAAGTGCATGAATGCATGAAACTATGGGACGGAGTGGAACGTTAGGTTTATGGATTTTAGGTAGACCATAAAATTTTGCTGGGATGGAATTATATTTCATGAGGGATTTGGCAGTGTCACCATCAATTAACAACTTCTTCTTTAATAAGCTCACAAAATCATTGCTCTTTTTCTGAAGCGTGATGGTAGGGTCTCTACTTAGAGGTTGGGAGATGATACTGTCATTAAGAATAAGAACACATGTTAAAAATATGCGTCTGAATACACAAGAATGGAGTGAAATTGTATACATGTCAATAATCTGTCTTGGCTTCCTTCACTTCTAAGGAAACTCTGCGTGCTCAAAATTGTAGATGGCAAGTGAAACAAAACCCAAAGAATAGAATTCAACGTCGAGACGAGTACTCTTTTAAAATCAATGTTTGGTGTGGAATGATGAATTATAAGGCCCATATTTTTTTCACGCACATCACGCTCTCAAAGGTATTTCAAAATATTTTTCGAGGCAATATTCTTTTGCAACAGACTGGTACAATCATTCACACAACAACACTAGTCAGCGGGCGGTTGTGTGTTTTTCCTAACCGTAACATCTACCACAGATAAACATGTTTCATATTACTCAGAATAAAGTTTTGTAGATTACTCGAAGTCATTTTGATGACTACCGAAAAGATGATCATAAATGTAATTGTAAATGTAATTTTTGCCTATCTTTCAAAATATAGAACTTTAGTATTTACAATGACGACGGAGTTTACAATTTTCTATTTAATACACTATAATATCTCTAAATACTAGTTTTTAAATAATATTTTTGCATAGCTTTACGGTACTTTACTCTTACGAGTTTTTCATAGTTTTGGTAACATCCGATACATGAAATCAGATGATTACATTCTACTATTTGCGTTTTAAGTTTAAGACAATCCAGAATACTCTATGAAGAATAAAACTTTCTGAAAAGTTAATAATTTATTTGTTCATTTGTGTCGAACTTTCTGCCGGACACGGTATATTTTTGTCACGTCAAAACGTTCAGCAAGGTATTGGTTTGACCGATTTCAAATGTTTAGTAACATAATACATTTTAATACCGTATGTGATTCAATTCGACTGACAGTCGTTCTATGTAAGAGCGGCCGCATGTGCGGTATACACGACTTCTAAATTGTTTTAGTGTGATTGTTTCAGTTATTTACCTTGTGATCGTGTTGATATGTTTTGTGCTGGGCCTCTTTCGATTTGCGGATGATTCCTTTACGTAGGCCGACTTCTCAGAACTCTGGTTCCTGTTCCTGATGAAGCTTTTATAATAAAGCGAAAATTTGAACTAAGAAAAAAGGAGTTACCTTAATTTATATATATATATATATATATATACAGGGTGTTCCTAAATATTATGTAAATACGAAAAGGGGTAATTCTTTGGCTTATTTAATGACTAAAAATTCATATAAACATAGGTCCGCAAACGCTTCGTTGCCGGTCTACAGGGTGTTGAAATTTCAAGATTTTTTTAGTTTTTTCTTTATAGCTCTTGTAGCTTTTGAGATATTTAGCTCTAATTTGGAATTATAGGTTACGCTGTAGGACTTACATCATTGGACATACCAAATGGTTTTAAGAATCTACAGGGAGATATTTTTTCAGGAGTCATGCCCCTTTTCTCCCCATGAACTTCTTCTCGGTGCGCCGCTGGTGGATTCTAAAAAACAAAATGCATTTTCTGTTTTGTTCTAAAGCATTTTAATCTCTTGTAGTTTTTTCGTATTTACTACCGTTATCGAGAAAAAAATAAAAGCTTTTCTGTGTTTCGCTAGATGAAATTAAATTTTTTTAAATAATTGGTCTAGTATGCCTTGGATTGATTTAGATAACCTTTTGTTTGTATTTATTTTGACATTTTATTCGCCACCAATTGTTAAAAATTAAAACTAGGATGGCGCTGTTTTTGTAGCAATCTTGAAATTTCAACACCCTGTAGATCGGCAACGAAGCATTTGCGGACCTATGTTTATATGAATTTTTAGTCATTAAATAAGCCAAAGAATTACCCCTTTTCGTATTTACATGATATTTAGGAACATCCTGTATATACCCTAATATACAGGGTGTTTACGGTCTTGTGATTTTATTTTCAAGGGGTGATTAAACATCTTAAAAGAAAGTCATTAACGTAAAAATGTCTTAACAAAAGTTGCATAATACGTGTGATATTACTGTTACTTTTTCTTTGTTTTTAATGTTAAAGGGTGTCTAAACACCTTAAAAGAAGGTTATTAACGGTAAAACGATTGATCCACAACTTGTGCAAAGTAAATCTAAACTCTAACGATAAGTTATCAGTGATTTTTTTACTAAGTAGGCTGTTGCCAGTAACTTAATATCTCTCTTTTTATGCAACTTTTGTAAAGAAAGTTTTATGGTAAAGGCCTTCTTTTATGATGTTTAATCACCCTTTAAAAATAAAATCACAAGACCATAAACACCCTGTATATATATATATATATATATATACTAGTTGACGTTTGGACCGCATAGATAGGTAGACCGCCTAATTCGGTAGACCGCCTAATTCGGTAGACCGCATAATTCGGTAGTCCAGCGAAGCCAATAGACCGCAAACATGACCAGAAGAACGAAGTCGATGGGCCGCTGAATTCGATAGACTGCTCAAAACTGAAGAATTCAGTTGATTGTACAAAATATATGAATTATACAGGCCGCTATTCCATATGACTCCCCATCAGGCATTTGCATTACAGGTGCATTGTTTAGTGATTACTAAATTCACTCCTCGGTATCAAAATCACTCCTCGGTCCGATTGTATGTTCTGACAGATTGCATATGATCATTATATTATTGTCAATTGTATCATACCTTCCAATCTCTATTTTGTAAAATCGCAGTACTTATCAAAGTCAAAAGCCTTTAATTTTAACAGGTTTGTTGAGAAGTCGAAAACTTCTACCAACGTTACATCACAGTTAGTATAAAGCTCATGGCTTAAAATTGGATTGGATATCGATGTCAGTGGCAGTGGGGTGTTAAGATCCTAGATATAAAGTTGATGCACAAAAGAAATTGCTCCTTAGCCAATAGATCAAAATTTAAAATGGAGGTTTTCAAGGCAAAGATGCACAACATTTTTAAAAATTTAGATCTCTTTACTTGTCACCAAGTTGAGAATTGAAATAAAAAAACGTGTTTATTAGGGTGGTCAAAAAAACAGACTTTTCGCTAGAGGGCAACGATCCCCCGCCATCTCTTCCTTTTCCAGACAAAAAAAGTCCCCCCAAATTTGAGAAAAATCGGTTAACGTTAACACGTGCCCCCGAGCACCTCAAATTTCCCATTTAAAATACATTGCAAAAATGCATCTTTTTCCTTATTTTTAACGTTTCGGATTTAGAAAAAAAGTTGCGGGGGAATTGGAAAAATGAGTTCGTAACATCGTATATTTTTGTTTAAACAAATGGTAATTGTTTAAACAATTTTTTAGTTTTTAAGTTAGTTGATAAATGACAAAAAACATGTCAGTAATCCAATAATAGTCATTTCTGTCAGAAAAATAATAATTCACGTAACAATTTGAAAAATTGTGAATTTGGGAAAAATTTTGCTTCATTTTTAGGGTACTACAGAAGAGGGTGGGGGTGGTGAACAAAAAAATAGTGGTGGTGGAGTTGTTCCTAGGGGAGTTCTGAACAATTTCTGATAATCTCCCGCAACTTTTTTTCTAAATCTGCAACGTGAAAAAAAATATGAAAAAAATATGCATTTTTCCAATGTATTTTAAATGGGAAGTTTGAGGTGTTCGGTGGCACGTGTTAACGTTAACCGATTTTTCTCAAATTTTGGGGGAATCTTTTTTTCCGGAAATGAGCCGATTGGGGGAGCCGATCGTTGCCCTCCAGCAAAAAAAAAAGATTTTGCAAGGTATAAATTTGGACCACCCTAGCGTTTATGCATTGAACCGTAATATATAACCCACATTTTTCGAAGAAGACGTGATATTACCGGTAATTTTTCAAAAAAAAACAATGGCTTTACACCCCTCCAGCAGCCGAAATTATTATAACGTTCTGGAGTTACCAGGGGTCATTGTAGAACATCTTGACCGAGCAGCATGACGGCCACATCGGTTAAATTTCCATCGATCATACTCTAAATATTTGAAATACAAAAGAAAATCAAATGAAACACTACTTAGATTGGTTGAAGTTACTGAGCGCTCCGAACGGATCAGATTTTAACATTTTTGCCACCACTGAAACAAGTTTTTCAGAAATCGGGAACATTTAACATTTTGAACGGTTATTATAACGTTCGTAGTTTAAAATATGCCCATATATGGGATTTTCTTTAAATTGTATATGGCCGCAAAGAAGATTGACAAATGAAATCTCTGTTCATTGTCTACATTATGTAAAAGCTTGTCTGTAAGCAAGAAGGCTTGTTTCTAGATGCTGGAAAGAAGCCCCCGCGCCTGGTTAGCAAGAATTCTAATGTTTAAATGCCAGTAACTTGAAATACATTGATTGCCCTGCTCTGAATTAACTTTTGGTTAGAAAAGCGTTTTCAGGTTGCTTAAACAAATAATGTTGGTATATACCGTGTCCGGTGCAAAAAGTGTTTAGAAATATTAGCGGGCATTAAATACGAAATTATAATTTCTTTCGTCGCAGATCATTACATTCTAATATTTGCATTTTAGGTTTAAGACGAAAGAAGAATTAAAACAGAAGCATTTATGAAGAATACAATTTTCTGAAAAGGTAATATTAATAATTTTGTCCCATTAGTGACAAAAAAGTGCCTTTATAATGTCAAAGCGCTTTTTTGATGAGATCACAAATAAAGCAGTTATGACTATAATTAAAAAAATTCATTCTTTGTTTTTTTTTCAAAATAGCTTAAGAAACGTTTGTAATTCAACTGTTTTCTGAACAGTTTATGAAAGAGCACATAAATATGCACTACTTTGTCCATTGAACCGACTTTCTATCTTTAATAATAACAAAAGTACCCATACAATCCAACGTCCCGTGAGACACACTGTATAGTATTTTACAAACAAAAGGGTGAGTTTTGCCACTATTAAGCAATCCAAAGGTTTACAATGTACATACCCGCCATGTTGATTGTTATAAGCCGACGGTGAACAGCTTATGTTGCCGTTATTGATTACTGCCATGTTCGCACTGAAACATTGATCTAAGAGAAGTATATATTTAATATATAGATTAGTATAGATACCGGTATATACAGTCTTTCATACCTGGGAAGTATTGCAGGCCGTGACGTGTGCGTTGAAGTATTACGGTTAAAGTATTGTTCGTTTGTAAGACGTGATATTACCGATAGTTAAAAAAACATTGGCTTTTGACCCCTTCAGCTGTCGAAATTATTGTGACGTTCTGGAGTATACCAGGGGTCATGCAAAACATCTTGCCCGGGCAAAATGACAGCCACATCGCTTAAATTTCCATCGACCACACTCTAAACATTTAAAATTAATAGAACAGATTGAAATCACCAAAATCCCCACTGGGAGTGGATTTTTCAGTAATCGGGAACTTCTAACATCGATTAACATAAGACCACGGCACCCTACTTTACACGTCATTTTCAGCTTTTTGGCAACACGCGGTATATGCAATGGAAGAGGATAATTTTGTATTTAAAGACTTAATAAAATGTGTTGTTAATAAACGACAGTTTTTGTGTTATTTCCATGTTCTGTACCTTCATCTTCTTATATGTGATTAGTTTGATAAATTCAAATTACGTCATAGTAATTTATGTTACATCCTGTATATTATGATAAAAATTAGACAAAGCGTTAAAAATCCAATATTTACCTCAAACAAATGATTATTTAAAAAATAAAAAAAAAATGTTCACCGGGGTTTGAACCATGATCCTCGCTCTCAAAAAATCCAAACGCCCGTATCTTCACCACTGAACCACGGCACCGCTTGCAAAATCATTCGTAAGTTCCGTATATAAATTAATTCCTCCTAACCTATAATGTTCCTAACGTGTAAAATCGAGAAAATTATCTGTCCGCATGGGTTTTTCAAGTGAAGATTGCTTAGCTTTGCTTAGTAGTCGTTGTTTCGACGCGAACTGCGCTAACTATAGCACTTTTCACACCTACCTGCGTCGCATTGCCTAACCACATTGTATCATGGCGTTTCCCGGCAAACTTGTACCCCGAATTTAACTCGCTTTACTTGAAATATCGCAATTTACCTCCATTTTCTCGATCAAAATATCCAGGAACAGGTCCGATTGCGACAATACATTCACTCGTAAACGTCAATTAACCTATTAAATGCACTACACATGAGAACGCAAAGTTGCAACTGTAAGTTTTGACAAATAAATCTGACGTTTCTCGGAGTGCGAGACTCTCAGAGACTCTGACGTCACACGCCGCCATATTTACTCGGGGGTCTGCACGACTCCATTCGGGGGCGTTTTTGGGGCACACGCGCTTGGATGACCGTTTCCAAAATACATTCATGTGATTCGAAAAAGAACGACGCTCATTTTGGTGGTTCTCGCTTCGCCGTACGTTCCGCTAGTTCAGAGGAGATACGCCAATAAGTTTAGGCGGGGTACGCCGTTTTGCAATTATAAAGTATGATGATGATGACTAGTTGACCTTTGGACCGAATAGACTTTAGACCAGCGAAATCGGTAGACCAGCGAAGTCGGTAGACCAGCGAAGTCGTCGGTAGACCGCAAAAAATAGGAAGACCGTCTTATGCAGACCGCATAAATCCGTAGTCCTACAAAGTCGGTGGACGTAGAAATGGATAGACCAATAAAATAAATGGACCGCACAAATCAATAGGGATACATCGCACAAAGCAGAAACATGGATTATTGTATGGTTATACAATTGTGTTATAAATTTTTTGAAGTAGTGAAGGCAGCCAACCAAATTTCATTTCAACATACTGGATTTCCGCAAGTGTACAAATTCAGATCCGGTTAACTTGAGTCTTGAGAAATTCTGATCTAAATCGTGCACCCAACCACCCATATGACATTTAGACTGAATATATCGGTAGACCGCATAATTAGGTAGTCCAGCGAAGTCAATAGACCGCAAACATGAGCAGAAGAACGAAGTCGATGGGCCGCTGAAATAGATAGACTGCTCAAAACTGAATTCAGTAGATTGTACAAAATGTATGAATTATTAATTTGTCAATTAAGTTTTTATTATTGAAAAAACAATCCGTATCAGAGAGCGCGTCACAGCCCGCTATTCCATATGACTCCCCATCATGTACATACTACATACCCCTCGACCTCTCCCTTTACATCCCTGCGTAAGATTGGTCAAAATGGGTGCGATGTAATCATGCATCAATAACAAATAGAAAAAATTTGAATGTTATTGAACAATAGGTATCAAAATTCAACAGTCAGATCTTGCTTAGTATGGAAACATAAAAAAAATCTCTGAAACGGTATATTTTAAAAACTCCTAAAATAATTCTTTATATTTTTACTTATTAGGTACGAAATTACTTTTATATTCACTTTTTATTGTCGTAATGGGTATTGAAATAGTTACTTACAGGAAAAGTCAAAATGTTGAAAAATTTTGTTTTTATTGTGTACAGATGATATGTAGGGATGAAATATATAAGAAAAATAGCTAATGGGTTGGGAAGCAAAAAAAAATTAAAAATGTAATCACAATCCGTACGCGCGCTAACAGCGGGGTTGCCAACAGCCAACCCCGCTTCCTGTGGTAGGGTTTCTCTTGTTTTTCATGTTTTTTTAATTTGTTGTATTTTTGTTCAATTTTTTTTTTACTTCCCGTATGTTTATCTTATATTATTCCATCTCTATACATTATCTAAATACAAAAGGTAACACCAATTTTATCGATTAAACCTTTCCTACCAGCTACACTTTACGCCTTCTTGTTTTTTTTTATTTTGCATTGTTTGGTATCTATTTTATATTTTGTTTTTCTCTTTGTTTTGTAATACTACTTCAAACGGGCGTAATTTCTTAAGGATGTGAAAAACAATTAAGTCTTTATCGATGGCCTAGCTGCAGTACCATGTGTAACCTATGCTTTAACCATGATGATACGTGGTAGGGAAGCTAAGCCATGGTTATGAAATATTTCTCTCACAATATTTGCTCGCAAAAAAATAATTTTGTCAGGAAAAAAGTAGGGGACAGGCTGAGTACGTCATATTATTGTGTAAGACAAAATTAATTCATATATTTTTTGCTGTAATTATTTGAATTATCTTTTGTTTCAATATAGTCTATTATTATTTTTAGGTAATATGTGTAAAAGAAAATTTTGAGAGAACCATTTGTAAATTTGTATAAACATATTTTGCAAGTATCAGTAAAATTTAATTTTTCTTTTGCATGATGGAGTACCCTCACAAATGAAATGCAATGATTGTTTTTTTTTTTCGAGAACTGTACTTTATAAAAAAATAAGTAAACTGTAATTATTAAGCCTTTCTTTATTAATATAAAGTATTTATTATAATTGTAAAGCACAAAAACCATAATAAGTAGTAGTAATAATATCAATACAGTAGTAGTAGCAATGATACATAAGCGCTTTACCTTCAAGAATTTCAAATTCCAAATTTACCAAAAGCTCTACTAAATTTTATGTACATACATACCGTGTTTGGCACTAACTTTTCAGTAAATTTTATTATTCAATAAAGTTCCTAGATTGACTTAAACCTAAAATGCAACTATTAGAATGTAATTATCTGCTTGCATATACTGGGTGTCACCAAAACTATGAACAACTCTTAAGAGTAAAGTACCTTTCTTCTAAAAACAATGCAAAAATGTTATTTGAAAAAATTGCTTAGAAATAATAGGGTATTAAATAAGAAATTATAATATCCTTTGTCGTTGCATGACCACCCGGAACGTCAAAGATGATTTGAAGATGAAGGTACATACTTGACTCTTATGTCATTTTTATTTCTTTAGCAACATGCAGTGTATGCAAGGGAGAAGGCGATTATAATTTCGTATTGGATGACCACTAATACAGTAGTGCGTCGATAATCCGAACCTCGGTAATCCGAACGTTCGCTAATCCGAACGCCCAAAAATCAAATAATAAACAATTTAATCACTGAGTAACTGAGTAAAAAGCCATTTTTGTCGATTTCTGTTTACAGAAATATTGCTTTTGTTTTATATCTTGTATCCAATACTCCTATTTTCATCTATTTAGGTGCAATGTTTGATAATCCAAACAATTCGATAATCCGAACCACCTTCGGTCCCAATTAGTTCGGATTATCGACGCTTTACTGTACTTTGAAATACAATTTTCAAATAACATTTTTGCACGCTTTTAAAACAGAGGTACTTTGCTCTTAAGAATAGTTTTCATAGTTTTGTTAACGCAATGCAAGCAGATAATACATTCTAATTTCTAATATTGCATTTTAGGTTTAAGACAATACGGAAACCTTTAACTGAAATAAAATTACCTGAAAAATTTATAATACACATTTTTACCATTTTTTTCCAACTTAGTTCCGGACACTGTATTCATCTCTCTATTATATTAAAATGGCATTTATCGGAAAATTTACTTCGACAAAAACTGAGAAATTTACAACTTTATGACACTATTTCAAAACCATTATTTAGCAAAGCGTTTATTTGAATAGGTAGGTAGGTATATTATATGTAATTTAATGAAAATAATGCTAACGTACCTTTTACCGACATTAACACTTTGAAAGAAATAATGGAATGCATATGCAATAATAATGGACAATAATTGTTGCTTAAAATTGGATTGGATATCGATGTTAGTGGCAGTGAGGTGTTAAGATCCTAGATATAAATTTTATGCACAAAAGAAATTTCTCCTTAGCCAATAGATCAAAATTTAAAATGGAGATTTTCAAGGCGAAGGTGCACAACATTTTTAAAAATTTAGATCTCTTGACCAAGATGATAATTGAAATAGAAAAACGTGTTTATGCATTGAACCGTAATATATAACCCACATTTTTCGAAGAAGACGTGATATTACCGGTAATTTTTCAAAAAAAAACACAATGGCTTTACACCCCTCCAGCAGCCGAAATTATTATAACGTTCTGGAGTTACCAGAGGTCATTGTACAACATCTTGACCGAGCAGAATGATGGCCACATCGGTTAAATTTCCATCGATCATACTCTAAATATTTGAAATACAAAAGAAAATCAAATGAAACACTACTTAGATTGGTTGAAGTTACCGAGCGCTCCGAACGGATCAGATTTTAACATTTTTGCCACCACTGAAAGTAGTTTTTCAGAAATCGGGAATATTTAACATTTTTAACAGTTATTTTAAACATATTTTGCAAGTAACAGTAAAATTTTATTTTTCTTTTGCATGACAAATGAAATAAAATGAAACAAACTTTTCAGAATATTTTATTATTCATAAAAGTCTCTAGATTGTCTGGATACATTGGATACATTAAAACCAAACCGCACCTGCTTATGGCGCGGTACAAAAAGGTGCTGATTTTCGCGGGCCCAGTACCCAGTAGTGCGTGTTCTTTCAGTTCAAAATACCGCAATTAGAAAATTATGTTTCATCGGACCATAATATTTTTTTTATGAAATTCTGGGGATCACGAATTTTGTTCAACAGATGGGTACAGATGGGTAGCTATCACATTGTTGCACAAAATGTCTTCCATGGCACCATGTGATTTTCAGCAATTCTCGAAGTGTACAATGTTCAGCCAATTTTATTATGTTATTGTATTCAAAACATGGCATGTGGCATATCAAATAACTCAGAAAGAAATGATGAATCCAAACATGTATAAAACCAATATGGGGGCCATAAGAAAAACAAAAGTTTCGTTTGTTTCTGACGAATTCATTGGCGAAAAAAATTTTAAACTGACATAATCAAATTGTAGACAAAAAAGTGCCTTTATAATAACAAAACGCTTTTTTGGTTGGATCACAAATAAAGAAGTTATGACGATAATTAAAAACTGAAATTTTTTGGTTTTTCAAAATAGCTTGAGATACGTTTGGAATTCAACTGTTTTCTGAACAGATTATGAAAGAGCACATAAATATGCACTACTTTGTCCATTTAACCGACTTTCTATCTTTAATAATAACAAAAGTACCCATACAATCCAACGTCCCGTGCGACACACCGTATAACCCAAATTGTTCGTTTGTAAGACGTGATATTACCGATAGTTAAAAAAACATTGGCTTTTGACCCCTTCAGCTGTCGAAATTATTGTGACGTTCTGGAGTATACCAGGGGTCATGTAAAACATCTTGCCCGGGCAGAATGACAGCCACATCGCTTAAATTTCCATCGACCACACTCTTAAACATTTAAAATTAATAAAACAGATTGAAATCACCTGCACCACCATATCTGCTTGCATGTACCGAGTGTTACTGTTGCGTCGCAACAATTGATTTTGGTTTCTATTTTAACAACCAGAATGTTGGAGCAGATTCCTGTTTCCCCCACCCCAGTCGTCCATCCAGTTTTAGTCCCATTTCCAAAACCATACACTCTCACCGTCTAGAAGTGACATATAGACCTTCAGTGTGTGCGAAGAACCCCCAAAATTTCCCATAGAAAACAAAAACATTCCGCGTCTACCGCGCCCATCTCGTATTGTGTTAGTTCGGCCAATCAAGGTCCCCACCTCACCCCGTTGAATGAGCACGTGGATTTTGAACGCCAGAGCGAATTATCCGGATAAACAGCAACCTGTGGACGCACTGGGAAAGACGCTTTATACAACATTTTTTCTCATCATAATGAGGATGTATCAAAAACACAGAGTGTTAAATTAACCGCAGCTGTAATCGGTATTTCAGAAAGAACTGTTTGGGCAATTGTAAGTGAACAGGAAAGAGCAGGAGCTTTATCGTCTCCATCGACAAAAAGGCCGCGCCCTCAGGTCCACGAAAAGTTGGATGATGCACATAAAAACTTGCTACGACGGATTGTGCATCAATTTTATTTCAAAAACGACCAACCAACGTTAAACAAACTAATGGTAGCTGTAGGCCAAAATGAGGCACTGCCGTCCATGGGCAGGACTACCTTATGGCAATTGTTGCACAAATTAGGATTCAAATACGAAAAAAGGGGATATTCATGTCAGATTTCGAACCGGAAAATTATTAACTGGTGGATTTATTGTATTTTTAACATGTTACAAGTTATTGTAAATAAATTAGGTTTATTTGTTTTTAATGTAAGTAATTCTTTTATTATGGCAATGCCTATTTATATGAAAGAAAAGCAAACCAGATTTTCCCAAAATTGCTAGAAAAGAATTAATTTTTTTTTCGTATTTTTACCAAAACTAAACGTTCTTTAACCTTTAAATCGATGACATTAATGTAATTAGAAAATTTTGTTGTACTAAGTGTTACTATTTAGTCACCGTGCTGGTCACTGTAAATCTGGCTTGCTAAATCCCGCCCACCACTGCAAAGTTTCACTGAACAGAGTATAGTTTAATAGTATATTACATTACAAGAGCTGTAACTAGCATATTACGTACGAGTGGAAATTTAACATACGAGCCGCGAAGCGGCGAGTTTTGTTATTTTCCACGAGTATGTAATATGCGTTAAAGCTTGAGTATTGTACATAATTTTACCTACGACCGACAATTTCAATAAATTGTATCAAAAATGACAAACAAATACAGGTAAGAATATTTGACGGTTGACCAATCAATGTATTCGCGCGACATCTATTGCAACTACGGAGAACTTTGTCTCAAGTGTCGATCGAAAATTCCAGTACAAATTCAACATAAATTATTACGTCCTAGTAAGAATACGTTACAGCTCGAGTATTTACTTACTTACGACCGAAAATTTCAATAAATATAAATTGTATCAAAAATGACAAATAAATAATCAAAATATTCGCGCGACATCTGTCATTATGACATTAGGTCGTGCGTTAAAAACACAAACGCACAGCCAAAGGCACACGTATGTTATAAGCGATATACGAGCTAAGTAGTCCGTGACGTAAGGGACATTTACACATACGGTCGTAGGTAATAGTATATTACATTACAAGAGCTGTAACTAGCATATTACGTACGAGTGGAAATTTAACATACGAGCCGCGAAGCGGCGAGTTTTGTTATTTTCCACGAGTATGTAATATGCGTGACAGCTCGAGTATTGTACATAATTTTACCTACGACGGACAATTTCAATAAATTGTATCAAAAATGACAAACAAATACAGGTAAGAATATTTGACGGTTAACCAATCAATGTATTCGCGCGACATCTATTGCAACTACGGAGAACTTTGTCTGAGTGTCGATCAAAAATTCCAGTACAAATTCAACATAAATTATCACGTGCTAGTAATAATATGTTACAGCTCGAGTATTGCACTTACTTACGACCGAAAATTTCAATAAATATAAATTGTATCAGAAATGACAAATAAATAATCAAAATATTCGCGCGACATCTGTCATTATGACATTAGGTCGTGCGTTAAAAACACAAACGCACACCCAAAGGCACACGTATGTTATAAGCGATATACGAGCTATGTAGTCCGTGACGTAAGGGACATTTACACATACGGTCGTAGGTAAAATTATTTACCTACGACCGTATGTGTAAATGTCCCTTACGTCACGGACTACTTAGCTCGTATATCGCTTATAACATACGTGTGCCTTTGGCTGTGCGTTTGTGTTTTTAACGCACGACCTAATGTCATAATGACAGATGTCGCGCGAATATTTTGATTATTTATTTGTAATTTTTGATACAATTTATATTTATTGAAATTTTCGGTCGTAAGTAAGTGCAATACTCGAGCTGTAACATATTATTACTTGCACGTGATAATTTATGTTGAATTTGTACTGAAATTTTCGATCGACACTTCAGACAAAGTTCTCCGTAGTTGCAATAGATGTCGCGCGAATACATTGATTGGTTAACCGTCAAATATTCTTACCTGTATGTGTTTGTCATTTTTGATACAATTTATTGAAATTGTCGGTCGTAGGTAAAATTATGTACAATACTCGAGCTGTAACGCATATTACATACTCGTGGAA